>WOXC01004064.1:0-322500 GCA_011680675.1 Gymnobelideus leadbeateri
ATAAACTCTGATGAGAGGCTTTGCTTTGGGGCTCACTTTGAGAAGTGTTGTGTGATTTGACCAGATGAGACTCTGGGAAGCTGTTGTTGAGAGCCCCCAGGCTTTGAAAACCCAGATGTTGATGCTTCCCTCTCTGGTAACTGTGATTTGGTATTGATATAATGGTTGGACAGTTTGGAAGCCTGTCTGTTTGATCTGTAAGTTCTGCAACTCTGAAGTTCGGGGTGCTGACCTTTTTCCCCTGAACTAGGTAATGTGTGTTTGTTTGATTAAAGTAAGCTTGTTAACCCATTTTGAGTTGCTTTCCTTTTGAAAAGCAGATCTAAGAACCTGTGTTGGCAGTCACCCTGGGGATATTGGGGTGCTTGCTGCTACAAAGTGGAATAAGACTTCTTTTTCCTGACATTTCTCATAGCACTTCGGAACATTCTATCATGTATCCTCTGTACTATCATTATCATGAGATTGTAAGCTTCTTGAGGGCAGGGACTGTGCCATTTTTCATCTTGTCTCTCCAACCTCTAGTATGGAGCTGAAGGTACTTATTGAAGGCTTGCCAATTTGAAGGGAATTTGGTGGAGCCTAGAGATATTAAGACATGCTGGTCACACATCAGTTAAATCACCTCATCACAACGGAGGATCCAGATGACTCATCTCCTCCTTTTATTTTTTCCTATGATGTGTTCTTGATGCTTTCCATGATCTTCTCTGTGAGAACATGAGAGAAAGAAGGGCATGAGGCACGAGGTCCTACAACAGCCAAAAGCTTTACCTGCATGGGGCCATAATCCAGTTGGCAAAAAAATATAGGAGAAGCCAAAAGGGATGATCTGATCACAGGCTTGATGTTTGATTGAGTGGTTTTCTCTGTAAGTGCTGGTCAGCATGGGCTAATGCAAGTAGAGACAACTTTGTGGAGGAGGAAATGGGGTTGGAAGAATGAGTAAGGATTGAATTGAGGAGACAAGAAGAAAGCACATGATACTTTAGAGACATACCTAAGAATTGAGGTGATCTTTGCAGTGGGAATGAAGGGAATGAATAAAGTAATGGAAATCTCATCTCTCTAAACCCCCAGCTTCCTTCAAGACTCAACTCAAACTCTCCCTCTTGCAGGAGGTCTTTTCCAATTAACTTAGTTCTTAATACGTTATATATATCTTACATTTATTTATCTGTATATATATATGTTTTTATATGTATATATAAATTATTTATCTCTAGTAAAACAGATTCCAAGAAAGCATGGATCGTGTCAATTTTTTCTCTCCCCACCACCTAGCATAGTGATTGACACATAGTAGGTACTTAATAAATATTTATTGAATGAATTAATGAAGTGCTTCTCTAGTCCAAAGCCTAATACAAATAACTTATGTTATTCAATGCTCTGTGTTAGCCAGGACAAGGCTCTACTTTTCCCTCACCATTTGAATCATTAGTCACTCACTTTGAGTCCCAAGCCCAGCATTTCTTATTCTTCACCCATAAGTCTGTGGGATCCAGTAATATCTGATTTTATCATGACCAAAATGTTTATGTGGCAATACTTTTAAAGATAATGAACCCCCTCATCATTATGTTACATATCTGATTGTGTTGCAACATCCCACAAATGGTGTGATTTCTTTTCAGCTGGAGATGATATACTGGACCACTGCTCCACAATTACATGTTAACTTTGTATGAAAATAAACAGCCACACTGAGAAAAATCAGAGCAGTGAAATTGAGAAGGCACTAAGGAAGTACCAAGACCCCACTCTGGTATTCTGTGGACAACCACAAACACTAAAATGATTTTACTAGGCCAGAGTCTCAAGGGATGAGATCTTATTGAAATCTATAGAAATGGGGTCTGTCCCTCACTCACCATGTGACCTTGGGCACGTTGTTGAACCTCTGAATGTCACCCTTCAGATATGACTTTCAAAAGCTAGTCGATGTTGGCAAGGAGGTGAACTTTGATGTCAAGAAGTCTAGAGGTCATGATATATGAGGCTCAATTGGAGGAACTGTATGTGTTTACCTGGAGAAGAGAAAGCTTTGAGAGGCATAATCGATGTCTTCAAGTATTTCTAGGTTTATCAGCTCAGCAGCATGGTGGATAGAGTGCTGGACCTTGAGTCAGAAAAACTCAACTTCCTGAGTTCAAATCTGGCCTCAGACACTTATCAGCTGTGTGACCGAAGGCAAGTCACTTAACCTTGTTTGCCTCAATTTCCTCATCTGTAAAATGAGTTGGAGAAGGAAATGGCAAGCTACTTCAGGATCTTTGCCAAGAAAACCCCAAAAGGAGTCATGAAGAATGGCATATGACTGGAACAATTGAAAAAAAAATTAAAATCCTTTTTAGGTAGGACCAGGAATGGGGAATAGAACTTTCAGAGAGGCAATTTCAAGTTTATGTGAGTAAATTTATTAACAACTAGAATCAGCTAAAAATAGGATGGTCCACCGTAGAAGGAGCCAATCTCTGGCATCCTTGGAGTTGAAGCTGGGTGAGCCTGTGTCCAGAAAGCTATAGGAGTGACTCCTGCCTATGAATGAATTGGATGAAATGGTCTCTGAAGTGAGTTCCACCTGGGAGATTCTAGGATTCTACTCTCACTATACACCCTTTTTCCCCATCTGTAAAAGAGACAGAATATCATCTCCTTCCTACCTCACTGGGACCAGAAGGTCAGTTCTTTTTGGATCACATGTTACACTTAGTGAAGAAATGTAGTGGCTTTATCGGATGAGAAAATCTGGGCTGCAACTGAGTATATAATTGTATGGGTGATGCATGTTTTAAGTATAAGTATACCTCACACAATATTGCCCAGACAGTGGTGTTTTTCTCTGTTATTGTTATTGCTGTTTCTGACCCATGGTTTTATCAATGTGAGTGTGGAAAGCCCCTCTGTGGTTATAAGGCAGCAACTCTTCTCTAATTTACAATCTCAGAGAGTGGTCTGAGGCCCTCTGATATGGAGTGATTTGCCATTGGTCACAAAGATAGTTTCCAAGGTCAGACTCAAAACCAGGTCTTTTCGACTCCAGTGTTGGCCTAGTATTCCACCAGACAACACTTTAGTTTTATGGTGATAGCATCACCAAATTATAACCAAACTCTATTATGAAGCTGAGAAGCCCTTTTTGATGTCATTAGGCTGATCCCCTATATTTGAAATATATAACATTGTTCCTCTTCCTCTAGAACTAAGAGATAGCACATAGTTTCAAAACAACAATAAAACAAACAAACAAGAAACTCCACCAGGTTTGGAGTCAGAAGGAAAATCCTGCATTCAAATCCAGATTCCATCACTTACTAGTTAAATGATCATGAGCAAGTCACAGCCTTTCTGGGCCTTAATTTTCTTATCTGTAAAATGGGCATACTACTACCTTTGGAACCTGCCTTGTTGGGTTGGCTGGTATTTATGTAGTACTTAAAGATTTGCAATAATCTCATTTCTTCTCTACAATAGCTCTGTGAAGTAATACTACAGGCACTATTTCTATTTTACAGATAACAAAATTAAGACCCAGAGGGGTTTAATTGACTTTTCCACAGTCACATGATATTAAGTGAAAAAAAGCAGAATTCACACTTATTTCCCCTGATTCCAAATCCAGTGCTCTTTCCATTATACCACACTGTCTCCCAACATAAATGCCAGATATTATTATGTTTGTAGGGCACTTTCTAATTTACAAAATATTGTCTATCTTATTTGCTCCTCAAACCAATGACCTTGTGAAGTAAGCAAAGTTGGCAATAACTCAGTTATACAGTTCGGTGAGATTTGTGAAGAGCCTACAGATATGGGAGCCTCATAGCAATAAAAATAAAGCTGACTTTAAGGTTTGCATAATGTTTTACAAATATCAACAGCCCTGAGACTTAAGTGCCATTATTACCCCTGTTTTACAGATGAGGAGACTGAGGCACAGAGAGTTTATACAGGATTTTATACAGTACTTATACAGCATCTCATAGCTTGTAACTATCTGAGGCCATATTTCAACTCGGTTCTTACTGACCTTGAGCCTTAGTGCTCTGTCCACTGACACCTCCCACCCCAGCTGACTCATATTAACCCTGTGAGTCAGGTACTATACAGGTACTGTTATTTCCATCTTATAGATGAATAAACTAAGATTCAGAGAAGAAAAGTGATTTGGTCATAACCAAGTAAAGAATAATTGTCATTGTTTGAATTTGAATCTAGATCTCTTTGATTGAAATCCTACGACTCCATTCACCACACCTCAGTGTTCCTTCTGTAGACAAGGCCAGTATTATTATCATACCATTTATGAGATGGATAAACAGAGGCCCGGAGAGATTAAATGGTTTGCCTAAGATCACACTGATAATTGTCAAAATCAGTCCCTTAATCCATTTATTGACTCT
This sequence comes from Gymnobelideus leadbeateri, assembly GCA_011680675.1. Lineage (NCBI taxonomy): Eukaryota > Metazoa > Chordata > Mammalia > Diprotodontia > Petauridae > Gymnobelideus > Gymnobelideus leadbeateri. The sequence goes on from WOXC01004064.1 coordinate 4,407, forward strand.
CAGTTCACTGTTCTTTCCATTAAGCTACTCTGCCTCTTGAGAAATGAATACTATTGGGCAAGAAGAAGTGAGTAATATTTTCATGTTATTTTAAGGGTTTTACAGTAACCCAATTCATCAGTAAAGCAGTACCTTTATGTCCTACCAAGATGCAAGTACAACAGAATTCTACTCTACTTCCTAAATTACATTTTAGAGTAAATTGTCAATTTTCATTTTTTCCCTCTGGAAAATCTATTTTTATGGATTTTATGGAATGAGTAGAGTCCTGACCCACTCTGTAAACATGGGAGTTTGTTTTTTCCTATGATAATGTGCAATTACTAATCTATTTCTTGATCTCATTAAGTTGTTTCTTCATCCAATTCAATTGAACAACCTTTTATTAAGGATCTGTTTTGTGCTGGGCACTGTACTAAGTCAGAGGATGCAGAGCCGAAACAAGGCCTAGTCTTATCTCTTAAAGAAAGAATTTGGAATCCCAAGGCAGCTAGGTGGCACAGTGAATAGAGCACCAACCCTGAAGTCAGGAGGATCTGAGTTCAAATCTGACCTCAGACCCTTAACACTTACTGGCCATGTGACCTTGGGCAAGTCACTTAACCCCAACTGCCCTGCTTTTCCCCTCAAAAAATAAAAAAAAAGATTTTATAATCCAATAATTTCATTACGCTGGCTTTTGATGGGATTGTCCAGTCCTCCAGGGGAGAGGCAAAAGCTACTTTGTTGTAGGGGACAGCTGGGCAGTACAGTGGATAGAATGTGGCTGGGAGACAGGAAGACCTGAGTTCATATCCAGCCTCTAGCACTTACTAACTGTATGGCCCTGGGCAAGTCACTCAACCCAGTTTGCTTCATTTTCCTCATCTATAAGATGAGCTGGAGAAGGCAATAGAAAGCCACTCCAGTATCTTTGCCAAGAAAACCTGAAATGGAATCATGAAGAATGAGACATGACTGCATGACAACTTTTGGGGGGCAGATAACTGGTACAGTGGATAGAATACTGGGCCTAGAGCCAGAAGGTCTTATCTTTCTGAGTACAAATCTGGTCTCAGATACTTAATAGCTATATAACCCTGGGCGAGTCACTTAACCCTCTTTGTCTCAGTTTCCTCCTCAGTAAAGTGAGCTGGAGAAGGAAGTAGCAAGCCATTCTGGTATCTTTGCCCAGAAAATCCCAAATGGGGTCATGAAGAAAGTCAGACATGACTGAAAATGACTAACAATAACAACAACTATTGCCATATCCCTTAACCTACCTCAACTACTATGATAAGGTTATGTTCTTGGTGGACACTATTTATTGACTGGTGACCCAGCCAGCTGAATGATTCACTCTCTTGGATACCAGCATAGTCAGCATATATGGTCTCTTCTTTGCAGTTGTGGGCAGCTCCAATATGATGCTTCACCATGATCTAGACCTCAATCTATACAACTAGAGAGCTAAGACATACATAGCTGCGAATGATTAAGGTCACCATACGTGCCATTCTAGTGCTCTAGGATGGGCCATGTAGAATATTGGAAAAGAAGAAACATCGGCTTTGCTTTCGAAGAGTTCAAAGTATAATTGAGGAGACAGAAGTCACACAGAAAGCATGAATGCATTGTCTGTATAAGGCAGGATATAATTGAGTGCTGGAGTTTGCCAATCTGATTGTGTTATGGGAGTTGAAACAAAAGAGACATCAGTGTAAGCTAGAGATAGAAACAGATTCTTATAGGAGGTAGGACTGGAGATTTGTGGGACTCAAATATGAGGAGGGAAACAAGATAAGTATTCTGATGCAAAAATTGTGCCCTGCACATAGTAGGTATTCAATATCGCATTTGTTAAATTGAATTGAATTGCTTGAATAAAGAGATAAGGATGGGAATGATCATCAATGTTCAGAGATAGTAGTAGAAGGTTTTCAATAAGTTCAACAGTGGCACAAAATGCTTATAATGGGTTTCCTTCCATCCATTCATCTCTTCATTCACCAAAGATTTTTTGAGTACCTCTCAGGCGCTGTACTAGTACCAAAAGGATCCAAATATGAGCAGTATATGGTCAGACCCATACACAAATAACTGTAATTCAAAATTACATCTGATATATGCATAGGAAAAGTTCAAATTGTCAAGAATGGTTCAAGGGGTGAGATTTTACTTCTATTTGGGAGGATTAGGGAAAGTTTCATGAATGGTGGTTATTTCTAGAGTGGGGAGGGAGTGTGGAGGAAAGAAAAAAATACGGAATAACTTTGTTGTTTATTTAAAAGGAAAAGCAAGTTATATATATATATATATATATATATATATATATATGTAGTAGAATTGCAGTTTCATGTGCAATCATCTTTTTTTTTTTAAACTATGCTATGTTATGGAAATGCTTGTTTTATTCCACAAATTAAAAATAAAGTGACTTGTTTTTTTTTTAATGGATAGGTTAGTGCTTTAACAGAGACTGAGAAGAGCTGGGAAAGGGCATTTCAGGGACAGGAAATAGTAGAATTAAAACAGAAGAAGTGGAAAAGGGTGGAGAATGTTCAAACAATGGTAAATAATGTAACTTAATTGTCCTATAGGTTGCTAGAACAGAAACAATTTGAACTGTAGGAAATATGAAACCATCCCTCAACTCAGAGCACTCTGATTTGGAATTCTCTGACTAGAATCAGGGAGTGTCTTTATTGATCAAGGAAAAAATAAAAGAGGAGAGAATTGACATTTATATAACATTTTATCATTTAAAAGTCTGATTTCTAACTACAGTCCTTTGGGGTAGGAAGTTTTGTTATGCATAGATAACACAATGTCATGCCCTTATTCTAAAGTCTTCAGTGGCTCCATACTGCTTACCAAAAGTTGAATCCACTTTGCCTGAAGGCCTTCTTACCCCACAGGGCCATCTTACCTTTCTAGTCTTATCTCATTACACTCTCTGACACATATTCTATTCTAACCATTTAATTGTAGTCCTTCAACATGCCTTGTATTTCCCCCAACTATAAGTCTTTGATTTCACTGTCCCTAGTGGTGGAATATTCTTTCTTCTCCTTTTGAATTCCTATCCTGATATAAGGAAGAATTACTTGACAGCAGAATTTTTAAGTCCTTCCTCTGGGAAGACTCTTCCAGGAACCTCCAGTCAATGACAACCTTTCCTCACAGTGACTGCAGTTCTTTGTGCCTTTTTTATGCATTTTAAATTTTATTTTTTAAATCACAGGTGTTTAAATTTGTTGTATTTCCCTACTAGACTCTAAGCTCCCTGAGGGCAAGGGATAGATCATCTACATTTTGCATCTCCCCAATATCTTTCACAATATTCTACACTCAATAAATACTTTGAAATGCTTATTTAATTGTTATTCCTGTTTTATAGATGAGGAAATTAAGGATCCAAGGCAATAAGTGACTTAATCCAAATTAAATAACTAGTAGATAGCAGAGCTGGAACTTCAACCAAGGTCCTCTGGTTCCCAGTCCACTGCTTTTGACTGAACAATAGCTTCTTAGCCAGATTGGGTATTATTAGCCTTATTTGACAAGAGTAGAACTGAGGCTTGAAGAGGTAAATCATTTATTCAAAGCTATACAGAGAGTTAGTGGGATTTGCTAACTACTATTCAGAGGCTTTTCCCACATCACTATAAGAAGGATATGGATAGCTTTTCACTGTCTGGGGTCCGACATTAAAAACATATCAATGGATTGAACCAATTCATGGTTTCTCCTTCTGCTCCTCATGGCTTAATTTTGATTTCATTTGGCTTTTATTAACATTTTCACTGAGGGAGAACCCACAGAAAAGAGAAAATAGGACGATAAATTGAAAGATTTAAATGTATTCAAAGATTATGGATTTAGAGCTGAAAGAACCTTAGAGCTCATCCTCCTCATTTTATAGATGAGGAACTAGTGATCCAGAAAGATAGAGCAGCTTTCCCAAATTCACAACAGAAGTACATGGCACAGCTAAATTTTAAACCCAGGTCCTCGGAATCCAAATTCAGGACTTTTCCTTCCATACTGTGCTTGATCTATAATAACTTACTGTTGTATATATGGGGGGGTATATTGAGTTGGGGATACTTGGAGTTTGTCCTTAACCTAAAAGGATGAGGTCAGGTCAGGACATTTCTTAAATGTCCTCTTTCAGATTCTAGAAAAGAGGTTGAAAGGAGCTCAGGAGCATCCAAAATTCAATTTCCTGAGTACAAGATAGGGGAGTCATAGCTAGAGAGAAGTTAAGGAAGCCTTCATATGAGAAAGGGAAAAAACCAAAAAAGAGTTGAGGTTTGAATTGACTGCAAGTTCAGCACATTTCAACAGTGTGGTATGGCAGCTGTAGAAGTAGTCTTTTTTAGCTATTTGAAGGATTGTCCTGTAGAAGAGTGTTCAGACTTCTCTACTTGGCCCCAGAAAGCAGAACTAGGAACACTAAGTAGGATTTGCAAAGTGGTTAATTTAAGCTTGATGTGAGGAAAAAAATAAATAAAAATCAATCTACTAACAATTAGAGAAAATTATCCCAAAGTGGACTTTTCTATTTTGGGAGGTAATGTGTTCTCCCTCAATCGAGATCTTTAAGTAAAGACCCCTTATTGGGGATGTTCAAGAGTTATGGGTCAGACTAGTTGGCCTCTGGGTTTCTTCTTACACTTCATTATACAATGTTCTGTAAGTCACAGTGGATTCTACTCCCCATAGATAAACTTTTTGAACTATATTGACATTGAATTTACAAAATATTGGCAAATACGGTGCTCAGGATTTCCTATGGCTCTCATTTATCCCTCATTTCTTAGCAGGAGTTTGTATTCTATCAGTTTGGTGGAAGTGAGGAAACAACATATACATATATGTATGACATAGATGTGATGGAAATATGTCACATTATAGATACCTGTTTATTAAAAACAGAGAATATGAGAATTTGCTTTTGAGAAAATGCAAGTTCCTTTAATGATATCAAGCTTCCCGTGGAAACAAAAGTCCATCTTTCAAATACCGGAATTCCTCTGTGTTGACATATGGCAATGAGACATAGAATATCACAATCTTGAAAAATCATCCAAATTAAAAATTAAATTTAAAATGAATAGCACAGAGGGCCAAGGAGAGGTATATAAGGCATATGAGAAGGCTCCAACATATAACCAATAAAAACTTTTTAAGAATAGGAGTAAAAAATGTTATCAAGGAAACATATGACAAAAACATAAGATAAGATTGAACACTGGTAAGGGCAAGGGATAAAAATGGGTAGCCAGAGTGGTTCACTGGTTCCCTTCAGCCATCAGGAGAAATAAAGGAACACCTTCATCCCAAACTGGATAGACTGACTCTGCTGAACCTATTGGAGGTCGCACACAAGAATTGCTCAGGGTGGATAGGCATGGATAGGTCATCGATGAGCATCATATGCATGAGATCACAAATCCACCTGAACATTTAAGTACTTTAGGGAATCTCAGAGGTGGAAGGGATCATGTTCAAGCTCTTGCCAGTACAGGCATCCCTTCTGCATCAATTATCTAATATACAGGTACTGAGAGACAGAACCCCAGTCAATGCCTCTCCATGGTTCAACTTCCTAGCCAGAATACACTGAGGCCCGATGTCTCATTGGAGGACCCCTTTCCTGCATCCACAGTTGGATTTGCTGATGCTGTCAAATGCTCCAAGGAGCAGAGCTGTCACTTGTCATAATATAGAGCTCTATGCACTGTTGATTGGACTGCCTCCTATCTTGATCAAGCTGTGAACCTCAGGGGCTGAAATTCATCACACAATCATAAAGCATTTTCTGCTGATTGGGCTGCCCATTAGCACTGCCCAAGGAAGTATTCTGCTCCCAGCTTTCAAGTCCAGTTTCAGTCTTGTTTGGCCCAATATATTATGCAAAATAAACCAAGAGGGAATTAGAATATTTTCATCATGCTGTGTCTTCAGAATCTCAGGGAACAAAATGCTTAGGGTCCTTTTTCCATTTCTTCCTTTTGTACCCCACTTCCCTGAAAACAGAGGACTGATGAGTAAACCCCAAACTGAACCAGTTGGCAGCTCAGCGGAGCGCCCGTTCTGCTTACTCCATGTAAATATGGGAGAGTCACAATGACACTGATTGCATCTTTATTTGCTTCATCCAAGACTCCAAATGCCATAGTTAAAGCTTTAGAAAATATACTTTGATGGTCTCCAACAAACAGAATTCATACAGGTTCAGCAGCCTGGCAGTCAAATAGCTCTCTGAACTCACAATCAAGCTGATGGAAAACAGCCACCAGATGATTAGAAGCAGGACTTATTTGCCCAAGGAGTAGGAAGGGGAGGCAGCTTAGTTTTGCAGAATATTACTTTCCAAAGTGGGGGCAGGGGTCTCCTGGGAGGAGGCATGGTGTCACCACAGTGGGGCCACAACCTAACTCCAAGGAGGATGTAGAGAATGGGAAGTCATTTGTGAGGCTTGTCTCTATCACAACTCCACTGACCATTTGCTAGCATTCCTGCCCCTACTCCCTGCTTTTGTCCTCCAAGATTCTATGCCCCCTCTTTTTAAGTTGAGTGTGGGCCCTTGAAAAGTAGTAATCTCTAAACCAGGATTGGGGAACCTGTGGCCTCGAAGCTACATATGGCCCTCTAGATCCTCAAGTGTGGCCCTTTGACTGAATCCAAACTTCACAGAACAAATTCCCTTAATAAAAGGATTTATACTGTACAACTTGGACTCAGTCAAAAGGCTGCACCCAAGGACCAAGAGAGTCATATGTGGCCTTGGGGCCAGAGTTTTCCCACCTCTGATTTCAAAACCAATTACTACTTACTCCAGCTGTGCAGGTGCCACTGGGAAATCTCTACCTTCCCAACAGATCATCTTGGGGCTCTAACAGGCACACCCTAATACGCAAGCTCCCTGCTTGAGGAGTGACTTATGAGCAAACACTCTGCCTCTTCCCTTTTCATTTTGAGAAGGAACCACAAAGGATGAACAAGTGAGGATTGAAGGTTCTATTATATTATCATTCCCCCCAAACCTACCCATCTTCTAAGCTTTCTTATTATTGCCTTCAAGGGTTTTAATTTTTTCCTTCTCTTGAGATAATTGGTAATTTCAATCTTCTTCCCTTATATTCACTTATTACTCCCTTTATAACTCTTTCCCATATGATATTGGATCCCTTGAGAGCTTAAATCTGTTTCAGCTTCTTCTCATTCTAGAGAAGTCAATTTTCACCATCCTCAATCCCTACGCCAAGTGACTTCTGAAGGTGACTGAACTGGTCCAAGGAGATATCCTTCAGCTCAAGTGCAGCCTTTGTCTCTCTGTCTCTCTCTGTTTCTCTCTCTGTCTGTCTCTGTCTCTCTCTGTCTCTGTCTCTCTGTCTCTGTCTCTGTCTCTGTCTCTCTCTTTCTCTCTCTCTCTCTCTCTCTCTCTCTCTCTCTCTCTCTCTCTCACACACACACACACACACACACACACACATACACACACACAAAACACACATACACACACACAGGTGCCCTATATAATTTTCCTCTGTCCCCAGCAACTCTGAAGAGCAGCATTTGTATTGCCATCCCAGATAGAACATGCTTACACTTTCCTATAGTACTATCTCCTCCAGTGGTGTGGAGGTCGATAGAGCTAAGTTCTATTACTTGTTGACATAGAATGATGGGCTGAGGTCAAGGGCAGGATGTGCTGAGAGAGACTTGGCAGCAGCAAGGACATTGTAGAGTGGATCCCAGAGTATAAGCTGAGTTCATGAGTCCTGCTGTGCTGCTCTGAGTATAGCTTTAAGTGACTTCTTTTCTGTCTGTTCATAAGGTTGTTACTTGATTAGACTTCTTGGTGTCTAAGCTTGTGGAAACAGCTACAATTACTTTACCTCATCTACTCAATTTTTATTTTAGGAACTCTGTAAAAATTGGGAAGACCAGAGAAAATATCTGGTACTCCATCTTGTTAATCATATGATCAAACATATCAATTGCCTAATACTGTTAAGGGCCCTTCTGGTCACCCAGGCTCATACACCTCAGAGATCACTTTCCTTCAACCTCTATCTACATATCTAATCAGTTGCCAAATTCTATTCATTTCTCACATCTATCTCCTTCTTCTTTGATACAGACACCTTGTTGCTTCTTGCCTAACATATAGCAATAGCCTCCTAATTGGTCTCCCTGCCTCCACTGGACATTTCAATTTCAAATTCTGTGCCTTTTCTCTGCCTGTCCATCATATAAGTGAATCCTTTCCCTCCTCACCTCTGCCGCCTGGATTCTTTTGTGTTCTTCAAGACTCAGCTCAAACCATCTAGATGAGGCCTTTCTTAGCACCATAGCCTCCCAAACTAGCATTCCATCTGAGACTCCTTTCCAATTATGCTATGTATATCTCAAATCTAGTTATTTACATGTTGTCTCCTACGTTGGAATGTACATTACTAGAAGGCAGAGATCATATTTTTACCTTTGTATCTCCAGAACTTAACATGGTGCCTAGAATATAGTGAGCATTTAATAAATACTTGTTGAGTCACAGATGGATTGACTGAGCTGCCTTGTCTCTCCCTACTCTAAATCCATCTTTTTTACAGCTTTCAAAGTAATTTTTCCAAAGCATGAGTTGGACTATATCACCCTTATACTCAATAAACTCCAGTGGCTCCCTACTTACTGAATCTAGAATAAAATATTATTTTATACTTATCTCATTCTTTTTTCACTTCTATCTTGTAAGTTTTATAACCTAGATAATACTGGTATGGTAATGTATACAAATAATAAACAAACAAACAAACAAGCAAATGAATGAATGAATGAATGAATGATTTATTTATTTGTTTGTGTGTTTATCTATATCTATTTATTTATTTGTTTGTTTACTTGCCTTTTGGAGGGCAATTGGGGTTAAGTAACTTGCCCAAGGTTACATGGCTAATTTTTTTGTATTAAGTGTCTGAGGCCGGATCCAAACTCAGGTTCTCCTGACTCCAGGGCTGGAGCTTTACTCACTGTGCCATCTAGCCGCCCCTTATTTAATTTATTTAAATGCACTTATTATTTTATATATTACATATAAACATAAAATTTAAATATTTAAAAATTAAATAAATATAGACAGAGGGTGGGCTAAGAAATATTATTGATAGCAATATAGTATCAAAAAAATTGGTTTTTTTGAGACCACTATTCCAAAGGGTTGAGTTTTAGATCTGGGGTTAGTCAGAGTTGGATTAGAATCCTGCCTTACTACTTACACTTACTTAACTTACACTTACCGGTGTTATCATGGCAAGTCACTTAAGTTTTCTGAGCCTTCATTTGCCCATCTGTGAAATGGGAATAATATAACCTCTAAGATCAACTTCAGAAGGTTTTTGTTTGTTTGTTTTTAATAAATCTCCAGTAGGCTAGGGCATGTAAAGTGGTTTGAAAACTTAGAATGACAATATAAAATTACTGAATGTTGATTAAGCAGCCTCCTATAGCTGTGATTTCACACAAGCCCCACTTGCACACACAGAAAAAAATCCTCACTTGATCATAGGTTCCTTCCTGAAGTTTCACCATCAGCACATCATTCATCCCTTTAGTTTAAGGCTTTGAGTACTGTTAAAATAATAACAATTACTGATGTTTAAATGGGGCTTTCATGTTTGTGAAAATATTTACATATGTTATGCTCTTTGATCTTCACAGTAATGCCAAGAGCTAGATACTAGAGGGATTATTCTCCTCATTTTATAGAGGAGTCAACTGAGACTCAGAGAGGCTTGGTGACCTGCTCATTATGATATAGTACCCATTCCATATTCATAGTGCCTACAGCAACTGTGAATATGCTGGTGTAATGCTAAATCATAAAATATAACAGACACTCCACATGAAATACAGAACCAAAACATTTATTCAAATACCAGAAAGCTGAACCCCAACACTAGAAAGCCAAATCTGTCATAGCAACAAAGAAATCTATAGATAAAAACAATGAAGGGGGCACCACCATACCCAAGCCTTTCACTGCTAGGGCCTTCCCGCAAATGAAAACTCATAGCTTGCTGCCTGCTTCCTCTTCTCTCTCCCTTAGATCTAATTGCTCTGACCAACTTCTCTCAGCTCTCCTCCACCCTTCCTGTTCCACCCATTCATCAAGCTCCTCCTACCATAGGCTCTATGTGACTTAAGCTCATGTGTCTTAGGCTTCCATGTGACTTAAGCAGGTTATATGGGTATATTAATGGATGGGAAAGATCTTCCCATTTATATTACCATTACATATGGTTATACAGTTAATAAAAAATTTAATTTCTCTGGGAGAGGACACACATGTAGGACCTAATACCTGACAGCTAATGAATTTATGAACTATTTTCTTCCATACCCGAAAGATCTCTGGACTATGTGAGAGTCCTGGAAAAGTGATGGGTGAAGAGGTACACAAAGATGAGAAAGAGTTATACTAAAAATGCTGGGTAGGGAGTCAAGAGACCTAAATCTAGACCCACCTCTGATCCTTAATAAATCTTTATTAAATGTATAACTAGGAGGTCATTTGACCCCTCTAGTCTCCCATTTCCTCACTTGTGACAAAGGCTGTCAGGCTAGGAGCTCTTAAGCTTGTTTCAGTTTGGAAATTCTCTGGTTCTAGAGTCACTAAAGACCAACTCCACTGCCTACCATTTTGCTGTAGGCCAATGCATGACTTCGTTAAAGAAAGAACACTGAAAAATAATCTGAAATTTCTCCCCTCAGTGAAGGGTAGAAATGCTAAGAGAAGGCTGTTCATACAACTGTATTCCTCATAAACAAATAAATTAATTCATTAATTTAATTAAGTACATGACTAACCGGGGAGACACACAATATGTATCTTCCCTCTTGGAATATGCAAAAACAACTATAAACTCTCCCGATGCATTAAATGAAGTTATACAACTCAATTAGCCAATGCAAAAGCCACCTGGCTTAGAGAAAGGAACAGGGCCTGGAGCAGCTGGAGCAGCTGAATCAATACAAGACCCAGGCTCGTTGGGGAGGCAGCAGCTAGTGAAATTTAAAAAGTTAAAAGTTAAGTTGGGGATGGGGTGGCTAGGTGGTGCAGTGAATAGAGCACTGGCTTTGGAGTCAGGAGGACCTGAGTTCAAATCCGGCCTCAGACACGAAACACAAAAAAACTAGCCATATGACCTTGGGCAAGTCACTTAACCCCAACTGCCCTCCAAAAAGGAAAAAAAAAAAGTTAGGGTGGGCTCTCTTCATTGGTGGATTAGGAATAACAACTTACATTTATAAGGCACTTGGCAGAGCAGTTTTCTCCCAAGGATACTTATTCTTCTCTTTTTTACAGGAGAAAACTGAGACTCAGAAAGCTCAGGATCACATGGCTAGGAAGTGGCAAAGCTGACAACCAAGCCCAGGCCTTTTGATTATGCTACCAGTGCTCCTTCCACCATGCCTTGTGGCTACTCCATATCTTAGATGCCATTCCTCAGTGGCTCTCACTCTATCACTCCTTCAACATCATAGGCTATGGGGGAGGTTTGGTGCTACTCTTTTGCTGCTGTCCCCACCATGTTTTTATTTCCTCTTTGTCTCCTAGTATCCTATAGTGCCAGATCTGCAAACAAGTGTAGATATCATTTATATAAAGTCTTGCATTTTATAGATGAAAAAATAGAGAATCAAAAATATGGATGAAGTCACAGAATTAAGGACTCATGGGGATTAAAACCCGGATCTCCTACCTTTCAGTCAGGTATTATTCATTATACCATTTATTCATCTTTGGAAGTGCCAGAGGAGGGATAGGGGTAGGGGTGGGGTGGGGATGAGTGTGACACTTAAAAATAACATATACACTAGCATGTCAGAGAAATTCCCAAAATATTAGACACTAAATAAGGCTCTTCATTCCCTCTTGGCAATGGAAAAGGTTCATTTCCCACACTGAGTCAGAGGTTAGAACCTTATTTTCAACTTTATCTCAAATTATTCCTCCGAAAAAAGCAAGCAGACCCTATTTTCCTCAATGTCCCCCAGTTTCCACCCTAACTACTTTCCAATAGACAGGAATCACATTAAAAGACCTGTGTGTCTTATGAGTAAGAAATGGTTATTCATTTTTATACCCAACTCCAAATTGCCAAAGAGAAGTACAAACTAGCAATAACCACTAATAAAAGCAACTCTTTATATAAACTTGCATGATGTAGCAAACCCCCAGATGGGAAGTTTTGTGCTCAAGGACCAAGAATGAGCTGTGCTGCCTTTCTCTAGCTTCTATGTGATGTGGTTTAGCAATGTAATTTAAAAGCTGCAAGCAATTTCCCCACAGGGCCCAGATCAAATACTTTAATTAAAATACCAACTTTTAGACATTAAATTTAGTTCAAAATAATTATAAAATAATAGCTCCTGCAGCCATGTCATTATTATTATTATTATTAATGATTGTTGTTGTTTTAATTGATGATTCAGAGAGTGCTGTTGGTATTCTCATAGCCAGGCCTGTGTCTTCTCCTCTCTGGCTGACACTTTCCCACTCTGTATCCCTCCCACCCATCTTCTTGAGAAGTTATGAGCCTTTTGAAAGCTGCTTTGAATTGTGAGGACTTATATTTTATAAACTATTACCCTGGTGTTGAGCTGATATAATACAACCTCATTATCATTTCAGCCATCATAAGCTTCTCTTTCCTTCCATTCCCCATATTCTTTCTCTTTCCCTGGGGAAAAAAAAGAAATGGAGGTTCTTACTTACAAGAGAAATAGCAGTTGACTCCTTACTCCTAGTTAGGACACCCATAAAGGACAGACTGGCATCCTTTAGTCACCCAAGAATATCCAGAATATTCACATTATCTTGGTGCCTTCAATTCCATTGTCCTCACTTTTTATTGCTCTCATTTAATAACATAATAATAAAAAAATTGACCAGTTGTGTAGTGCTTTATAATTTACAAAGCATATTCCTCACAGAAACCCTAAGAAGTACGGATTAGAAATAATCTCCCAATTTTTAGAGATGTAGTTCCTTGGTGAAATTAAAAAAAATAATAGAGACAGTGAATTATGGTCTTTCAACTGCCACTGATTGGCTTTGTGACTTTGGATAAATAACTCACCTCTGTGCTTTGGTTTCTTCATTTGTTAAATGGGGAGTTCAGAAAATAGAATCTGTGAGGTCTCCTGCAATTCTAACATATTGACTCAATGATATGTCCATGGTCAGATGGCTAGAAAAATGACAGAGGTAACATTTGATCACGTTTTCTAATTTCAGTCTTCTTCCTACTATCCCATGGTGTGGCAAAATGGAAAGAGTACTGACTCTGGAGTAAGAGTAGTTGGGTTAAAATCCCAGCAGTGCTGTTTAACAAAGACATGATTCTCTTTGTGTCTTCAATGTTTCATTCCTGAAAGTTTTCCTTCCTTCTTGGGACGACATTTCCTTTAGAGTTTTAGACCAAAGTATCCTCCCTCTCCTTTTTGTGAACTTTTTGAGATTTGTTCTCTATTAAAATATAGATAGAAATTGGACTGTGCCCACCCTTGTTCTCTTCTATCACAAATTCTTAGATATAATGGTCACTTCCTTCCAGGTGGGAGATCCCAAATGATGATTTCAACACCCCAACCCAAATAAGTCCTTTGTTTGGGTCATAATAACCAGATGCCTAATAAAAATTTCTTTCATTTGGGTCATTCCCTTTTTAAATGACAAAATTATCATTGAGTCTGTGATCCCTTCCTGAATTAAGAGACTTGAGTTTATGCTGCATGAGGCTCAGCTGAAGGAAATAGGAAAGTTTAGCTTGGATAAAAGAAGCCTTAGGAGAGGGCCATGAAGCTTTTTTTAAGTACTTGAAAGAGTGTCATATGCAAAAGTGATTAGTCTTGTTTTTCTTGATACTTGAAAGCAAAACTAAGAGCAATGAGTAGGGCTATAAGGAGAAAGATCTGTGCTTAATTTGGGAAATTAATTAGAGCTGTATCAAAATGTAATAGGTTGTCTTTGGATGTAATGGGTTCAAATTCTGGATGACCATTTTCCAAGTGTGTTGTAGAGCATGTACTTTTCCAAATATGAATCAGACTAGATGACCTTAAAGATCCCTTTGTCTTTAGTATTTTGTGATTCTGACTGGTTGATAACAGTTGGATTCAGTAATGAGTGGACCCAAGAACTTGGATTAATGGTTTACTGTAAACCTGGAGTGAGGTCTTTAGTAGTGTTCTGTAGAGCTGTCTTTGGTCCTATTTTTATCAACCTGTTTTTAATAGTGACTTGAATAAAGACACATACGTCATCTTTAGAACAGCTGGGTATGTTACAAATTTGGTAGGAATTACTAATACAGCAAGAGGACATAATCAGGATCTAAAAAATCTTGACAACATGGAATGATATACTAACTATGATAAAAAATTAATAAAGATATATGGTAAGTCTTTCATTTAAGTTTGAAGAACTAATTCTTTAAAAGAAAAAAAAAAACATAATAGGATGTTTTTGTTGGATAGCAGATATAAAAAAGACCTGAAGATTTTAGGGCATTGACAGTTCAATATAAACTAATGATTTGATGTGGCAACCAGAAAAATAATAACAAAAACAAATGACATCATTAATAGAAGAATAATGTCCCAAATCAGGGGTCATGTAATCATAGATTATTTTTTTTTTCATTCATGAAGCTAATATTCATGGTCTACTCTATGTGTCAGAAACAAGAGAGATTAAGCAGGATGAGGATTGAAAATAGGCCACTGGATATGGCAATTAGTAGGTGTTCAGTGATCTTTCAGAGACGAGTTTCAGTAGAGTGGTGTAGGTAGAAATCAGATGACAAGGGGGTTAAAAAAATGGCATTGCTGCCTATTCCTCTCTCCCCCTACATACACACACTTATTCCCAAGGGCTTTTATTCTTTCTCTCTTGGGGTATGGTGAACAGCTACTATTTGTTTGATTTCTTCTCTTAAGCATCTAGGACAGGGTTCATCACCATTGTTCAGTTAGCATTATTAATTATGTTAAAAAATGGCACAGGCCATAAGTATGGGGTGTGTGGAAGTTTCAATTTTGATTGGGGTAGAATGGGATAAAATGGATAGTTATAGGAGTGGGATAGATTTGGCTGTGGATGATGATGTTGATGATGATTATTATTACTCAATTACAAAGGGCACAATTTTACTATTTGCACAGTAGTTATTAAAAAATATTAAAGAATAATGACAGCGTAGTGTCTTGTCCCTAACCAATTTTTATCTGAACTCTATCAAACATAATGAGATGACAGTGATGATGATGGTGGTGGTGATTCTGATGAACTCAATTAGTAACATTTCCACAAGGAAGCATCAAACAAATGGCTAAGTCATGCTGATTTGTCTACCGAAAAAAAGGGAGTTTATGGGAGTGATTCAGGATCACAGCCAGCAGAAATGGCAGAAAGGTTATCTTCAGGAAGTCAGCATTATTGATCAATAAAGATTATGCAAAGAAATGTAGAAACTATTCAATACATCATAGCAGGTTACAAAATTTAGTGAGTACTATATATGTAGAAAGAAATAATCAGATGGAGAGAATTATACACTGGAAGCTCACCATCCTTCATGAACTAACTGGAAAAAAAATCCTCATGTTACAAATACGGACCTCAAAATATCCTTGATATCTTGATTGATATTGTATTAGAACTGGAACAGCTTCCCAAACAAAATTGTTGCTTACAATTTCCCAGGTATAATATAGATCAATTAAAAAAATAAAGACATTTAAATTGATGTCACCCTACTGATTACTAATAATCTCCAAACTATGTGGAATGGAAAGCTTTCAAAATTCATACACCTAGTGGAAGAAATCAAAACCATGTAGGGAAAAAATGAAGTACATAACACCCACATTTGTCTGTTGCTACTAGACTTGACCTGAAGTTGCTTTCAGTCAGTCAAAACACCTTTACTAAGGGCTTACTATGTACCAGGCTAAGCTGTGCTAAGGACCTAGAGTTACAAAGAAAGCCCCCCTGCCCTCCCTCAAAAAAAGGAGTCCCCTAAAAGAGCTTTCAGCGTAATGGAAGGAGACAACATGTAAACAACTCTATACAAACATAGGAAATAACTAACAGAGAGAAGACACCAGATTAAGGCAGATCAGAAGCTTCCGGTGGAAGGTAGGATTTCAACTGGAACTTGAAAGCAGCCAGGGAAGTCAGAAGGTGGAAGTGATTGAGGGCATTCTAAATATGGGAAAGTGCCTGGAGTCAAGAATTAGAATGTCTTGTTTGAGGTATAGCAAGGAGACAATAACAGCAACAATATTAACAATGAGGTGGTGTAGAGTAATAAGGAATGAGATTGGGTGGAATGGAGAGGAGGATGAGTTGAAACAGGCCAGCATAAAATAGAATGAGATAGAATAGGGTGAGCTGCAGTGGCATGCGGAGAAGACCCAATGAGAAGTGATGTGGATGGATTGGGATCTGATCAGAAAATTCTGTAAGTTAAACAACGACATCAGTTTTACTCTGCCTGTTCTTATCACTCCCAAACTTGAAGAGGGCTTTATGATTTGTGAAAGGAACTCTATATGAATGCTAATAACATTTTGGATTTCCATATGCGTTTTCTACCACCTGATGTCAATGTTGACAGTGGAGACACTCATTACTATCACTGGGAGATTAACGCTGTCTCTTTAATGTTCACCTTCTGTGATGGTTTTATGGCCCGCCTGGTCTACTTAATATGCATCTCTGCAACAAAGCACATGGTATTCCCTCCTGTCCAAATGGACTGTTAAAGAAATGGGGGGGGGGGGTAGGTAGAAATGCTGTTTCTATTTCTGAGGAGAACATTAAAGCAGTAATATTAGGTCTAAGCAGGGATAATAATCAGGGCAGCACCCCAGCCAGAGAACCTCTTAAGATATTCTTCCTTAAAAGGATACTTTTCTGAAGGAAATGCTGTTGGCCAATTTCTACACTGCCTAAGTGAATTGGATTATTAACAAAATGTTGGAGAACACAATTATAAACCCATTCAAAGACCATAAGGTAATAAATTTAGTTTATTGTTTCTGGAATTTTGCCTATTGGTCAGAGTATAAGATTCCAAGATACCTTATTTAAAAGTGATTTTGAAGTTGCTTTCAGTAGTCTGTATCGAGGTCAAACCATGCCATCTACATTCATTTTCCCAATTTTTCTTGTAAGAACTAGCTCAAAACGGCATTAGTAGGAGCAGCACATCAAAATTTGAGAGAGGCAGATTGAGACTTAATATAAGGAAAACTTTCTCACAGCGAGATTTATGCAATTATAGAATAAGCTCTCTCAGGAGGTAGCAGGGTTCCCCCTCCCTAGATTTCTTCAAGCAAAAGTTAGATGACCACTTGTTAGGTATGTTACAGTTAATAAAAATGACAAAATCAACAATAATAATTGCTATGAAATATAAAATTTGCTTAACACTTAAAATTTCATAAAGTGCTTTGCATATGTTGTAGGTATGGCTCTAAAGCCAGTGCCCTCTTAGTTCAGGTTTGATATTGGCATGAAATAAGGCGTTCTCAAGTCACTGAACATTCAACAAAGTAAAAGGTTTACTTTGCCCTAACTCAGTAAGGATATGCAACAAGGATATAGGAGTCCTTACCTTCTGTGGACACAGCCCTTTCCATCTCCATCTGGAAACACGTCTGGTCAGTTGGTCATCAGGGTATGGTGACTCGAATGGTCTTGGGCACCTGCCAAGTCCAAGATACCACAAATACACATGGCTGGGACCATGTATACCACCAGATCAGGAAGCTACTTCAGGGAATCTAAGACCAATCAGATTGTATGGGGGAGGGAGGACAGGAGTAAGGAAGAAACTCTGTCAGGTTCAGGGAAACTGTGGCAGGAAACTGCTGATCTTATCACAGAATATATTATCTTATTTGAACTTCTCTGCAACCTTGTGAAGTAGGTATTAAGATAATTCGTAATAATAATAATAGCAGTTACTTTAAAAGATGGTACTTTAAGGTTAGCAAAATGCTTTATAAGTGCCATCTCATTTTATCCTCATAACAACTCTGGGAAGTGGAGGTGATTATTATCCCCATTTTATTGATGAGGAAATTGAGGCACACAAGCTAAATGATTTGCCCAGCTAGTATCTGAAACTGGATTTGAGCCGTGTCTTTTTGAGGAAACTAAGGAAGCTAAGACATTTACCCATTATCGTATAGTTAGGGAATGTTAGAGGCAAGATTTGAATTCAGATCTTCCTGACTTCAAGTCCAGCATTGCAGTATGGGTAGGATTATATGACCTCTGAGACCTGTCCTGCATCTCTGCGTCTTTGGTTCTATGGACTCTGTTCAGAATTATCCGTGAGTTTGTAGACCAAGTTAAGGTTAGTGTCTATCTTGGATTAGGGGGTCCATCTAGAGGGAGAGTTAGGGACCAGTCTATGACTGATAGAGATCAGTCTGAGGTCAGGGTTAAAATTCAGTACTTGCTCTCTCCACCACTTTGTTATTTCTTATTTTTCACTAAACAGCAAGGTTACTTTCTTTTCAAGTCAAACAGACTCAATAATGCCTTTTATGTTACTTTGTCCTGTTTGTAACCATTTTTGACAACAAAAGGCTAGAAAACAAAACTCTAGATTTTAAAATATTTTGACAAAGAATTCTGTTAGAAAACAGTAGCCTCAAACCTCTGTTCACTCTAATCTATGCTCCATTCAGCTGCCAAGGTGGTTTTTCTATAGTGCAGGCCTGACTATACATTATCCCTTGCTCAAAGAGCTCCACTGACTCCCTATTATTTCCAGTATATAAAATGATTCATAACCTGACCTCTTCCTAACTTTTTACTTTTCTTGTACTTTTTGTTATTGAGCTACATTGTTCTACTTGCCATGTCTTGAACATAGTACTCAACTCTGACCTCCTTGCCCTGGCCCTCAAAGTGCCACAGGCTTGGGTTGCTCTTCCCCCTCACTTCCACCTCTTTGTTTTCCTGGTTCCTTCTAATTTTTTTTTTTGAGGAGGGAAGGCAGGGCAATTGGGGTTAAGTGACTCGCCCAAGGTCACATGGCTAGTTAAGTGTCAAGAGTCTGAGGCTGGATTTGAACTCAGGTTTTCCTGACTCCAGGGCCAGTGCCACCAAGCTGCCCCTGGTTCCCTTTTAAGACTCAAATCCCATCTTCTGCAATAAGCTTTTTCAGGGCTCCCTAACTGCTAGTATTTTCCCTCTGAGATTACCTTCTATCTACTCTGAGTCTATCTTGTACCTCCCTGTATTGTCTCTACCATTAGAATGTATACTCCTCCACAGCAGACTGCTTTTGCTTTTCTTTATATCACCAGTACATAGTGTGGTCACTGCCATAGTCAGTGCTTTATAAATATTTGTTGACCAACAGGCAGAATAGAGGTTCAGTCAATAATTGTGGATTTCATTTTTATCATTTCCAAGGACGTTGGCAATGGCAAAAAAAAAAAAAAAAGATCCCAGAGGCAAAGTTTTAACCTAAATGATTAAGTAATGGAGATCTGGTTTTGGTTATGGTGGTCTTGATGGTATTCTGCCAATCACACTATGAGGGAGGTCTCTTATGCTTATGGATATCTGACCCTCTCAAGGAACAAGTCAGGAGAATATTTATTGTGCTGGTTTCTGATGCCTATCAGAGGGGTACCTGAGAGTGGAATCCAGGTGCCTGAAAAATCTAATTAATATGGCCTTAATTATGACAATAATAATACCTTCCTGGTAGCGTGAGGAGTTAGCATATTAAATAAGTAATATCAAATTTCCCCAGGGCCTTAAGACCCTTTAAGGTGAGTTAATATGAAAGTTTCTCAAATAATTACAGAAAAGAAACCGACACATCTGCATGAATCCAAAGAAGTGAACAGAGCATTTCCGACTACTGATTTTTCAACTAACCAATCTGCATCTGTCACTGAGCCCCTACTCTAGGCAAAGCCCTGTGCTAGGCACTGTGGGAGATGGCGATGAAGCAGAATACACAGTCCCCATCATTAAGGAGCTTATAGTCTAGTTGGGAAGACAAGACATAAACACATGAAGAGTTCAATAATAATGTGATAATAAAAAGGCCTTGCAGTTTCCTTTCTTGATCACTCCTCAAAAGCAATTCCATGTTGGGCCATCAGGGGATACATCTCCCTCATGTCTCCCCTGCCATGTCTCCAACAAAGGCCAGTGATGACTGCAGCCTTAATAAAGGCCTGGATGAGTCAGCAGCCCTCAGGGCTTTACCCCCAAGTGTCCCTGGTTTCTGCACTGGAGCCTATTCATTCCCAAAGCCCTCCTCTCCCCCCAGACAACTAAGTTCTGTTCTCAGTATCTCCTGAGGGTGAATCCCCCATCTCATTAGAGAAGTTTGGTGTTTGCCTGTTTCACATTGCATTTGCAAGCAAAACAATCTCTCTGAGATTCGGGATTTAGACTTCTGAATCATATTCCAACTCATTTTTTTTTTTGTATAAGTAACATATGTTTGCTGTCTTTAAACACAATTACTTTTGTATAATAAAAGTGTTGATTTGATGATGCGACATTTTCTGCAAGTGTGTTTAAGAGAGTTTATGTTTTCATAAGTTGCAATGAAACTCAATTATGTATGTGTAATAAGGCTCCTGATTGTTACACTTGGACTTTTCTGTATAATGAAGCCAGCAATTAGAATTTGCTTGCTCTATGGCTTAGGAAAACACACTTGTTTTGTAGACAAAAGACTCTTAATGAGCAGCTTTTTTGTTGTTTAATTTTTTTGTTTAAAAACAGCCGATAACTCAAACATATAATTAGATTTCTTTAAAAGGTTTTGAGTTTTTTTAAAGACAAAACAAAACAAACCAAGAAACAATAACTTTAGGATACACACAATCTCAAAGCTATAAGTGTATTTCTTGCTGGCATCTGCAAATTTACCTTGGAAAGAATGTCCGGTCTATGTTGTGTTTTGTATTGGGAAGATGTCACTTTGGGCAGGGTAGCATTGTCTGGATGTGCTTCAATATGACAATTCTCAAACTAGACCCTGGCATAGGCTGCCCTTGAGTGAATTAAAAAAAAAAAACACTCAGTGTTTCAAGTCTATTTGTAGAATTCAGTTCAATATGTGATTTCATTAGTATGAGAACTCCCTCTACCTACGAAAATATCAGCCCTCCATAACTTAGTAGATGTTATTCAAGGGTTGCTATGGCTGAAAAGTATGTCATTCTTCAGGCAGTCTGGTGTATTCAACTCAATACAGCAAATATCTATTAAGTCCTTTGTGGATGAACTATAAAGACTTCATGGAATTTCCATTCAACTTGTATGTATATGTGTGTGTTTGTATGACATGCTTCTATAAATATGACCTCAAAGGAATTTCTCTCCCAATCTCATTGTAGTGGGATGATGACCTAAGTTTCCCAGAAATTGTGTTGGAGGGGAACAAACTCTGGCAGCTTAGATCAAGATGAAAAATCTTTAGTAATGGGATCATTGATGGATTGTTTCTCTCTTAAATTAGCTAAATTTAGAGAGATTCAGACTGTCTGAAGGTTGATAATTTTTTCAGCCACATCAACTCTTGAAAATTATCTACTAAGATCATGGAGTGTTGCTTTTTGCTTAGGTGGGGTGAATTCTCATATCAGTGAAATCACAAAATATCAAAGTAATTTGACAAACATATGTGTGAGTATAGATTATATATAATTATATAAATTATATAATACATATTATATAATACAAATTATATAAATAAATGTTTGTGCATGTCTATAAATGTTTAGATATATAATTTATGCTTATGTATATTGTACATGCACATCTCTATTTGTATTCAAATTCTGGTTCTACTTAGTTACTATGTATCTTTGGGCAAATTATTTCATATATGTGAGCCTCAGTTTTATCATCTGTTAGATAAGTGGATTGAACAAGATAACATTCAAGGTCCCTTTGAGCTCTAAAATTATTATTCTTTCCTAGAGTTTTTTCTCCTTTGAAGTTTTGTTTTCTCCATTGCTATTCTTTCTACAATGTAACTTCTCTATATTTACCTAGTTATATGATAGTTGTCTCCCTCCCCTTTTCTTCCTGGGCTCTTTTGGCTAAATTCCTATGCCTTGTTGGCAAATAGATTTTTACTGACCATTGTTAAGTGTACTTTATCCCTACTTATGAGACCAATGTCCCTGTGTTATAAGCCATGCTCCAGAAATCCATTCTCAGATGCCATCTTATGTTTACTTCCCAAACAATCAACACACATTTGTTATTTACCAGAAATTGCTAAATGCTGGGAATACAAGTATGAAGAATGAATATCCCCTACTCACAAAGAGGTTACACATAATTATGCATAACTATAAGAGATACAAAGTGAATACAAATTCATTAAAAAAGTCATTAAGTAGAAAGTACTTTGGAGGAGAGGATGCTAGCAATTGTGGAAATCAGGAAAAGCTTCATGTAGGATATGGTGTTTGAGCTGCCCTAAAGGAAGGAAGGAACTTTATGAGGTGCAGATGAGGAGGGAATTTATTACAGCCAGAGGGGACAAACATTGGAAAGGCATGGAGATGGGAGATAGAACTGGATGCACTGAGAGAGACAAAAAACCCAGTCTGGTTGGCTTGCAAAGTGTGGGAAGGGGAAGAGATCCAATGGCTGAAAATTTAGGTTGGGACCATAAAAGCTAAATAGAGTTTATCTTGGAGAAAATAGGAAAACACAAGCTGATTGAGCAGAGGAGTTACATGCTTTTATTTGCGCTTAAGAAAAATTCCTTTGGCAGATGTGTGTAGGATGGACCATAGAAGTGAGACTTGAATCAGGCAGACCAGTTAGGAAGCTATTACAATAATCCTGGAGAGAACTGATGAAGACCTGAAGTAAGGGGGTAGATGCTTGAGGTTAAGTGTTGGATGTGAAAGATGTTTTAGAAATAGACACAAATAAGCCTCCCTCTTCTTATCCCTTTGTCTTCATTTGGCAGTAGTGATTAAAACACCACTTGAGTGCCTACAGCTTTCAGTTTCTTGCCGTGTATGTCCTAATCCTTAGTAATGATTTCTTGAATCCTTCTGGCAATATTATTTCTGCCCATGTAAGTCACCAAAAGTAGAGAAACACCATCATCTTTGACAGACCTTGGGACATTCTCTACTGGATGCAGTAGACATCTACCAGGAAAACAGTTGACACCTTTACTGTTAATGCCATGTTGACAGATCCTGCTTCAGACCACTCACCAGGACATCACCAATCATACATCTCCTCTTGTTGTTCTCTGGTAAAGTTCTTTACTGAACTGGTCTCTCAACCAACATCACCTAGGGATTCATATTGTCATTTCTTCAAATAGTTGCTTCTTGCTCCAAGGTTTCAGCTCTTTCTCCTTTTGGAAAGAGTTTCCAGTGTATTACTTAGCTCAAAGTGTGGAGTGATGCTCTATGCCACTTTCTTCCACCTGACATAGGTCAGGATTTTCCTGTCTCTTCTGATGCTTTCTCTTCTTCATTCTCACATTGATGAACTTTCACTTTTTTTAAGAATATTTTTTTCTCACTGAAAACAACAACTCTGTAGTGCTGAGGCATTCATGAAGTACCTTTGCCTTCTCTTCTTGGAGGGAGATGGGCTTGTACCTTGATCATATATAGCACTTTCTTGGTCACCACAGAAAGACACAGACTTTTCAGGTCATTGCCATTTTCACCTTGTTCTCCATACATACTAGAACTAAGATTCTTAGACCTTTGTTATTTTTGATGATAGTTCTCATGGTCAACTTGCCTGGAGAACTGTGGTAAAGAACCTTTGCAAAAGTCTCTAACTCTGCTATCATCACTCTCCCCACTTGTTTTGTATTTCCTAACCTCATTCTCTAGTATGACCGAATTTATTTACCTTGTCTTCCAAAATCCCTTGCTCTCTTTATCCAGTTTTCCAAAGTTTCTTTTCTCTAGATTACAATCTGATTTTCTTTACAGTTCCCAAGCCCTCCAAATTGCTTCTTCATAATTCCTTCTCATCTCTCACCCAGTCCAGGAAGCTTCTTTTAATATCCTCACCAGATTGTAATCCAGCCTGTGCTTGAATACTTCTCGAGATGGTGAGGTCATTATTTAGTCATTTCTATTTTGAGATAGCTTTGTTATATTTTCTTCAGCTCAGTTATCACCTCCTACATAAGGCCTTTCATGATATATACCCCCCCAACTTCTAATGCCTCATTCTCTCAAAATTACTTTGTATTTATTTTCTATAAGCTTTGTACCTTTCTGTATCTGTCCCTAGTAAATTAGGTATTCCCTGAGGACAGAGACTGCTTCATTTTTGTCTCTGTATGGCCATTACCTAGCATGGTATCTGACACAGAAAGTATTTAATAAATACTTGTTAACTGAGAAGTTGAGTCTTTTTTTTCTCCTTCTGTTTAAGCTATTTTCCTCCTTCTACCCAACATGGTAAAGGGATGAATGGTGTGTGTATGATTTCTCTTTTCAACTAAACTTCTTAAGTCATAATGCCTGAGCATAGAGTCTATGTCTTTTCTTTGTCTTGTATCCCACATGGCAGGATGTAAAGAAGTTTGCTTAAAAACTTATGGGTGAATAAATGAATTAGAGACAATGCAAGCCAGTACTAGATAAGGTGGTTCAGAATGTAAATTCTGAGGAGATAAGACAATAGAGAGGACCACATAGAAGAGGCAAGACTTCATTTATAGGGATGCACACACATGGGATTTGACCATTATTCAGAAGAGTTTCAATTCCTTAATTAGAAATTTTTATATTTTTTCCATCTTACCATAACCTCCCATGACCATAGCCATCTCATCTGTTCCCATGCCTCACCCCCTCTTAAACCTCATCTTGATCATCACCTAAAACTCCAATCCCTCCTCTTCTCAGTGCTTTCTCAAGTCATTAGATCTTCTCTGGTGCCACCTTCCTCTCTTTCTAATTTCAGCTTTACAGTTAGCCATTTTGATTTTGCGTTGTCTTCTATTCTGGAATCCCTCACCACCTTACCACTTATCTGGAGGCAAACTCCTATCCTGAGTTACTTCCACTTTCTACTTCCTCATGGGACATTGAAGAAACCTGGAAGAAATCACACAGTTGTACTGACAGGAGACATTATAAATTTGTGTTACCCAACTCTAACTCAGCCTTCATTACATCAAGGCAGTCCTTTCACTCCTCCTTAACTGATTCTTTATTTCACTTCACAAAGAAGTTATTTCCATCTCTCTCTTCCTTCCTCAAGCCACTCACTTTTCTCCCTCATTAGTCTGTCTCTGTTTCTCTGTCTCTGTCTTTCTTCCTCTCTCTCTGTCTCTGTCACTGTCTCTGTCTCTCTGTCTCTGTCTCCATCTCTCTCTGTCTCTGTCTGTCTCTCTGTCTGTCTCTGTCTGTCTGTCTGTCTCTGTCTCTCTCTCTGTCTCTGTCTCTCTCTGTCTCTGTGTCTCTGTGTATCTCTCTGTCTGTCTGTCTGTCTGTCTCTCTCTCTCTTGTCTCTGTCTGTCTGTCTGTCTGTTCTCTCTCTCTGTCTCTCTCTCTCTGTCTCTCTCTCTCTGTCTCTCTCTCTCTGTCTCTCTGTCTCTCTCTGTCTGTCAGAATCAATATCATATGGAGTAGAGCATACCCTGATAGGAGTGGAAACTTGACATTGGGTTAGAGGGCAAGAAAAGATTACTGAGTTCAAGGGGTAGGAGAGGGGGGTCAGATTGTAGAGGACCTAAATGTGAAGCTGAGAAATTATGTTTAGCTCATCTCTTCAAGGGCCAGAATCCTGGTGATACATAGTACAGCACTAGATTTGAATTTAAAAAATTTCCACATACACAGTCATCTTGTTCCTTGGACTTGCATTGGTTAACTTATCAACGCAAATTCACTTTTGACAAAGTCAGTGTCAGAAAGAGAAAGCCACATAATCCAAATATCCTGGAAGCAATCCCCAGTGGTGCTGAGGGTAATGAAACATTGGTATCTGCTGTTCCTATCTGTTATTACTGATATTCAGATAATGGTGCCAATACTCACATTCTGGAGGCAGGAGGAATCATTGTCAGGTGGGGGTAGGGAGAGGGGAGCTTATCCAACTCATCTCCTAGAGGGTGAGAGAAGCTAGACAGGGAAGGAGGTGACCCCTGAAAAACTGTATTCTCTTCCCAGGGTTGGGTAGATGTAGATGTAGGGCAGAATAGGTGGCTGACTTTGTGATATGATTTGAGGATCATTGCAAAATAACCTTTCAAGTTCCAAATATTTTCACCATCTGCTTGCTTTGGAATTTGGTATTCCCATCATTAGAAATTAATATGTTTGATCTAATAAGAGCACATTTACTTACATTTGTAAAGTGCAAAACTTAAAAAAAAAACTTTGATATTCATTATTTCATTTGTTTTAAACCACACACCCCAGCCAGATGGGGAAACTAAGGATCATAGAGCTATGTCCAAGGCCATGTAGAGAGAGGCAGGGTAGAGCATCAATTCCAGACTGGCAACTAGGGATAACTGTGGCTCTTTTTGCTAAAATAAACAGGCAAGCCTATAGATCTGTCCATTAAACCAGAACAGTGACAAATAGTTCTAAGCTACAGTCAATTGCCCACTTTGGAAATGACAAGACATCTCATCTTCTCACCAGCTCCCCCACTTCCCCACCTTGAACTAATACAAACCCTAGTCAGGTGCCCTTTGTGAATCATCTCCTTAGTCATTTCCCTCATTTTGAATCCTTCCTTATTCTTCTCCTCTCAAAACATACTGCTTTCATTAGTCTCTGCTCCTTTTATTGTGATCCCTCTATCTCATATTTCATTGTTTAAGGACTAATTGCTCCCTACCTTCCAAGCTGACAGTCATCTAATCTTATAAACCACTGCTCTCCTTGTCCTATTATTGCTTCTTCTCAAACTCTGACCTTGGATCACACAACATGCTTTGCCTTCATCACTTATAATCTTATGTTTCTGAACGTCTCTGGAAAAAGTCTCACAAACATGCTAATTTAGTCCATTGTAAATGTATGAAATCTAATCTCAACTGGGACCTAACTGCTGAAAAAAAAATCCATTTACTTTGTCCTAATTAATTCCCTACTTTACTCTTAACATAGTTTCAAACCTTCCCTTCCCTTCCCTTCCCTTCCCTTCCCTTCCCTTCCCTTCCCTTCCCTTCCCTTCCCTTCCCTTCCCTTCCCTTCCCTTCCCTTCCCTTCCCTTCCCTTCCCTCTTCCCTTCCTTCTCCCCTTCCCTCTTCCCTTCCCTCTTCCTTCCATATATTACTGAGAAAACAGATTCTATCTATCATGGACTTATTTTTCTCTCAAATTCTACAACTCAGATCCCTTCAACACCATCAACTAAACACTTCTTTTGTTCCAATTCTGGATACATGGTCCTTCTATGTTCTATGGCAGACTCTTCTTTTTGTATCCTTATTTCTGTTCCCTGTTATTTTCTTTGGCATATTTGTCCCCCAATTCTCTGCCTCTTTAATATTCAGAATCTTTCTCCTTTATGCAAGCATACAACCACCACCTTGATTCATGGCCTTGCTGCTTCTGGGCTAAACTATTACAATCACCTTGCAATTACTGTTCCTGTATATTGTTGAGTTCTGTCTTTTTTTATCAATCAAGAGATGGTTCTTAGATGCCTACTATGTGTCAGGCACTGGGCTAAGTGTTAGGGATACAAAAAAGAGGTAAAAGACAGTCTCTGACTTCAAGGGACTTATAATCTCATAGATATAAACACACATATGTGTATAGACATCTAATGTGTGTATATGTATACATGTTATATATACATATACTTGCATACATATATATTAATATAGGTTTATATGAGATATTTTCCATGAAGAAAAGTTGATAATTTCTTTTTTTTTAAGTTGATAATTTCTAAACTAATTTGTAGCAGACAGCTTTTCCCACCATCCTACAAAATAAGTCAATTCATATATGCATATATGCATATATACGTATATATATACATACACATATACATATGTGTATATGCACATACATATATACATATGTGTATATACACATACATAAACACACTATATATGTGTGTGTATACATACACACACATATCTCTGCTACCAATGTTTTAGCATAAATTGGTTTACCATATCTCTCTCTGATGGGGTCCAGTCACAATATCAGGAGAGAGGATAGATAGAGTTTGTCTGGTGGGGGATGATGGAGGGGATTACTGCTCCTAAACTATATATCAAATCTTCATTGGGTGTCACTTTCCATATTTGGGGAACTAAGTGGATTCTCAAAGTTTATGACTATACCTTTTTTTTTTCATTCTTATCTCTAATGAAGACATCCTATATATAGCCTCCAGTGTGGAAGGTAACTATTATAAACATGACAAAAGCTATTGTGCATATCTCATCCAACTACAAATACTCAATATTTGGAATAAGAATCAGTACCTGGGTATGTCCTTTCCCAGTTCAGCCAAGTTATCCCCTTCTCTGAGCCTTAATTCTCTCACTATAAAATGGTAGCCTTTGATTTCGGAGTCTTCTAAAATAATCTCCACCTCTAAAATTCTATGATTTAATTATCCCAATTAACTGCTTGATTGTTGGTACTGATTATAAATACCAGTTGAGATGGGAGAGATCATTGGTGTCTGGAGCAGATGGAGAAGGCCTTATGGAGGTGGAGCTTAAATTAAACTGGTCTCTGAAACACTGTATATTATTGATAAGGCTACATATCCGTTGGCTGAGCAGAGCTATAGAGGGAAACATTTTGGTCAGACTTATCATGTATACGTCCATGAAAATTATAGCAATCAGATTTTTTCAAGGATAAGACTACAGATTTGTCTGCAGACTGACCTATGTGCCTTAGACACTACCTGCTAGGGTTCTTGCTCCCAGAATTCTTGAGCAAAGTGTCTTTTCGAAGGCCACAGGCCTGAGGCACCTTAGGTTAATAGCTGGGTGTTTACGGGAGTTTAAGATTAATCAATTTATTCACAGAGTTATCAACTCCCCTTCCCGTGTTCTAGCCCATTTACAGTCTTTGTGTGTTTCATCAGTGATCTCTGTGTAATACGAAACTTTAATTCTTTGCAGAATCATATATACCAAATTATAATTATTTGTTAAAGTATAACAGGCTTTTCAGAGGAATCATGATTAAGATTTTTTTTACTGGACCTATGATGTCATAAACACATAATACATACACGTGCATGTGTGTGTGTATGTATACAATGTGCATGTGCATATTTCATGTTTTATATAATTTTAATGGGGTTAAATATCAGATTCCCTACCTGCTCTGAATAAAGTACATTCCATGGAGTTCTGACCTTTTATCCTAGGGGAGGGGAACCTACAGCCTCAAGGCTATATGTAGCCTTCCAGGTCCTTGGAGGCGGCCTTTGGACTGAGTCTAAATTTTATAGAACAAATTCTTTTATTAAGGAAATTTATTCTGTGAAGTTTGGATTCAGTCAAAAAGTCACACTTGAGGACCTAGCAGGCCACATATGGCCTTTAGGCCAGAGGTTCCTCACCCTAATTCCAGGGATGTATGCAAAACCTGGGTGACCTCTTGGCCTCTTTCCCATACACACACGTTTGGGATAAGATGCTGCATTAGTTTAAAGGGAAATATACATTTAGTTCTCTTTATTCTTTTATCTGGAATATGTGGCAAGCAAGTCACCCTGGAATTTCCCATCAAGGGAGAGAGAGGTGAGTACCTTTCTCCCTATTCCAGAAGGTATGGTGGCTAAATCAAATAAGGCAATGAAAGAATGTATATTGACCTAGATGTCTCTGAGACTGGATTTCAAACCTCTTGCAGTCTCTTCTGCTTTGCCTAAGTGACCAAGCAACAATCCTAAGAAGGATGTTTCTAGCCTCAAAAGGAAACTGTTGAGTTTGAGAGGTTGGGAGCAGCTAATGCTATTTGCATGAAGTACTCATTGACCCTCCTACACAGCTTTTTGGAGATGACCACTGGCAGGAGGATGAGCAGAAGTCATCTCCTGCCTTATAAGAAGATAGCGATTTTGAGGGAATTGCTCAGACAATGCAGAGCAAAGGCAAAGGTGGAATGGCTATTCGGTTGTCCTACAAAATGTTTCTTGTTTTGATGTTTCAAGTATCAGTCTCTTAGAAGAGTGTAGGGGGATCTGTGGGTGATTAGTTCATGTTTTAAGCCTTTGTCAATGTGCACTTAAAATTTTTTTTGTGTTTTAAGTATTTCTTGTGTGGAGAGAAAATAAGAGCTATCTTATACCTGTTCTACTTTGTACATTGAGGATTTTTCTAATCTCCTTTGGGTGATAAGATCATAGAAATAAAGAGAAACAACATTTCAGAGGTTACCTTGTCCAAAATCTTAAATATGTATGTATACACACATACATATATACATACACACTCACTCATATATATACATATATGTATATATGTACATATATACACATACGTACACTCCTATATGCACTTACTCTTTCACATTCCACAGATGAAGAAACCAAGACCAGGATGGTTAAACAACTTGACTAAGGTCACACAGGTAGTAAGCATCAAAGATAAGATTTGAACCCAGGCCTTCTGACAACAGGAGCTCATGCTCTTTCCATTGAACTGCTTCCAAGGAGACTCTAGACATGAGCTGAATGTAAGAATCCTTTAAAGTAATTTTCTTTGTAATTCACAAGTAGGGACATAAAAAAGCCAGAAACAATAAGAAAGAACTTGATGTGTTTCTTTAGAGACCAGGCTTCTCCAAGGCTGAATCCAAAGGCCAGAAGCCCAGATCTGGTATCTCTTTTTGGGAGAGAGAATCTCCAGGATCTCTGGTTCAGCAGGATCTTTTATATATATATATATATATATATATATATAGCCTGTGATAACCTAAGAGCTCCTCTACATCATTATGAGGCATCACTTCCAGGGGAAAGTATCTAGTTGGTTACAGAGCCAGGATTCATACCCAGGCCCTCTGACTTACTTTTGCCATAAGCTACCTAGTCCCTCTGATACTCCAAAGTAAATACTATTGGCCTTTTGACCTAAATTTTTGAGGCATCAGTTCCATTTACATCCACAGACACTTTGAAATACTAAAACCCAACAAGTGATCTCAGCCCAGTGTTAATTGCGTGTGTTACATACAGTGTCTGAAGCAAGTGAGCGAGGAAGGAGAATTTGATTACTCCAGGGCACCAGGGCCTTTCAACCAATAATAATTTACTATCTCTATTAAGTACCTCTGCTTGCTGTCTGTGGAGGGGACATACTGTTTTATATACAGAAGGCAGAATAGATTCCTAGGAGATGAGGCAGCGAGGGAGTCAAATGTCTATAATGCATTAGTGAGGGAACAGTGAGTGCATTTGGGAAGGTTTTCCTTTTACAATAAGGTCACAGTTTTAGATCTCTTAGGGCCCATGATGAAGCATGAGGAAGGTCAATGCTGCCAGATGGAAGGAACAGGGGGCAAGATCAAAGCAGGTATCTACTGGCTCTGCCTAGGTAGGAGAGACAAATAGGCTTGTCCTTGCTTCTTTTCATAGGCATTGACTTCTTGAGGTTTCAGATACCAGAGACTATGTGAGTTCCTGCATGTGAAAATTGGGAGCTAGATGGCACAGTGGGTAGTGCCAGGTCTAGAGTCAGGAAGAAGGATCTTCTTAAGTTCAAATCTGGCCTCAGATGCTCAATATCTGTGTGACCTTGGGCAAGTCACTTAACTCTGTTTGCTTTGATTTCCTCATCTGTAAAATGAGCTGGAGAAGGAAAGGGCAAACCACTCCAGTATCTTTGCCAAGAAAACTCCGAGTGGAGTCAGACACAACTGAAAAAATGACTCAACAAAACAAAATGTGAAAATTAATCAAGAGTTTATAAATGGGGATTGGGGAGTGGGGAGGAGGAAAGGCATATACATGAGAATTAAGAGAGGGAGTATGAGAAAAAGAATGTGAGAAATTATGAGTGTGTCAATGAGTTTAAGAAAGCATGGGGTCATGTGTATGACAATTTATATGTCAATAATAAAGGAGAGAGTATGAAAGCATGTGAGTTTACGTACAAGAGAATATGCATGAATGATGATGCATGTGTCAGTGTGTGAACCTGGATAAGTGAGAGAGTTGACCAATAATTTACACGTGGTCATAATAACAGAAAAATAATAAATAACACATTTCTGGACTAGCAACTTCAGAGGGAAGGAGTAGAAGGTGGAACTAAATAAGACTTAGTTTAGGACTGGGTCTGTGTATCTCTGTGTTCTATCTGAGGTTGTATGTGATCCAGAAAACATTTGAAATGTCATAGTAACTTGCAAAGGCATTCACAACTTGTTTATGACAAAGGAAAAATAAACAACATTGAATAGTTTAGAGAGAAAGGGATAGCAGAATCGCATTGTATATCATAACAGATTTTGGTCCTTGTGGTAATACATGGAATTGTGGTAGGATGCATGGTCTTCGGTATCTATATGAGAATCGAAGTAGGAAAAAATAAGTGATATTATTATGGGAATATATTACAGACCACCAGGACAGCTAGAGGAAATAGATGGTGAGCTCCTGACCCTGGTCATAAATTGGGTGTGGAGGTGGAATGTAATGAGAGACTTAAATTATTTGGACTTCTGCCATAGGTCTCTGCCAAAGTCAGAGTAGTTAATAAATTCTTGACTTACTTATCACTTTCTGATAATTACATCTTTCAGAACATGGAAGAATCAATGAAGGGATATTTTGTAGTTGATTCTTACCAATAAGGAGGAAATGATTGGTGAAGTGGAAATGATTAAAATGAACCTTGAGAATTTTAATGATTAAATTTTAGGGTAGCAGATGCCAATGAATTCAGACATGATAACTGTCTTCAAGTATGCAAAGTATAGTCATGTGGCAAAGAGATTAGATTCGTTCTGCTTGGCCTCAGAGGGCAGAACTGGGACCAATCAGGAGGATTTGCATAGAGGCAAATTTAGAGGCTGTTAAAAAAAATCAAATCCTAACAATTAGAGCTAACCAAATTAGCTCTAATGGCCTTCACACGAAATATATGGGCTTTCATCTCTGGTGGTATTTAAGTGGCATTGGATGAACATTTAACAGAAATATTATAGAGAGAAATCCTATAGAGCACTATACGATGTCTAATGTCCATTCTGTCTCTGAGAGTCTGTGATTTTGATGTTTGATTCATGCATTAATGTCAACCTGAAGTGCTTCTGTGGAGGATCAGGGAAGATGGGTCAACTTTTTTTTTTAAATCAGTGACTTAGATAAAGGCTTTCATGGCACACTTATCAAATTTGCAAATGACAAAATGCTAGGAAATAGAAGTAAAATATTTGAAGATTCAATCAAGATACAAAACAATTTTGAGAGGCTGAGACTATAAAGTGTGAACAAAAAGATGATATTTGGTAGGTCTAAAAATGAATTTTTTTACTTGAGTTAAAAACAACAACAACTTTAAAGCATAAAAATATGGGCTATTATAAAATATGTATTAGAAAAGCTTTCATGTGGAAAAAGAGATAAAACAGTTTGGAATATGCCCTTTCTACATTACAAAAAACAAACAGAAAGAACAGCGATCTGTTCAGATTTTTAAAATAGTAGTGATATGCATAATTGCAAAAAACTAGATGCAACCTAAATGTCCAACAATGAGATTATGTTTAAGTAAATCACGATACATTGATGAAATGAATACTATAATACAACTAAATCTGACAAGTATGAGAAATGCAAAGACATCTGGAAAGACCTTTATGCAGTTGGAAAATAGCAGAATCAGAAGAAATGAATACATAACAACTACTGTCACATGAACAATGAGAATGAAGTGACAAATAAATCTTCCCGATGAGGACTGAGAGGGAATGAATGAAAAAAAAATGTTATGATACCTTATTAAATTTTGAAAATCACAAATAATTGCTTATCAGGTTTTTTGGCTGTATTAATATTCAATATCAAGTTTTTAATACAGTTTTTTTTTTAAATCACCAGTACAAGTTCAAAATGAGTTAGCAATGGGATATGGCAGCCCAAAAGCTGGTGTCTCTTTAGAGGTAAAGGTTGATCCCATTGCATGTTGCCCTGGTCGGATGATACCCATAGTTTCCAATTTGAAGTACCCTATTTTAAAAAGAACTTTTTCAAATTAGAATGTATCTAGTGGAGAGAGAACAAGATTTAGAAAGTGTTCACACCTATATAATATGAAGAAGCTTGGGAGGAATGAGGGACTTTTAGCTTGCAGAAGAAAATGGTTTCTGGGAGCAGAGAAAGACATCATAGCTTCCTTCAAATATTTGAATTGATGGAAAATTGAATTTTGTTGTCAGGTCAACATAAAATGGAACAATAATATGTAGAGCTAGAAAGACATCTATTTTAAGCCTACCATTTTTCAGGTGAAGAAACTGAGGCCCACTGAAGTGACTTGTCCCTTTCTTACTATCAGCATCATTTACCTTTGACATCACTATTTCATTATCAACATACCACCACCCTCCTTTTCATCATCCCTGCCCTCACCATTATCAACAATCTCTCTATCACTCTTGCTTTTACTGCCACCAAGTCACCCTTGTCATGAAATCACCATTATCACCAGCATCAATTTCTTTTTTTTTCTTTTTTTTCTTTCTCCTTTTTTTCTTTTTCTTTTTTTTCTTTTTTTTTTCTTTTTGCTTTTTGGAGGGCAATTGGGGTTAAGTAACTTGCCCAAGGTTACACAGCTAGATTTTTGTTTATGTCTGAGGCCGGATCCGAACTCAGGTCCTTCTGACTCCAGGGCCGGCACTCTACTCACTGTGCCACCTAGCTGCCCCCACCAGTATCAATTTCACCATAATTTCACCATTGTCATCAATTTCACCATTGTCATCATCACCAATAGCACGCTTACCATCACTTTCACTATCAACTTTGCTGGAACCATTTCTTTTCTCACTCTTGCTCTAATTAACACCCTCAGGGCTCTAAGAGTTTCTCTTGGCCATCTGTGTTTCAGGTGACACTGTATCTTACCTTTCTCTTAAGCAGTACAGACCCTAGTCTTAAAAATCTCCAGAGTCATGTGTTCCACAGGCTTAAAAAATTATTATTATAAAAGATATTTGCCCATGATACCCATTCATGTATTTACTTATGAAATCTATTCACAAAAGGCCTTAGCCTATATTACCTTCTTGCATTTCTTCTTTTTCAAACAGAGCTCCACTTCTCAGACCTAAATTCATCTAACAATTTTTCTGTGCAAACATTTCCTTCCTTTCCAAACACAACTCCTTTTACAAGTTCAAATAGTCATTGTTTCCCTTCTTTCTCTTCAGTCCCTCTTTTCCCCATGAAAATTATGATTTTCAGCTGGTTGGTCAGCACACAAATCCAAGTCATTAGTATATCTCTTTTGGACAGGTACTGAATATGGGCAATGAATAGAGCTTAGACTTGAAGAGGAAGAAGAGAGGAGGCAGGAGTGCATTTAGGGAATCATACAACATTTTAAATGACTCCCAAAGCTACTTCCAGAAAGAAAGGACAATCTTTTCATTACTAATTATTTTTTCCCCATTGATGCTATTTGGCTATGGAACAGGTCATATCAATCTTCAAAAATCAAAGTTTCTGGTCATCACAGGATAAGGCAAAGATACATGGTGGGTGAGAATGGGCTGAAGTCTATTTTCAACCAAAAATGCATGTCAAAAGTGGTAAAAATATTGATTAAAAAGATATATAACCAGAACACAGTGGCACAGGTCATGCTACCAGAGCTAAGGATGAAAATCCACCACCCTTGTGATATGTGGGGACCCTGTGATGTCAAGGAAGGCCCTCAACAAGTTGGAGGGACCCTATGGAGAACTTATTGGAGCATAGGGATACAAATCACACAGTCTAAGAAGGCATAAATAAGTTTTGATATGCCCCATTGCTGGGAGTACCCACATTAGAAAGATGAAAAAATTTTGAGTTTGGAAGTATCCTTTTTTTCTTTCTATTTCTTCTGTTTCCTATTGCATTTCTTCCTAGGCATTTCTGCACCATGAGGTCTCTGTTCCTTCTATCATTTTCATCTTTCCCTCAGTAAGAATCTTTGACTCCAACCCTAAAGTACTGTAATGGAAATGCAGATTTGAAGGTCTTCCCTGCCCCTAGGCCCTTTGATTGGCTTAAGAGACTTTGATTGACTTAAGTGACTCTGAGACCCTTCCTTGATTTGAAAATGTACTCTGCCTCCTAATAGGCTGAATGCGGTCACATGGAGCCTGTGGTAGGAGGCTTGGTTTTCAGGAATGACCACACCTTGATGCTGTGTGATTGGGCAGTGGGTCACGAGGGTGGTTACATTCTCTGAGCCAGGAGAAGACTATATAATCCCTGATCTGAGGCTTTGCTTTGGGGCTCACTTTGAGAAGTGTTATGTGATGTGACCAGATGAGACTCTGGGCAGCCGTTGAGAGCTCCCTGGCTTTGAAAACCCAGATGTTGATGTTTCCCTCTCTGGTAACTGTGATTTTGGTATTGATAATTGTTGGACAGTTTGGAAGCCTTTCTGTTTGATCTGTCTGTATACTCTGAAGTTCGGGGTGCTGACCTTTTCCCCCTGAGCTAGATAATATATGTTTGTCTGATTAAAGTAAGCTTGTTAACTGATTTTGAGTTGTTTTCCTTTACAAAAGCATATCTAAGAACCTATATTGGCAGCTACCCTGGGGATGTTGGGGTGCTTGCTGCTACAAGTACCAGGCTGTGATAGGGAAGATTTCTAGGCCTCCACATTACTACTCCACACTATGTTGTCTCCACAACATGCTGCCTGCATTCCAACGACCATCTCTATCTACCTCCCCCACCCCAACAGAACCTTAGATTCTCCCTCCAGATGAAATATTTTCATAGGTGAGCTTTCCTCTCTTTTCTTCTTCAGAAACATGCTTCCATGCCCCTTCCTAATTGTCTCCAAACCTTGCAGTCCTCTCCACTTGACCCCATTCCAACTCCCTTTTATATGTTCTTTTCTCTTGAAAGAATATAAGCTCCTTGAGGGTAGGGACTGTCTTGCTTGCTTATATTAGTATTCCCAGCACTTACTGCCATTACTATGTGACTGGAAAATAATAAGTGCCCAATAAATTTCTTTCTCTGTCTCTGTCTCTGTTTCTGTCTCTGTCTCTGTTTCTATCTCTCCGTCTTTCTGTCTGTCTCTCTTCTCTCTCTCTGTCTCTTTGCCTTCCTAACTTTTTGACTAACTCTTTTAACCTTCCATATATTCAACTATTCCTGTTGTCAGATAGGGACTTCATAACTTTCAGGGTGTGGATGAAGTAAGTTATAACCTGGGCTATCATTTTGAGGACATATATAAAACCATAGTGCATCAATAACACACTGTATTGATCCTCTGCTGTTCCTGAGTGACTTTTTGTATGTGTCTGGATTTGTGTTCTTTGTTTTATGTGGATCTTGAGGAAGTGCCAAGAGGATTAACAGTGACAGTTCTCTGTGCAAAATCCCTTTGTTTTGTGACTTAGAACTGTAAGGTCACGTTGTTCTTGGAGCTCTTGGGCCCAGAGAAGGCCAAACACATTGTCAGTGATGATTCCCTCCTTCAAGGTCAGTGAAAGCCACATCTTCAGCATAGCATCTTGGGGTCACATCCTATTCTCTTGGGCCTCCTGGTGTCAGAGGATGCAACACCTTATCATTTGCCTTTTGGGGAAAGCAGAAGGTGGGGCAGAATATATAAGTAAATTGAATGTAAAATAGTTAACAGAATCTTGAGGAAAGTATGATTTGAATCACATTCATTGAGACTTAATTCAATAAGGATATGCAGTTGCCATGTTGAGTCCAATCAGAAGCTGAAGAGAAAATTAGATCTCTCTTAAATAATAGGTAGCATTTATATAGTGCTTTAAAGTTTACAAAGAATTTTACTAATATTATCTCATTTGATTCTCACAACAACCCTGGGAGATAGGTGCGATTATTATGCCCATTTTACTGATGAGAAAACTTAAGTGATTTTACTCTGGGTCACAAAGTCAGTAAATGTCTGAAACTAGATTTGAACTCAGATCTTCACTCCAAGTCCAGTGCTCTATCAATTGTACTAAGTATGTGTGTATTCATTCAGTTTTATAATGGGTATAATAATCCCTCACGTTTACCTTTTACTTTAATATCTATAAAATGCTTTCTTAAAATAGTCTTCAACATAAAGAGTATTATTATTACAATATTATATATTACATTGTAATATAAAATATAATAAAATAATAATGTGTTATTATTTTCATTTTTAAAATGAAGAAACTGAGGCCTAGAGAAACTAGATGACTTTTAATCATATAGTACAATCACCCCCTATTTGTTCAGTGTTAAAGGTTTCTCTTGACTCCAACTCTGCCATTCTTTCCAGTACACCATGTTTCCTCACTGGTATTTAAAAGAACATGCAAACTCAACTCTATGAAAAATAACTAATAGTCCCCTGAAGCAGTGAGTTGTAGTGGCAGTCAGGAGGCCTGAGATCAAAAACAGGCTCCACCACTTTCTACCTATGTGTTTTTGGAATAGTCTCAATTTTCCTGAGCCTCAATTTTTTCATCTCTAAAATGAGGTGCTCGGATTAAATAAGGATGACTTTTAATAATGAACTACCACTATGAAAGGAGTAGCTAGTTAATGCAGAAGACCAGGACTTAGGAATTAGGAAGATTTTTTTTTTTCCTGAGTTCAAATCTGACCTTAGACCCTTACTTATTAGCTGTGTGACCCTGGGCAAGTTACTTAACTGTGTTTGCCTCAGTTTCCTCATCTGTAAAATGAGTTGGAGAAGGAAATGGCAATTTCTGGTATCTTGCCAAGAAAATACTGAATGGGGTCACAGAGATTTGAACATGGCTGAACAACAAAAAAGAACTCAGTATATATCATACCTTGTAGGGGAGCTCTGGGCTACACTGAATAACACCTGGACTTGAACACAGTTTGGTTGAGATCTGGTGAGAGTCCTTGTCCAAACCAAGTACCTGGGGCAGTGGTATATAGCTGTATTAGGATGCGATAAGGCCACATCACCAGAACTCCATATGAACCAGATGAAGTAGGCCACAGTCAGTCACTCGGGCCCTCACCCTTAGGCTCTCCATAATATTTTAGGTGATAATAGCATCGCTGTAAGCCTCACAAGTTAGAATAGGGAGAATATTTTTCTTTATGTTTGCTTGCTGTTGTTTGTCCTTTGCTTTCAAAGAGGACCAATGACACCACAGGGTGATGACTTACATATAAATTATATTTAAGTGAGGAAGAGCTACACAAAGTCAGCAGCCTCACTCTCTCTCCGAGTCATGGACATCCAGTGGCAAGACAAAAGTCAGGATAACTGGTAATGTCCCAGGATGCAGTGGATGACCTTGGAGTCTTCAATGTCTGACCAAGCTCTAAGTGCCCCACAGCTGCTGCTTCTGTCATTTTTATGTCTGTTGGAATAAAGTGTTCTCATCTGTGACCCACTTCTCTGGGGGACATCTCCATATGCTTGGGGTAGACATTTCCCTGACTCACAGACAGGTTTGAGGCCTGTTGCTTAGCCTCTGTCTATGGTGACAGTTTACTGGGGTGTGACTGCTATCCATTCTACAGCTCCTTGGAGCCCCAGGTGAGAGCTGGGATGACTGGTTGGACACCAAAGGGTCCAGGGTAATGGATTAGGGTAATCCTGAAAAGGATGCAGCAAACCCTCCTAGCAGAGGTGCCAGTTCTCCCTTAACACCGTATATACCCCATGCTTGCTTAAAACATTATTATAAAAGTAAAATATGATTATTTTTGCTATCAGTATTTAAGGACTGCATAGGGAACTCTGAAGAACCCCTTGCAGTCATAGGACATTTTGTGTGACCAATCCATCACAATTCTAAGAGTATTCATGAAGTTGATACTTCATGCCAGGAATCATTCTAGATGAAGGAGCTAGAAAGATAAAACAGAAAACATTCCTTGACTTCTAAAAACTTAAATCTTTCTGGGAGACACAATAAGGAAATGCATAAGCACATACATGATTATTTGAGGAGAAAAAGATT
Organism: Gymnobelideus leadbeateri; assembly: GCA_011680675.1. Lineage (NCBI taxonomy): Eukaryota > Metazoa > Chordata > Mammalia > Diprotodontia > Petauridae > Gymnobelideus > Gymnobelideus leadbeateri. Next base: position 44,619 of record WOXC01004064.1, read on the forward strand.
ACTAATAACTAAGGTGAGCAAGAAAGCTTTCTAATCTCCTATGCGTCATGGACCCCATTTTGGAAGTCTTATGAAGGCTCTAGAGCAGGTTACCCATCCTGCTCTAGACCCTTTATTGGAATTATGTTGTAAATATGTAAAAGAAAACATCTAAGATTACTAAGGAAAACTATCATTTTGAAATATAATTATCAACATATTAAAAATAAAATAGGATGCCATCTTGGGGAAGGTAAGAAAATTTAGAACTCAAAATCTTATGGAAGCAAATATTGAAAACTAAAAATAAATTAATTTAAAAAAAATAAAATTAAAAAAAAAAACAACAGTTTCATGGATCCCAGGTTAAGAACCCCTGCTTTAGGAGGTATTAGGAGGTGGCACATAATATGAGCCTTGATTTTTATAACTTTGTGAGGTGCTTCAAATAGGGAACTAGATTAATAAAATGGAAAAAAGCAAAGATCTTGAAATCAAAAGGCCTGCATTTGAGTCCTGATATTGACAATTACTTAGGGGAGTAACCCTGGAAAAACTCCTTAACCCTTCTGTAAACTCAGTTTCCCAGTCTATAAAGTGGGTATAAAACCCGGGCTACCTTTCTTATACATTTAGTGTGAAGAGCTCTATTAACTTTAAAGTAAGCATCCAAATATTAATATAGAAATTCTATTCAATCAAATATGGACCACCCCATTTTGAGTGAGAACAACCTTAGACATTAGCAGCAATAGCTTATTCCTTGTTTTTCAGAGATTTCGGTGATTGGTACCTCAGAGAAATGGGCCTGAAAATCTAAAGTTCTGATGACTTGGAGACAGGAGAGTTCTAGTTTCAAACTGTGCCACCAGCACTTATCTTTCCTGTAACCACAGATAAGTGACCTCTCTGAGCCTTCAATTGATCCTTATAAGTCTTGAGTTCCCAAGCCCAAGTTGGTGTTAGCTTTTTTTTTTTAATCATCTGCCTCACCCTGCTGTCTTACATTTCCTAGAATATTTTTGCTTCCAGTTCCAGTCTCCTTTCTTTCCACTCCTGGGCTCTAGGGTCTATGCTGATTTCCATGGCTGGTTTAGCAAGCATGGAGATCAGTCACAGGGAATTGAATATGACCAGGGGTTAATGTTGATCAGCTGCACTCAACAACAGGGCAAAACAGTTTGCAGGGCATCAGAGTGAGACAACCAGATCCCTTAAAACCTTGTCTACTCCACCAAATATTTCTATGTAAAGGATGGCCAAGGAAAAGCTCTAAGAGTCAGATGAGGCCGTGTCATAGGCCCACAATCTGTATTCTAAGTGTCTCTTAATCTTGCCCCCTCCACCTCTTGGTGTGTTGAATTCCCACTTGAAGTAAGCATTTAATTAATGAATTGAAAGACTCTTTAAAATTTAAATATTGGGGATGGCTAGGTGGTGCAGTGAATAGAGCACAGGCCCTGGAGTCAATAGGACCTGAATTCACATCTAACCTCAGACACTTAACACTTACTAGCCCTGTGACCTTGGACAAGTCACTTAATCCCAATTGCCCTGCCTTCCCCCCTCCAAAAAAAGAAAACAAAAGAAATTTAAATATTGTCCAGGGGTTAGCTCATCAAACAATTATCAACCATTAACACCTTATATGAAAATACTCTTAGACCCTCTATTTTAAATATAGGCAAGTAGATAGCACACTGAGTAAAGACCTAAGTTCAAATCTAAACTCAGACAATTACTGATTGGGTAACCCTGAGCAAAGTCACTTAACCTCAAGTTCCTCATCTGTAAATGAAGGTAGGGTTGGAGTGAAGATCAAATGAGGTAATATTTATAAAGTACCACATAAATACTAGCTACTAATTATTATCAGTTCTTACATGCCTGCTGAACTGTATTCGCCTCTATAGTTTTCACAGATGTAGGTTTTGTCTTTCAATCACATTGTCACCTCTTTGAGGGAAATAATTCTGTCTTCCTTCCCTCTTTGTCCCACTTGATCTGGTACATTTAGAAGGAGCACAATAAGTCCATATAGATGAATGATCTTGCCTCTGCCCTCCTAAGTCCCTTTGAAATGCACAGCTCCTAGGAAAACAAAACAAACCAAAAACCAAAAACTACAGTAAGAGATTTCAGGCCAATTGAATTACTTCTGAGCTCTGGGTCTCATTTCTAAAACTGTTATTAATTTTCCATAATGTGTCCTATAGCCGCTATATTTCTATGGATGTCACGGTCATCTGATTTGAGGGGCTTATGGCTCTCCAGCCCATTTGTTCAAGATGCTGATAAAGTACTGGTCACCTTGATGTTGTGGTCATTGTTTTGCAAACTTACTTGCTTTATGAAACCTATCCTCAACAGTATCCAGACAAGCCTTCTATTCCCTGTAGCCTCACTCAGATCAGCATGGAAATGAAACCAACTACTCAAAGGTTATTAGCTCTATAACCAGACTCTGATTAAAGTAGGCTAGGCCCAGAATGAACCTTTCTCCTCAACAGAGGATGTCAGAATAATTGGGTCCCAAGGTCTATCTCCTCTTTCAGAGGATCTATAAAGTTCAAAGAGCTTCATCTGCCACCTGTGTAATTTCTTTTTTTTTCTTTTTTTGCTTTTTGGAGGGCAATTGGGGTTAAGTAACTTGCCCAAAGTCACATGGCTAGGTTTTTGTTTGTGTATGCGTTAAGTGTCTGAGGCCGGATCTGAACTCAGTCCTTCTGACTCCAGGGCCAGAGCTCTACTCACTGCACCTCCTGGCCGCCCCACACCTGTGTAATTTCACAGATGGAGAAACCAAGGCCCGGAGAGAGGAAGTGACTTAACTGATGTCAAACAGCTAGCTATTCCAGATTCCCCCCTTTATTGTAGTACTCTTTCTAATATACCAACTCACTTCAAACCCAAGTCTCAGTACCTTCAGGTTGTCTACAGTAGAGTACCTCAATCAGGTTTCCTTTCTTTCCTCTCTTTTACCAGCATTTCCTCCCTCAGAGTCTTTTTCTACCCTGCAGATGCCTGATGCCATTGTGCTACCTTTGGGTTACCCAGAACACCTCATTGCACTCATACCTATCTCTCCTTGGCACAGCCCCAAGCTGTAAATTATTCTTTCCCCTTTCTTCTCAATACTTCCCTCCCCCAACTTCATAATAAGAATAGCTAGCAATAATATAGTGTTTAAGGTTTTCAAATGCTTCATATATGTTAGTTTATTGATCTTCACAATAACTCTATGAAACAGGGATTATTACATTTATTTTACAGGTAAGAAGCTGAAGCTTAGGGAGGTCAAGTGACTTATCCAGAATTCTACATCTAGTAAGTGTCTGAGGCAGGAATTTGAATTCAGATAGAGCATGATTATCTTATGCCTTACCGGCTAACAAAAATCTCATTATTTAAGGGCCTCATTCTTAGGTATTTTTTTTGTAAAAGAAAGGGATCCAATTCCATTTATACAAACCTGTTAATGAATAATAATACCTAAACTTTCCCTTCAGGATATTTACATATAATGGAGGACAAATGGAAGCACTTAGTGGGACTGGGTTTATATTACAGAAGAATGAGTTATATATAGTCAGTACTGTATGTTAAGAAGGGAACTTGGGAAGCCTCAATCCCGAGGATGTGCTGGAGCCAGCTCTATTTTATAGAAGAGTCAATCATTAGGTTTTCAGCATGAACTTTTGCACATCAGAAATTATAATTTCTACAAATCAGGGCTTGATTTATTGTTATTTTTAATTGTCTAGACATAAGAAAATGTTAATAATATAGATCAAACTTAAATGTATTTACATTATGTTTTCCCCTACAGATTCCACTTAAACACTTACTCTATAAACAATGCTTGAGCTCAGCAATAGTGAAAAAAAAGGCTCAGAGAATGAAGCCATGACCAGACGAAAGGCCTGTTAGATATAGGCTAAAGTGAACAACACTAGACTTTTATATAGTATTTTAGGATTTGCAAAGTGTTTTACATCCATTCTCTCATAGCAGCCTCCCAGCACCCCTACTTAACACTGTTGTGCCAAATAAATCGAGGGAGACCCTGACCAAATTGAAAGTAGATTTTATTAGCACATGGCTGCTTGGGGAAAGACCCAAATCAAGCAGCCCCGAACAGGGGTGAAGTACTGGTATATAAAGGCAAAAGAAACCACAAAACTTGTGAAAACAGGAACTTATAGAAGCTAAAATCAGCAATTGGTTAATACTGGTTGCATAGCCATATAAGGATAGACAGTTAATTTTGTTCTTTGGAAAAGGGTGGATACAGAAAGTACCTAAGGTGGGAAATCTTGGCATGTGAGTTTTTCTTGGCAGCCCCTTCTGCCAGTAAGTCCTCTTCCATGAAGAAGGAAGACAAAATGTCTGGCAAGGCTCTGAAATAGCAATAACCTGTATTTTAAGCACAACACCACAAATATATACACACACACACACACACACACACACACAGACACATATATAAAACATGCCCAACAATCCCTGCTCTACTCCTAGTATACCCTCAGTTCCTTTGAATGCTTTTTGAGCTTAAAGACTCTCAATAAATTCTTCTGGCTCCTTATATGCTCTAGGATAAAATGCAACCTCCTCTGTCATTTGCAGTTCTCCATAATCTGATTCCAGACCATCTCTGCAGCCCTTTTATACATCACTCCCCTTCAAGCACTCTTTGATATGAACAAATTAGACTTCTTGCTATTCCTCCTGTATGACACTCCATCTCTGTTTCTATGTCTTTGCAAAAATTATTTACAATGCCTGAGATGCCCTTCATCTTTACATCCACCTCTTACAATCCTTAATTTCCTTCTAAACTTGACTCTAGCACAATTTTCTACCTGAGGTCTTTTCTTATCCTCTTGGCCCTAATGCCTTCCCTGTGCCCATCAAAACCAAAACTTGTTGTTGTTGTTTTTAATATATACGTTCTGTATATACTTAGGTACTTATATGATGCCTCCACTATAGCTTCTTTCCTGAAGGTATTCTTTCACTTTTGTCTTTTGCTTGACATATAGGAGATACTTAATAAATGCTTATTGGTGAATTCAATTAAATGTCAATGCTTCTGGAAGGACATAAATTCTGAAATTAACTGAGTTTAGATATGAACCATTATTAGCTGTAGCACCCTTTTGGCCAGTATTCTTGCAGATTGATGATCTTCCAGATCTCTGGTAGCTATCTATACCAGGATCAAAGCACGAGTGCACAGTTCTCAAATTCTGGCTCAACATAGTATATAACCTAGTGATGCTTGCCATTCTTCACATAAGATGTTCCATATTCCTCTGTCTATTTTCACTGACTGTCCATATTCCTGGAATAGTCTCCTTCCTCTTCTCTACCTCCTGGCTACCTTGGCTTTCTTCAAGTCTCAACTAAGATCCCATCTTCTACAAAAGGCCTTTCTTTGACCCTTTTAATTCTAGTGCTTTTCCTTTGTGGCAACCTCCAGATTATTCAATCTATATCAGTACTTACATTGATATAGATATAGATTGAATAGCCTGGAGATTATTCATTTCTATATTTATATACATACACAAATATATACCCACATATATGTGTGTATGCAATATACCTACATATAATACACTTACATATATGTATATGTGTGAATATGCAAACATATTATGTATGTGTGGTTAGATAGATAATTAGACATAAATACAGAAAGACAGACAGATAGATAGATAGATAGATAGATAGACAGACAGATGGATAGTTCACATTATTTCATCGCTATTAGATTGTGAGCTCCTTGAGTCCTCCTTGAGGACTGGGACTGTTTTCATCTTTATTTGTATTCCCAGAACATAGCACTGTGCTCAACACATAGTAGGTGTTTAATAAATACTTATTGACTCGTTGAAGGAGAGAGACATTGTAGGAAATTGAATGAAATCAACAAATCAATGAATATTTGTGAAGGAGTCACTGTGTGTGGTGACCAGTGCTGCCTGCAGTGGAATGGGTCTCTGCCCTCATGAAATTTGTAGCCTAGAAAGGAGACAAAAAGCCACCATAGATAGGAGTAATACACAAATGATACATGATTAAAGAGTTAGAAACAAAAGACTTTGTGATGTAGAGCAAGGACTCTTAAAATTTTCTTGTGTCCTAAACCCTTTTGGCAGCCTGGTGAAGCCCATGGATCTCTTCTCAGAATAATATTTTTAAATGCATAAAATAAAATACATAGGATTACTAAAAATTCCATTGAAATAGAATTACCAAAAAAATTTTAAAAATAGCTAATACACCTGAGATTAAGAACCTATATTCCTATGTAAACTCCTTGAGATGAGACACTGTCATTTTGCTTAACTTTGCATAGAAATGTTGAATGATCTCTTGTCTTGTATGTGGATAAGGGGAGTCATGTTACTAGGTTCAGGTTGCTGAATATTTTATTTTAATTCTTATTTAATTCCTCTTGAGTTTCTATGGACTTCAACATTTAACCAAAAGTTTATTTTATTTTTGCTTTCTTTTTCTGCTGCCCACTCTTAGAACTATTGTTTTAAATACAAAAAAAAATGGATTTTGAATTAAAATTAAATTTGTTCTAAGGATTTCAAAAATCTTTCTCCTTCTCTTCCCTTCCCTCTAAACCTCCCCTAAGATCACACCACTTGGATCATTCCCTATTTAACAATGAAAAACAATAACTAGGAAATCCCAGTGTTAAATATTTCCTTTCCAACATTTCCCCTAACAACACACTTGAGAGTTTTGTAGCAGGCCTGTCTATCAACAACACTGGTTAGGCAGTTACTGGCCATGTCAACATGGCATCTAACATCTGGATGACAAGTGAAACACTCCAACTTCCAGGTCAATCAACCAATCAATCAATGAAGTATTTATGGAGCTCCTACTTTATATTCAGCCCTGTGTTAGGTGTTGTGGGGAGAAAGGGAGGATAGACCACAGTTTGCAAACACTTCATAATAAAGTTAGAGAAGATGAACACAGGCAATAATAAGGACAACATAAGATAGTCCATAATCAAAGATTCCAGGCAGTCAGTCAGTAAATATTTATTAAACAACTACTATGTGTAGGTAAACATTAACGATCCAAAGAAGGGCAAAAAGGCAGCCCCTCTTCTCTAGAAACTCACAGTATAGTGTAAGAGGGAACATGAAAACAATTATATACAAATTATATATCATATATATACACACACATATACAATATACACACCACATATATAATGTGTAATATATACACATATCACACACATATACACATATATGTGTACATACATCTATAATATATATGTTACATGTTCGAATATAATATATAATAAATGCATTATGTGTATACATATATCATACATATACATACATTAAGGAGAATTGGGAAAGGTTTCCTGTAGAGGGTGGAATTTTAGGTAGCACTTGATGAAAGCCTGAAAAACCAGGAGGTAAAGATGAATGGGCTTGAGCATTCCAGGTTTGGGAGACCAAAAGTGAAAATATTTGGAGTTTGGAGAGTCTCAAGTGAGGGATAGCAAATAGTCCAATGTCACTGGATTATAGAGTACATGGTGGTGAGAGGAAGGTGAGGAAAGCATAAGAAAACAAGTTATGAAGGACTTTGAATTCCAAACAGAAGATTTGATATTTGATCCTAGAGGTAATAGAGAACCACAGTGGGAGTGGGAAAGGGCTGTGACTTGGTCATATCTGCCCTTTGGGAAAGTGGAGAATGGAAAGGAGGGGGGAGAAAGTGATGGTGGGCTTGCCAACCAATAGTCCAGGCAAGGCATGAGGTAATGAGGGCTTTTACCAGGATAAGGGGTATCAGACTAGAGAATGACATATATGAAAGGAATGTTATAGAGGTAAAATCAGTAGGCCCTGACAGCAGATTGGAGATGGAGGATGGGGGAGAGTGAAGAGCCAAGGATGATACCTAGATTATGAGTGCGGTGACTGGAACGATGATATTCCCCTTGGATCATAATAGTAGAATTAGAAAGAAAGCATAGTTTAGACAGCAAAATAATGTGCTAAGTTTTGGATGTGTTGAGTTTAAGATATCATTGAGAAATGAAGTTTGAGGTGTCTAATAGGCAATTGAAAATTAGATCCATAAAGTCAACAGAGAAATTAGGAAAAAAGATGTAGATTTCAGAATAATTAGCACAGAGATGATAATTGAATTCCTGGGAACTGAGGTGATCACCAAGTGAAATAGTATAAAGAGAGAGGAGAAAAGGACCCAGGACAGAACCATATGGGGCATCTGCAGTGAGCAGGCATGATTTAGATAGAGATCCAACAAAAAGAATGAGAAAGTGAGTTCACAAAGGTTGGAGGAGAACCGAAAGACTGGTGTCATGAAAACATAGCAAGTAGAGAGTATCATGGAGAAGAGAGTGATTGACAGGGTCAAAAGCTACCATACCAAGAAACCAAGAAGAATGAAGACTGAGAAACGGCCTTTAGATTTGGCAATTAAGAGAGCATCAGTACCTTGGAGAGAGCAATCTCCTTTGAATAATGAGGTCAGAATCCATATTAGACAGTTAAGAGAGTGAAAGGAAAGAAAACAGAGCCACCTATAGTAGGCAGCCTTCTTAAGGAGTTTAGCTGTTAAAGGTAGGAAAGATATGGGACAATAATTAACAGGAATTGGCACATATACTGGAAAGAAGATTGGGTGGGACCAGAGGCTCATTGAGGAAATGTAGGTTTGCTTGCTTTATTCAGAGAAATAATTTGAGATAAAGTTGAAAATAAGGATGACCCAGAGTGGGAAATTAAGCTTGTCCCTTGACAAGAGGGAATGAGGGGTCTTGTTTAGTGGATACCAGCATGTCTAGGACTTCCTCTGATATGTTAGTGTTTCTGTGATTTTAAAGTATTTTCTTTCTCTAGAGGCAGAAGGAATTGTGTAGTGAATAAGGTGTTGCATTGAGAAGCAGGATGATAGTGGCAATGGATGGATGGGTAGAGAATGGACATTTTTATGGACAGTAGGGAAGCAATCGGCAGACAGAAAAAGATATAATAATTAATAATAAGAACAAGAAGAACAAGAAGAGGAGGAAAAACAAGAAGAAAAAGTAGAGCAACTAACATTTATATGGTATTTACTGTGTTCCAGGCATTGTGCTCAGAATTTTAACAAATGTCATTTCATTTGAGCCTCACACCAACCCTGGGAGGTAGGTGTTATTATTATCCCCAATTTATAGATGAGGAAACTAAGGTAAAAAGAAATGACTTGCACAGGGTCACATTGCTAGCAAGTATCTAAAGCCACATTTGAACTCAGACTTTCCTGACTCCAGGCCCAATACTTTATCCACTCTGCAACAGTGGGGAAGGGCGGAGCCAAGATGGCGGAGTAGAAACAGCATTTCCAATGTGCTCTGCCCCACACAAATTTCAAATAATGTGAAAGGGGACTCCAAACAACTTCTGGAGCCACAGCACCCACAGAATGGCACAGAGAAGCTAACCTCCTGCTGAGGACAGCCCAGCAGCCCGGCAGGAAGCGTCCAGCACAGCGTTCTGAGAGCAGGCAGCACAGTGCTCTGGGAACCGAAAGCGCAGTGCGCAGAGGCAAGCCGAGGTCTGCGGTTTTAGCCCCAGGGTGGCCAGACCTTCAGCCGGCTGGAGGGACCCCAGAACACCAGCAATTGTGGAGATTCCAGAATTATCAGCACTGATATGCCTAGGACAAAGTGAGAGGTTTATGGACTATGGACTTTGGGACCAGTATTTGGGGAACACATGGCTTCCTCCCCTGGGGGCAAAAAGCTGCTGAAGAAACAGCTGCACAGAAGCCATTTTGCAGCTTCGGTAGTGGCTCTAGCTCCTGGTCTGCGAACTGTAGGGAGATCCAGCAATCAGTCTGGGGGTTAACCGCTCTTGCTTTAAACTGCCTGGATCTGGATTGTGGTCTGGGGGGGAAGTTTGGGGTGGGTATCTAACTTGCCAGAATGGGTGGAGGCTTTACAGAGGCCACACAACTGTCGGAAGTTGTGAAGACCCCATGTTTAGGCGGAAGCTCCCCTGTCTGGTTGCAGAGTCCTACTGTGGCAACAAGCCCAAAAAATCAAGTAATTAAGTGGCAACATGCCTAGGCAAATGAAACAAAATAAACAGAAAAGTTCAATATTGGACTCCTATTTTAGGGGCAAAGAGGCTCAAAGCATGGAGGAGGACTGTGAGGTCAGAACTCCTGCACCAAAAGCCCCAAATGAAAATACAAGCTGGCTACAGGCCATAGAGGACCTTAAGAAGCAGATAAGAGAAGTGGGGGGAAATGTGGGAAGAGAAATGAAAAAGATGCAAGAAAAGTATGAAATTACAGTCAATAGCCTGACTGAGGAAAACAACACCTTAAAAAATAGACTAACTCAAATGGCAAAAGAGGCTCAGAAAGGCAATGAGGAGAGAAGAATGCCTTAAAAAGTCGAATTTGCCAGATGGAAAAAGAATCCCAAAAGCTCACTGAGGAGATTCATTCCTTCAGAGTTAGACTGGAGCAAATGGAAGCTAGTGACTTTATGAGAAATCAAGATGCTGTTAAGCAGATCCAGACAAATAGAAGGCAATGTGAAATATCTCATGGGAAAAACACTGCCCTAGAAAACAGATCCAAAAGAGATCATTTAAAAATTATTGGACTACCTGAAAGCCATGATCAAAAAAAGAACCTAGAAATCATCCTTAAAGAAATTCTCAAGGAAAATTGCCCTGATGTTTTAGACCCAGCAGGGGAAATAGAGGTTGAAAGAATCCACTGATCACCTCCTGAAAATGATCCCCAAAAGAAAACTCCTAGGAATATTATAGCCAGGTTCCAGAACTCCCCGATCAAGGAGAAAATACTACAAGCAGCCAGGAAGAAACAATTTCAATATTGTGGAAACACAATCAGAATAGCCCAGGACCTGGCAGCTTCTACACTGAGGGATCGAAGAGCATGGAATATGATATTCCAGAGGGCAAAAGATCTGGGACTGAACCCAAGGGTCACCTACCCAGCAAAACTGAGTAGGGGAAAGGGGGATGAGAGGGGGGATGATGGAGGGGAGGGCATTCTGGGGGGAGGGGAGATTGGAAGTACCCACTATCAAAGAGGGACAGGATCAAAGTAGGGAATGGACCAGGTGGGAGGTGAGATGGGTGGGAGGGAAATATAAGCAGTCTTTTAGAATATATCTACTATGGTAATATTTTGCATAGCTATACATGTACAACACATACTGACTTGCTTATCTTCTCAGAGGGAGTGGGTGACAAGGGAGGAAGGGAATGGATCTGAAAATCGAAGTTTTAAAATTAAATGTTTCATAAGATGTCCAGGCATTGGGGCCCACGGATTCACCTTGCCCTAATGGCAAAGTTGAAGGGGGTGTGGGAGAAGATATGGGAGAGAGCAGATTGGATGAGGGGATATCTAGTGGGACTGCTATTCTGGCGTGGTGGGTAAGGAAAAAAATGGGGGAAAAATGTAACTCATAATCTGGTGGAAATGAATGATGTAAACCAGAAGTTATTAAAGCATTTGTTTAATTAAAAAAAAAAAAACAGTGGGGAAGATAAAGATGACAGGGAGAGGGCAATCCTCAGAGGCAGGGACTGTCTGGCTTTTATCTTTGTATCCTCAGGTTCTAGTACAGAAACTAGCATTTAGAAGGTGCTTAATAAATGTTCACTGATTTTAAATCACAGAGAAAGCTATTAATGCAACAGGGGAGCAATTGCATGATTTTTGGGGTGAGAGGATTCTAAGCAGGATCTGGCTCCCAAATCTTTCATTGGTCAGTAAAAGTGCCTGAGATTCTTCCATTAGAGTTTTTCCCATTTGTTTTAACCATTATCTTGTACCAAATACCTCTTTTAAACAGGGAACATATTTAGTCCCTAACACTTCAATAAGAATAAGTCATTTAATTGTTTAATATATTAATTCAATAAATACATATTAAATTCCTGCTTGTATTGGAAGAAAAACATTATTTTAATTTGCTAAACACTGGGGGAAATAAAAATATAAATAAGATATGACCCCTACCCTCATGGATCTTGTGATCTAATTCATGATTTTATTAGTTTTTCCTCCCTTTCAGGAGATATGATTTCAGAAAGAGGGGGAAGAGATTCAGAAATGATGAGAATAAGAAAGAAATAGTGAAGACAGATTCTGCCTTCTTCACAATTTGTCTGTATCCTGCCCCAGCTGAGTTGTTTGGTCTCAGTAACTAGAGTAGGGTCAAATTCTTATTTTTTTCCCTTTCAATCTATCCCTCATAGCCAGAGTTGGAAGAATAAACCGTGGATCAGTAAATCAGCAGAGCTGAGAGATCAGTCAGTCAGTCAATCTTAAGAGCATTCTCGGATTTGTGGATGCCTTGAGAAGGATGCTTAGAAAAACCCAGGATAGGGTAGTTATTAAAAGAGATTAAAGGGTATTAGCTAGTGCCTCAGCAAGTTATAATTAAAAAGGGGGGGAGAAGAAAGGAAACAGGAGGCTAATTTTTCCAGTCACTGGAATTTCAAGGAGGAGCAAGTTGGCCTGTGTGCCCTTATTCCCTTATATTAGTTCTCTGTTTAAGTCTAACCCAAGCTTCTGTTTTTCTTGGTCCAAATACCCTAGCTGATTTCTTTGTGTTAGAGAGAATGGAGACAGAAGAAACTGAATTAGCCTGCCAATCCAACTTCTGGTGGGATTTTTCACCTAAGGTTTTTAAATTCCTCTCTAGAAATAAACAAAATGATCCCAGAATATTCCTCTCACCCTTATTCCTCATTCTAAGCATGGGATGGAGGCATTTTTATAATGTTGCACCTGGGGGAGATGAGGCTAGAGACATAAAGGAAAGGAAGGCTTCCCAAGGGTGTCTGACTGACCAAGTGACTGAATTACTCGCCATCATTCTTTGTGATAAAGCACGGAAATTTGGCCCCCATTCTTTGTGCTTAACAAGACCAACATTTTCTGTGGGGGTTGGAGAGGTATGGGGAAAGAACCTAGATGAACAGGTGTTAAAATTCCAAATTACCCACACTTGACTAGGAAGGAAAAGCCTGACATTTTACCCTTTAATTTTGCTTCCTTTTTGACCCTGGAAATGTAATTTAATTTCTCTGAGCCTCAGTTTTCTCATGTGGAAAATGTTTAGTTTTTACTAAATGATCTTTAAAACCCCATCCTAAATACTAGGATCCTGTAGATTTTTATGACTTGTTTAGCTGCTTTTAGCCCTGTTAAAAACACAACTCTCCCTTCCCCTCATAAATTATTACACTTCAAAGTCTAGTAGGATATCAGCTCCTCCAAAGTGAAACTTCTCATCTTTCCTTTTCCCTTTCTCTTTCCTTTTCCCTGTCTCTTTTCCTTTCCCTTTCTCCTGCTCAGGGAACTATCCCCAACAATCGTGAAAAGAAAGAGAAAAAAAGTGGTTCATAAAAAAAATATCAACATATCATTTGTGACTAAGAGTTAGGAAGAACATCCCACACTATTAGTCTCTAGGAGGGAAGGAGGTACTTCCACCCTCTCCCAATTCTTCTTTGGGACCAATTTGGTCTTTTTTTTTTTATAAATTATACAGTACTCAGTTTCTTTTTTGCTGCTGTTCTTTCTGTTTATATTGATGTAGTCATTGTTGGGATTGTTGTCCTGTTTCTTCTTACTTCATTCTGTATCAGTTCAAATAGATTCCTAATTCCTCTCTGTATCATATTTGTCAGTTCTTACAGTTCAATAATATTTCATTACATTCATGCACTGTAATTTGCTTAGCCATTCCCCAGTTGAGGACAGCTACTTTGTTCCCAGTTCTGTCCTGTTGCAAAAAAAAAAAAATTAAAAGTTGCTTCTATGAATATCTTGGTATATATGGGATTAATATGTTCCTGGCAGTGGGATCTCTGGCTCAAGGGTGTGGGTATTTTAGTCATTATTTAAACATGAATTCAAATTGCTTCCAGGATAGTTGTGCAAATTTTTAGCTTCACCAAAAGAATTTTAGTTTATGTCTTAAGCCTTTTTAACATTGACTACTACAACCTTTTTGTCTCCTTGGTCCATTTTGTATCTGTGAGATAAGACCTCAGAGTTGTTTTGATTTGCATTTTTCTTATTAGTGATTTGGGGCTCTTTGATATTGTCATTAATGGTTGCAACTATTCTTTTGAGAGCTATTCATATGTTTTGAGAAATTATCCATTGATGAATGACTTTTGATCTTAGATATTTTTGTTAATCCCTTACATATTTTGGATATCAGACCCTTATCAGAGATATTTTATACAAAGGTTTTTTTCCACCATTGATACTATATTTTTTTATCCTAGCTGCATTGATTTTTTTTAAAGTTAAGTGTGGGGTACAATGATTAATTCCCCTCCAAAATATTGAGGCATCTTCATGTGAAAAGTAAGGTCAGCTATTTATCTAGGTGTTTGATCTCTAACATACATAACACCTAGAAGTTTGGAAACCTCTGGGTGATTAACCCAGGCCTTTTGCTTTCATATTCAATAGCATTCCTTAAGGTGAATAGAAGGAACCTTTACATAGACTTTACCAAAGGAAGGGATCAGATAACTTAACTGGGCCTATTCAAATTGTAAGGGTAGTTTTTGTTGGCTTTTCCCCTTTTGTTTCTTAGCTCTGAATTGCCTGATTATTTGACTGAATTTCCAGAATCAACTTTGTTGCCTGGGTGTCAGATATAAGCCCTGCTGACTTGGATATGAAATAATGACTCTGCTAGTTGACAGGGGCCCCCTCAGTCTTCTGCTCATCTCACACCTGTTCAGAATATAGGCAGAAACCAGGACCCAAGCAGAAAAAGGCCTCTGGGCAGCCAGAGGAGACATCCCAACATTTGTTCAATAGTATTTATGCACTTAAAACAAAGCTCTTAAGTCCCTCAGTCAGAAATTATTTCTTTTTCTCATTAAAAATGAACAAACAAAACAAACACAAACTAGTCAATTAGAAAGGGTGGTTGCTAGTGGCTGCCGCTCTCACTACATGAAGTGATAGCAGTTAACTTAATAGTAAAGGTGGAGAAAGAACAACTAAAAAACAGCCGCAAGAACTCAGAAAGCACAGAAGGTGGTTGGGGGGGGTGTTAAAATAGGAAGAAATAGTCCTACATATGTCAGGAGACGAAAAATGCATTCCTATATTACAGCATAGTACATTTAGTGATGTTGCTAATGAATACCCTGGTCATTAGGGAAGGATTCATAATCAGTTCAGTTACTCCTTTAAAGACAACATTAAGGTGAGGCCACTTGTCCACAGATTTCCATCTACATATTACTGCTTAGAGGAGCAAACTTCCATTTCCTAGTAAATTCCCTCATGTTGGACAGCTCTTTCCGAGATAGTATTGGATAAAAATGAAGTTTCATTGGGTTTAGCTTTGCATTGGCCTCTGCTTTCCTCCAAACATGCCAGAAAGATACCATCTTAGTGTCTAGGACCCAAATAGTGTTTGTTATTTGGGAAAAGGAGTTGTGCTCACCTGGCAGAAATAACAATGCTTGGGGTGACCTTTAAGAGGAATGAAATCCAATGAAAACAATTTAGGGGAAATTGGGAAACCCCCTGCAGGGACATAGAGAGCTATGGCAGCAGTTAGGGGTTGTTCAGTGAGAAGGAACCGAGGGTGAGAATACAAAGCAAGTGAAAGGGACCCAGCAGCTTGATCTGGTCTAACTATAGGGCAAGGAAGAAAGCAGTCCTTAGGGACTGGGCCTTGTGTATGGGGTAGGGGTGGGGGAGAGGAACCAGTTCAATCCATTCTCTCTAACTGACCCCTGCACATGCCATGATAATTCCCATTTCCATATGCAATTTTCTCTGTCAAAAATGTTTCTTCCTCTCCTCCACGGCTATTAAAATATGGCCCAGCTCATCTGCTGCTTCCTTTTTGAACACTGACAGAGAGGTGATGAACTCAAAGTGCAGAATGAGGCAGATATTTTTGGACAAGACCAGTGTGGGAATTTGTTTTGATTGACTGCACATTTTTGTTATGAGGGTTTTTTTTTCCCTCTCTCCCCCTCCCCCCTAGATGGAGAAGTAGTAGGGAAAGAAACTGAATGCTTATTATTTAAAAACGAAATAAAATAAAACTTTCTCTGTGTTTACCTGAAAGGACTGCTTCCCATCCCCAATACCTACAATCCAAATAGCTTTAGAATTCATATTTTCAGAGGCATTGTCTCGCCACCCTACTTTCTAAGACCTGATTCCTCCCAACTCATTGCAAAACCTTATACAAGTCGGACAGGCATCTTCTGCCACATCACACCCTATCCCTAATGGCTAGTTCCTCAACTGGACATATTGATTAACTGTTGTAGGCCTCCAAAAATTATGCAGGGCTAGAGAGAATGCCTCCTCTAAATTCCAGCCACATTTACCCTCCCCCAGCAGTCTTTCTGATGCTCTGGTCTTGCCTTTAACAAGGCCTATTTTAGCTTCAGCTCTTTCTGCTCTCCACTCTCTTTCCCTCCCCTCCCTTGCCTCCATAATGTGTGCTACAACTTTGCCTCTCCCTCAGTTCGGTGAGGAGTGACTGCCCATGGCCAGCAAAGACCCTTTACTCCCTTCCATTCTCTACCTGTAAGGTCACTTCATCAAACTAAAGCTCATTAAAGGAAAAGGCAGAGAGAGGCGATCCAGCATCCTGACCCCAGATATTGTAGCTGAAAAAGCCCTTTGCCTTTTATATTTCAACCCTGAATAGGTGTATGACTCAGGACTGGAAGGATTTGTTGCTGACACTCAATAGAATCTGTTCTCGAATTTTGACAAATCCCATCTTGAGCCAAGAAGAGAAACAGATATTGATCCTAAGTGTACCTAATTCATCTCTGCACTTGTAATCCCAAAAGAAAATGCCTTCTATGACTGGAGGGCGGTCAATATTTTTTCCATCTTGTAAAATAAATAGCAGTTATTTTGGTGTGTCTTCATGCGTCTGGGGCACCAGAAGTAAACAAAGTGTTGATTTTTCCTCCTTCTGCAGCAGAGTTATAATATCTTCTGGGTCCCCTGATTGGACTAATTAAAACCACATCAAATGATTTGGATTGATGAGTGACTGGAGGCCACTGTATCATACTGCAGGCCACTGTTATGAGAAAGTCTCGGTCCCCAGACTGGGGAATGTTGCATCAGTAGAGAGTTGGTTGAGCACATACAATAAATTGCAAGAAAATTCATTTCAGGAGAATGTCTCTTACTGTAGCAACATTACTCTCATATTTACACATAGGAGGTACTCACGGTAGCCATAGATTCATTTAGAAATAGGATTTCATTAAATGACTTTTCTCATTTTTGCCTGTAAAATCAGAACCACCCAGGTAACTTCTTAGAGGTCAAGAGGATAATCCAGAACCTTTTGCTCTTTATAATTGTATTATACAATTGTCTCTTTATGGGTGGGAGGAATCTGCAACATTGGAAACACTAAAAATGAGGATTCCTCTCAGTTTTGGCCCCAAGCCCCCGTTATCTATCCTAAGTTAATTCAATCCAACAAAAACAACTCTTAGAAAAGATGAGAGTCAAAGGTTGGCAAATATGTTGACAAAAGTGGTGCTCAGTGTGAGTTTTGTCTGCACACACATAAGGGCTTTGACCATTTTGATTGAATAGTTCCCTAATTGGTCTCTGACTCAATCCTCTCTACTCTGCAATCTATACTCAACAAATCTGCCAAAGCAATATTCCTAAAGCATTTCTTTGACCATGTCACTGCCCTGATCGATAAATTCCCTGCTACCTAGGGGATCAAATACAAACTTCTCTGTTTAGCATTTAAAACCCTTCACAACCTGATTCCAGTGTACCTTTTCAGGTTTACTATATATTACTCCCATACAGCCAAACAACCTTTTTTGTTTTTCCTCACAAACAATATTCCATTTACCATCTCAGTGTCTGTGCACAGACGGTCTCCAATTTGATCAATATTCTCCCTCTTCAGCTCCAACTCTTGGATTCTCTAGTTTCCTTTGAGGCTTACCTCAAGCATTGCCTCCTACTTAAGGCTTTCCCAGACACTCCAAGTTGCTAACCACTTCCCTTCAAAGTACCATGTCTCAGCTGTGCTATTGTGGACCCTTTCTCCCACTGGTTAGTCCTTCCCATCACCTACATTTTTGGGAAACACTCTAGAGCAGCCACCCCTCATTCCCCAGACTTAACCCATACTCCACACCTCTCCTTCTCCCTGCTTTTCAGCTGTCCTTTTATGTGTTAGAACATAAGCTCCTTGAGCTCAGGAACTGTCTTTCTTTTTACTTATATCTGGATTCCCAGCAAGTTGCACAGTGCCAGATGCTTTGTTAGTGCTTAATAAATGTTCATTGATGACTTAATCATGCATTTATTTTGTACATACTTATATAAACATCTATCCTTGGAGAGAATGTAATCTTTAGGAGAGTGGAAATTATTTCATTATTTCTGTTCTATTCCCAGGGCCAAGAAGAATATTTGTCTATTTGGCATTTCAAACCAAATTTCCCCTTAAATACATCATGTACAAAACTGAACTCATTATTTTCCCCTCAAAACCCTCCCATCTTCCAAACTCATATTTCTATATAAGGCATCACCATCCTTTCAGTCTCCCAGCCTTATAACTTCAGTACTTTTGTGGACTTTTCTCTCTTCCTCACCTCACATAGCCAATCAATTACCAAATCTGGTCATTTCTATCTCTACAATATCTTACCACCTTCTTTCCACTAATACAGGTACCACCTTAGTTCAGGCCCTAGATTACTTGAGAAGCCTCCTAATTGGTTATTGGCTCACATCCTCACCACTCCAGTCTGTCTTCCTCACTTCTATCAAAATAATTTTCTTTAAACTCATATTTGACCAAATGACATCCCTACTCATTCAACTTCTATGGCTTCATTATTGCTTCTAGGGAAATATACATACATATACATACATGTACACATCTATATTATATATGTCTACATGCATGCTTTTATGTTAATTTATATGTATTCACACATGTTCTTCTAAATAACTTTTAAATTCTGTCAAATCTATCTTTCTAATCTCATTGGTTATTAGTCCTCCACCTTCATCTTTTAAATCATGCAAACTGGCCTTTTCTCTTTTCCTCACACAGGACACTCCTCCTGTCCCTAGGCCTTTGAATTGGTTATTGTACCCTCCCTCCTTACTTCCACCTCAAAGAGTGTCCCTCTTCCTTTAAGATGAAGTTCAATTACCCTCTTCTCCAGTAAGCCTTTTCTGGTTCTCTCAACTGCTAGCATCTTCTCTTCCCAACTACCTCATGTTTAACTATTTTGTATTTCTTCTCTCTCTCTCTCTCTCATATATAATATATATATGCACATGTATATATATACATGCACACATATACATACACACATATGCATATATATGCTTATCTCCTCCATCAAAATGCAAATTTCTTGTATATAGAAACTATGTCATTATTTGTGCTTATGTCCCAAGCATCTAGACCAATGTCTGACATACAAGGTGCACTTGATAAATACTTGTTGACTGATTAATTAATAACATGATAGAAACTTAGTCAAAGGAACTTTATAACTTCAGGAAAGGCAGATTTCTATGATAAATGTAAAGGGGTTGTTAAAAAATTCAGGATAGTTGGAATATATATGAACTTTGTGATATTGTAATTAAGAAGGATCACAAAGCTTTCCTCCAAATTATCCCTCTGTTACCTTGCAAAGAGAAATGATTACTCCAAGTGACGAATGAAGTTGACACTATCTATTTTTCTAGATATACTCTACTGGGTGCCATGTATACAAATCATCTAGGTCAATTTGATTCAATTCAGCAAGGATTTTTAAAGTACCTACTATATCCCAGGATCTATGAGAGGTATGGGGGATTTTTTTAGGGGGAGGGGGGAGATGAAGAGAAGGGGGCATTTTTGATGTCCCTGGTATAGGGAGATTCCAGTGAGTAAATCAACAAATCAGCAAACTGCTCTGTAACTTAATCTCTTACAGAGCTGCCTGGGAGCACTGAGAACTTACGTGACTTTTTCCAAAGTCACAAATCCATTATATGTCAGAGCTGGGATTTAAACATATTTTCCAGACTCTAAGATCAGCTCTCAGCACACCATTCTATATTCCCACCTCCAGTTACTGAACATATAAAGACAAACATCAAAATAATTTCTGCCCTCAATGTGCTTAGATTTTTTAAATGGCCAAACATTTTTTTTAAACAGAATGGGCTGGATGTTTCAGAATCATATAGACCCAGCTCAAGTTAGAAGATAATGATCCTTAGCTCTGGTAAAGGACATGAGATTGGAGGCTCAGAATCAAATTGACAGATGTTATAGAGAGAGACAGGCAGACAGACATTATTTTGTAGTGTTTTTTTCTAGGAACCAATCTGATTTCTAATCAATCAATAAACCGATGAATTAAAAAATACTTAAAATTTCCTGTGCAGGTCCAGGTACTGTGCTCAGGGCTGAAATGAAATATCCCTGCCCTTAAGACAGCTTACATTGGATCAAGAGAGACAATGTAAACACACTTAGGTTGATTAAAGAATATATACAAGGTAACCAGGAAAAGCTTCAGGCAAGAGGTGGTTCTCGGGGTGAGTTGTGAAGGTGGGTAGGGATATAAGAGGCAAAGTTGGGGAGGAAATGTACTGCAGTCCCAAGACACATAAAAAGCTACATTTATAGGTATGAGATTCATCTGCATAGAAATCATCATTGAATTTTTTGGGTGCTGAAGAGATCAATCCCTATGAGAGATTATAAGGAATAAAACAAGAGAGTGTAGGACAGTACCTTAGGGTATACTCACACTTAGGGGACATATTATGCATGATGATACATCAAAAGGGATGTAGGAAACAAGAGTCTGATGGGTAAGAAGAGAACCAGATGAGACTGAGGGAGGGAGGAAGGAAGAGACAGAAACACAAAGACATAGAGACAGTCAGACGGACAGGGACTGAGACAGAGACTGAGACAAAGACAGATGAAACCCTGTCACAGAAAGTAAAGGAGGAGAATATGCTTGAAGATGGGTTGGGTTAACTGTGTCAGAAGATGCAGAGAGGTCAAGAAGAATATCTGAGAAAAGGTCATGGGATTTAGCAGTTCTGAGATCCCAGTTAACTTCAGGGATGAGGTTAGATTGCAAGAGGCTGAGAATTAAGTGGGAAGAGGAGAAAAGGAGGCAACAAATATAGCCTGTTTTTGCTCAGATTACATCTATAATATGAAGGAAAGATAGAAGATGCTTTCTTAATAGAATGGTATGCACTAGTGAGGAATTTTTTAAGGATGGGGATTACTTGGACCTTATCATAGGTAACAGGGAAAAAGTCAACAAATAGGGATAAATTAAATACAATTAATTTTATTTTATTATATAAATTAGATATTTATTATATATCATATATTATATATTTATTATATAAACAAAATAAAAATTTTAAAAATTAAATAAAAAAATTAGAGACAGGGCATAAATGCCCTACAGTAAATTGGTAAGATTCAAGGAATGTTTTTTTTTCACTCATCTAAAACAAAAGACAAGAAAATGAGATAAAGACTAGCTAAAGACTAAAGGTCCCATTTTAACAGGAGAAATATCCATTTCCCATAACACAAGAACCATGTTAAAAAGGGGGAGGGAAATCATGGCTACACTGACTTGTCAAATCTCTTCTTCAAGTGATGGGAGATTTTTGGATAAGCAGCTTTCCTGCCAAACCACAGTCCTTTAAATGTCCATTTCTAAGAACTTTCACACACACACACACACACACACACACACACACACACACACACACACACATATCCCCCCCCCCCATTTATTTTCTGAAAACTCATGACAAAGATCTCCTGGTCTTGGTTCCTCTCTGGAGATATAGCCGGTATTTGTTCTTTCTCTTGTGGACATGAGGTAGAAATTAATGAGAAAGAAAACAATAAAGAAAAAGTTTGGGTAAAACCAAAGGAAACAATTTCCAAAATCTTAGTTGTAGAGATGCTGCCTGAGTGTGAATCTCTTACTGATCACAGCTCTCCCAACAAACTAATTAGAAATGTCAGAGCCAGAGAGTCCATGTTGTGGTAAAGAGGCATATCTCAAGGGCATGTAAATAAGCCATTTGGGGAGGCTTATGTTGGTGTCTTTATATGTGTAGAAGAGATACTGAGCTTATCCCAGCATGGGTGGAACTGGAGCAACATGCAAGCTTATGTTGAGAATGTTCAGAGTGAATCAAAACATTTACCAAGATGCTTGGAGCCCACTTTGTTCTTCAGGTACAACAGGGATATATAAACTGAGAAAAAAACAAATTCAGGCACAAAGTGTTGCTGACTTGAAACATCCAGCAATGTGTATGTTACATATTTTGTATATATTGTACATATTT
Source organism: Gymnobelideus leadbeateri (assembly GCA_011680675.1). Taxonomy (NCBI): domain Eukaryota; kingdom Metazoa; phylum Chordata; class Mammalia; order Diprotodontia; family Petauridae; genus Gymnobelideus; species Gymnobelideus leadbeateri. Next base: position 67,080 of record WOXC01004064.1, read on the forward strand.
TTGTGTATGTATATTGTGTATATTATGTAAGGTTATGTGTATATACAGACATATGCACAAATATACATCACATATAATATTAAAAGATTAAAACTGAGAAAGGCATGTCATCTAGTCCGTTCTCTTCATGTTATTCCTAGGGGAAATGAGGTGAAAAATGGAAAAATAACTTATTTAAAGCATAGAGTTATAGCCCAATTAAGACCAGAATGAGGCAGCTAGGTAGTGTGGAGTCAGGAAGAACTGAGTTCAAATCTGGCCCCAGGCAGCTACTAGCTGTTGAACCCTGGACAAATCACTTAACTCTAAAACAGTGATAATAATTATACTTATGTTGCAGGGTTGTTGTGAGGATCAAATGAGATATTTGTAAAACACTTAGTATAGTGTCTAGCATATAGTTGGTGCTTAATAAATGCTTGTTTCCTTCCTTCTTCCCTTCCTCCTTCATTCCTTCCAGACCTGTATTTAAATTGTGTCTCAGATACTTACTAGCTGTATAAATGTTCAGCAAGCCATTTAACTTCTCTACCTCAATTTCCTCATCTGTAGAAAGGGTGTGACACCCCGGCTTCATGGGGATAATAATACCTGCTTCACAGGGCTAATCAAGTGAGAAAATATCTGAAAAGTGCTTTGTAGACCTTAACCATTCAAATGAACCAGCAATCTCATTCACTTAGAAGTCCTTAGTAAAGAATCAGATTACAATTGAACTGTGCTGGCCCATCCTCTGTCCAACTCATATTTTTGCCCATGTCTTCCAATAAGTTTGCCATGGGGTGTCTTCCCAGTGTGCTGCAGACCTCCCTTACTTTCTGTTGACATCTGGAGCAAACTGGAGGAACACTGGTTGTTCTCTTGCCTCCCTTCATTTTCACCATGGCACCAGCTGAATTTCTTTTACTATCCTAAAATTCCTTGCCAAGAAAGGTCCTTTAATCCTCCTCTTCTTTGGAATTTCTTCTTGGTAACACATCCATACGTTACAGCTTGCTCATGCCCACTATACTTCGCTCCATCGCTTTTTATGTGAAGCTCGTTTTTAATTCTCTAAAGTCAGTTGTAGCAAAACTTAAAGAACTATATAAATCTTAGCTATAATCTTATTTTGTATTTAATGGGGAAAAAACAAATTTAAGATTTTATTTTTTATTTTTACTTAAAACAATAAGAGGGATAGCATTGAAGGGTAGATGGGAAGTTCATCTTTGAACCAGGAAGATCTAGGAATCTGATACCAGCTAGTTGGATGAATCTGGTGAAGCTGCTTAATTTACTAGTGTTAAGTAAACCAGTCTACTTTCTAAGACACTAATTGACAGACCTGTTTCAGAATAGCATCAGTAGAGAAAAGAAATCTTCCCTATATAAGTGAAGTAACAGATACAGACAAACCAAAATAGATGGATAGATAGATAGATAGATAGATAGATAGATAGATAGATAGATAAAAATACAGTGAATTGTGTGGAACAAGACATTAATCTTGTGTTTTCTGATATAACTGAACTGGATCAATATCATAAGATATCCAGATAGCCTCTGAATTTCCCTTAGTCCTTGCTAGGATTCATTCCATTGGGTTCAAATTCCTGTGAATCTTCTCTAATGGCAGTCATCTGCATTCATGATTTTCTCTGATGGCTTCTTTAACATGCGATTTATCCACCCCAATCTTTCCCTAGCCTTCTCTGTAGATGGCAGGCAAAGGAGCAACTCTGCTCTAAGACGATCTTTTCTGCTAGAATACTGAAGGACTTGTCAATATCTTTGCAAGGCCCATTTTGTCAAACCGATATTCCAATAGATGGCCATTAGCACCTAACCCTGTGCCTCAGAATCACATTTGGCAGAATTTGCTTTGACTGATCACAGCTCACAGTGATCATTTGGTTCTATGGATCCAATCTTACTCCTCAAAAGCCATTTCCTATCACTGATGATGTGTGTGCCATTTACTCATACTGATCGGTAGTGGCTGCTCAGTTGTAAGGAGCAAGAGGGAGGGAGGGGGAGTCTCTTTTTTTGATTTTTGCAGAGGCTGTCCAAAGAGGGAAAAAAATATTCTTTCTCTGTGTTGTAGAGTCTGCTTGCTGAAGATAAAAGATATCACAGCATAGGAGAAGGCTGATGAGAGGAAATTGTCACCCCAGTGACCTGGCACGGCAGCAAATAGCATAGTGTTCCCTCTGCCACTGCTGTGCAGATGTTTTCTTTCAAGGAATGTATCTGATCAGGGAAGTTTATTGTTCTATAGATCGGAATGTGGTGATCAGTCAGATAAACCCATCAAAGGCAGAGTAACTCAAAATCATTCTTCTAATAAGCTGTGGATGTATTTTCATCAGTGAGCCAAAGAAAGATAAAATACCCAAGCTGAAGAGATTCAAGGATATAATTCTCTTCTATGGGAAAAACAATAATATAGATGAGAAGATAGTTTAATAGGCCCCAAAATCAGTTTGATGACAAGAACAATAGATTTCGCAGAAAAAAAAAAATATGTGACAAGAAAGAAACATGGCATTGTTTAGGACACCTGTGGTTAATTATTGCAGCTGAAGACATTAAAACAGTTTCCATGCTCATATATCTTCATAGACTGTTTGGTGATATTAAACGACAAAGGCTTAATAATCAAAAGTACTGAGTTAGCAAATGTTTTCTAATTTTAATAACTTCTTGTTGTAATTACCAAGTCTTGGAGTGAAATGATTTAATTAGAAAGTAATCAAGAAGTGTCTACTGTTAATTGAAGGAATTATAAAAGATCTACATTTTTAATATATTTCTGGGTTAATAAAATTAAAGTTTGCCATGATTATTTTTTTTTAAATCTTGCTGATGAGAAGTCTATGATATTGGAAATAAGGTATGGTCAGGATTCCTTGGATGGATCCCATATTTAGGCAGGAGCAGGACTGTACCTACGTGGTTCCTCAGTGTCATCCACAAAAAAGACAAACCTCTTGGGCTCAGTAAAGTAGCATTTGACTCATTCCATTTCTCAGCATTTTAAGCATGGGACGTCAAAGTAACAGAGACCTTTAATATCATAGAGTCCAAAGGATCTTAACCTTTTTTGTAATAGTCTAGTGATGTCTATGGACCTTTTCCCACAATGATATTTTTAAAGGCATAAGATAAAATGTATGGATCACAAACGAAACCAATTAACATTGAAATATATATATATATATATATTTCCCCCCTCCCCCCACCTAAGTTCTTGGACCACTTGAAATATCTTAGATGTCTGTAGCCCCCAGGTCAGGATCCCTGGTATAGATCAATAACACTTTTTTTTTTTTTTGCTTTTTGGAGGGCAGTTGGGGTTAAGTGACTTGCCCAAGGTCAAGTGTCTGAGGTCAGATTTGAACTCAGATCCTCCTGGCTCCAGGGCTGGTGCTCCATTCACTGCACCACCTAGCAGCTTCAATAACACTGTTTTTTTTTTTTTTTTAACAGATGGATGATTGAATCTTTGAGAAGTGATTAGTGGCAGAGTTGGGACTAGAACCAGAACACAGGACTTTAGATACTTATTGAAGTTTATCTTCCATTGAGTATTCTGTCAAGAAGCTAGAAATTCTATTTTCTGGATAAAAAAAAAACAACAAAAGAAACAAACAAACAAACAAAAAAACCATTGCTATCCTAAGTGTCTAAACACTGCTGTGAGATGAAGGCTGAATGAGGAATAAAACCTAGGTCTTCTTTTTTTTTTTTTTTTGGAGGGCAATTGGGGTTAACTAACTTGCCCAAGGCCACACAGCTAGGTTTTTGTTTGTGTGTGCGTTAAAGTGTCTGAGGCCGGAACTGAACTCAGGTACTTCTGACTCCAGGGCCGATGCTCTACTCACTGTGCCACCTAGCCGCCCCTAAAACCTAGGTCTTCTACAGAACTCTTTGGAGGATTTATATAGTAGACCAAATACAAATTTTACTTAAGACTCAACCTGGGCCCAATGTTCTTTCTGTGGCATCATGTTGCCTAGGGAGTCTGGAAATCTTTACTTAGTTCCATCATCTCTCTGAATTCCTTCCTTCCTTCCTTCCTTCCTTCCTTCCTTCCTTCCTTCCTTCCTTCCTTCCTTCCTTCCTTCCTTCCTTTCTTCCTCCCTTCTTTCCTCACTCCTTCTCTTCTTCATTCACTCCCTTCACTATCTCCCTCTCCATCTCCTTCCCTTCCTCTTTCTTTCTTCCCTTCTTTCCTTCCTTCTTTCCTTTCATCCTTCTTTCCTTTCCCTTCTCCTCCTGTGTATTCCACTATTCAATAGTCTAATTCCTTGCCTAGCAAAAAAACAAAAACAGAAACAAAAAGACTACTACAGCCAGTCCAAATAAGTCTTAGTTTCATGGAGGGTCCATTAAAGAATTGGGATTAAAAACACTAATTAGGTCTTCCTTATCCACTTTCATTGGTGAGTACCATAAGTCCCTTATTCTGGAGAGATGTGACTAGATTGGGAAATAGGAAAGGAAGAAGCTATGATTTAATAAGTAAATCATTTGTCTGTCCTAGTTTCCAGTACCTAATCCCAAGAACCTGACTCTACATGAAACTTCATGCCACTGGGAACCAGGATAATGTACTACTCATTCCCAAAATGAGTTGAATCCCCTCATATAATTTCAAATAGGAGAAAGCCTATAGCAGACAATCAGCTATGATGAAATAGAAAATGGGTTGATTTTGGAATCAAAAGACGTTGATATTCAAACAATAAATATTTACTATATGCCTCCTATGTACCACATACTGTGCCAAGCACTGGGGATACAAAAAGAGGCACAGGACAATCACTGTCTTCAAGGAGCAGCACATTTGTATATTATAAACACTTTAAAAATGGAAGTGTTGGACATTGTGAGCTCTGAATAATGTCACAAAAATGTAACTGACTTAATTTTAAAAGAAAGTAAAAGATGTATTATGGATGTGACAGTTATCCCTGAATCAGCTGTTTGTGCATAGTTAGACCATTTACTTGTCAGAGCTAAGTTCAGAACTTATTTAAAAAAAAGAAAGAATAGTGAGGATAAATATATATATATATATATATATATATATATATATGTATATGTGGTGTAAGATTAAAAAAGATTAAACAGGAATTATTTACACAAGCCACTGAAAATTTTAAAAGTGGGAAATGGACAACAGAAATAATATTGGCACTGAATATAATAATTTTATCCAAAAGTTAAACCAAAGTAAGACGTGCAATAACTAGCAAGGAAATAAAAATATCCCAGAAAGTACCTTGTTCAACAAACTTTTAATCTGCCAAAATAAAAGCAATGTTATCTTACAAAGATGGATGATGGATGATTATATAATTGTATGAAGTGGAGAGAAGCGATAGTTATGCCAAGGGCATTCAAGGATGAAGATAGAAAGAGGACTACAGACACAAGAAAAGAGGAAAATAATGCAAAATCTAGTGTAAGAATTTTCTCCATCAAGGACAGTGGGATCACCACACTTGTCTGAGTTGTTTGGAAATAGTTTGAATGATATTAAGAGATTCTGTGTGCTTACTGCTCAATGATTGTGCAAAAAAGTATTCAATCTGGCAGAACAAAAGTCTGCCTTACAGGCTCTATTACAACAAGGGGTCTCCCATCCATATATCAAGCTCATTCAAGATCCCTTAGAAGATATAACAGCCAAAGTAACCCTATTCATTGACTCTTTGATGAAAAACATCAAGTGAAGCATAAAGCATGGAGATGTATGGTTGAGAGAAGTATTCACCACTATGATGAAGGAGATTCAATCAGTTTAAGGGGGGGATTCCTGCTGGCTGGTGAGATTATCAAGATACTCTTGTTTGTGAGGACATCATTGTGATTGTATCAAACCCCAAGACAGTGCAGTCTCCTAAAAAAAGAAAACTGCAATCATTCTGTGAGTTTGACTTGTTCATCCACACAGGAAAAAAACAATTGAATAAAGAATGTCTACTGCCCAGATTTCACCATGACTAAGTGGGCACTTTCTAGTATTTTTCCAACAGTATGTGTATGTGAGATAGACAGTATAAGACAGTAGAATGGACTCAGGGCTGAAAAGAAAAAGAGTGAGCCAGATTGCTTTCACGATTTGTAAAGCATTTTTACTGATCCCAAGCTTCCCATAACACCAACAGATCATCTTTCCAGTACAAACACTTTCCAAGTTTTGCCATGTGGCAACAAAGAACTCTGAAGAAATAAAGGTGATCATCATATAGAAGGCAATAGTAAAGTGCATGGTAGGTGTGGGCAGACCACAACATGTAGTAACCAATGAAAACCTCCCGGGAACAGGGTAGAGGATATCATAAGAGAATTGTAGGAGAGAAAGAGAGGATGTGTTGGCCACATGGTAAGGGATAAGCAGTGGGCCAGAGGAATCCAATGATATTGTCATGATGGTGAGGGGAAAAAAGCGTTCAGCAAAGCTCATGCTTTGTCCATGTCTGACAGCCTATGTAACAAACTTCTGCTCTGAAGAGGAGACACTTTTTCTCAATGGCAAAGATTCATCATTATGACTGCTGAGCATTCAGTTTAATTTTTTGGTTCTTTTATTTTGTTGTAGGCATTGGGTTTTATGTTTTCTTTACTCTGCTTACTTAACTCTGTATCAGTTCATATGTCTTACCATGCTTTGCAAATCCTTCATATTTGTCATTTCTAATAGAACAGTGACATTTCTTTTTTGAAAGATTCATTGTATTGATATCTTTTTTTACATTATCTTCATTTCATAATATACCCCAATCCTCCAACCTCTGCTTAGAAATTTATCCTTCAAAGCAAAAAGTAAAACTAAAAATTAAAGAAAGAAAAGGGGGAAAAAAACAGCTCAGTGGAACCATCTACCACATCAACTGTATCTGATAGTTCATGAAATATATCACACACACCTGAATAAGGATAGAGTTGGGTTAGTTTAAATAACAAGATCAAAGGTAGGCAAAGGTCACCTACTGTCATCCCATTCATTCTATGGATCAAAGAATGAAGGCCAAGAGAGGTTAAATGACTTGTCCAAGGTCACACAGATAGCATCACAGGCAGGATTTGAACTAAGGTTCTCTAGTTTCAGATCTAGGGCTTCCTCAATTGTGCCACGTACTGTAACACCACCTTCAATACTTTTTCCCTTCAGCTATGCTCTGCCCTTTCTATGCTCTATATTCTGGTCAAACTAAATAACTCTAACTCTCAGAATCTTTTGCTTTCTTCAAAGCTCAGCTCAGATTTCAAGTCCTTCAGGAAGCCTTTGCTGATCTAATGTTGTCTTCCTACTCAAATGTTTATATACTCACTTATGTTTATATACTTACTTATAGACTCATAGATTTAGAGCTTAGAGAGACCTTTGAGTTAATCCAATCTAATTTCTTCTAATTTGGGGGGGTGGATGGGAGTGAAAGGGCTCTGAAACTATGAACTCTTATGTTCTTTTTACTTTTTAAAAGTTGTATATGAAGTTAAATATGTCAGCAAAGCTTCCCTACTTTGTGTAGGTGGGTATCTGGGAGTCTCTTATAAGGAGACATTATAAAGAGTCATAGAATTATAGATCTTAGAGAGATCCTTATAGGGATCTCAGAAATTGTCTAATCCCAACCTTTTGAGATGCCTGATACTGGGCCTTAAAATTGTCTTTGGAGAAGGATTATACAAGTCATTGATATAAAACAACAATCTATTTGAAATATTTCAATTCAAAGGGAAAGGAAGTATGGCCTACCTGGACATCCCACAAGCATGAGGAAACAGGTGAGAAGGTTAAAGACAAAATACAGAACAAGAACCCAGAATAAGGAGGGTACACAGTGTCTATCAGGCTTTAGGTAAAGCATTTAACCTCAGCTTACCCTGCTGAAAAAATGAAGGAGTTGAACTGATCTTCAAATTTCCTCCTGGTCCCAGGATTCTATTCAATTCTGGTCTCTTCCATTGCATTTCATTCTTTGCTTCCCACTTTACCCTCATTGGGGTTTTGGTGTAATGGTGGAGAGAATGCTTGATTCTGTACCTATCACTTCCAAGTTGCTCCTCTCTTTAGGGGAAAAGTATTTCCCTTTTTTCATCCTGTCGTTTCCCTGTCCTCCACTCCCACTCCAATATTAAAAAAAAATCCTTACCTTAGTCTTTGGCCTTCGGAATTATCAGGTAAACTGCTTATAAAATGTCTTTGAAGGTACCAAGGACTGCTATAGTGCATTTTGATAACTTTTCTGAAAGAAATTACTGAAATTATATTGTGTTTCCATCCAAACTAGGTTGATTTTTTTCCCAAAGCAAAATGTCTTCAACTGTCACTGTAGATGATGCAAATGAAATTTTCCTCCTTTCAGAAGAGGGCAGGCAATGGAGCTTCTCTGAGCAGCTGTCCCTGCCCCAGGGAAAACACCTCCCCCCAGGAAGAATGTCATCATACCAAAGTATTTGGAATGTGTTTGAGAAAAAAAAGGAATTTATTTGGGGGATCCCAGACAATTATGATATAAATAAATTAATAAGATCATATGTGGATGTATCTTGAATTATTTTAGAGCATGATCTACATCATAAGGTTCTTGACCTTGTCTGGTGAAAACTATGGACTTCTTAGAATAACGTTCCTAAATGAATAAAATAAAATGTACAGGGTTACAAAGGTAACTGATTATATTGAATTGCAAATGTCACCATTTTGTTTTTAAAGTTCAAGGACCCCAAGTTAAGAACCCCTGAGTATCCACATAGGATTTGCTAAGTCACAATGAAAAGCTCTTCTGTATTAAGCAGCAATTTATATTTCCTTTCAACACTCAGATAATATAAATAGTGCAAGAATTGTTATCCCTATTGTACAGATAATGAAACTGATGAATAAGTGAATAATGTATAATAGCTGAAATGTATATGGAACTTTAGAGTTACAAAAAGCCTCCTGTTCCTTCTCTCATTTGGTGTCACAATCATAGAATCTTCTTTGGGGCTTTGCTTACGAATGTTTTCACATCATTGTCTTCTTGGACTTCCCAGTCACCATAGAAGCTGTTTATGGTCGGGTTCTTTTTTGTTGCTTGTTTTCAGCCTGTTTTTAGACTTTGCACTTGGTTTTAGAGCTGGGCTCTGCCCACCCCTAAGGTAGGGATGGCCAGGCTGAGATTTCATGGCTAGATTTGGGGACCTGTAGGTTTTCAGTGCTTCCAGTGGGAGACATTTGGACATTGACCTCCTACTCTGTGCTCTGGTTCTTACCCAGGAAGGGCCTCTGCTTCCTCATGACTAGAGATTATGATAACCAGTCCTCTACATTCATACATACTACAACCAGGAATTGGGTGGACAAAGGAGCTGACAAATGATGCTGAATCCTGCATACATTATTAGCCCAGAAATCCCCCAAAGTATATTTTTCATTGAATGTTTAGTCTTACCATCCTTAAGAACTGAACCCTCCTGGTGCCAGCAATGATGTTGCTGCTGTCACCATCACTGCTGGGACCCCTAGGTCCTATGGCTGGTGCTGCTTCTACTATACTACATTCCTGGTCAGCCCCTATTCCTGGGTCCACACACCTTTCTGTCCTTCTAAGCTGTTTTGGACTAAAAAAATGATTTAAATAATTTGTGGTATTATCCCTCTCAGAATTTGACTTGATGCAGCTTTTGAAAGTTTAGAAGGTTGGGTTGGGAGAAACTGGAAGGAGTGCCCACCTCACCTCACTTACTTGGCCTTTGCCCTCTCAGTCATTATATCTTCAAGAGAACACAAGCTCATTGAAGAGAGCAGCTGTTTCATATTCTTGTTTGTATCCCCAGCACTTTGTACCGTGCCTAGGACACATTAGATGCCTAATAGATTCTTGTTTCTTAACTGGCTGGAGAACTCTCTGAGTTAGGTAGAATAAATATGATTGTTTTCATTTTATTTATGAGGAAACTGGGGCTCAGAGGAGATAACAGATTTGCCAAAGATCACTCATTGGTTGGTGATAAGAGTTAGGAGCAGAACCTAAGTTTTCTCACATCAGATCCAATGCTTTTTGTACCACATTGTAGCTAATTTCTTCTGTAGCTAATTTCTACAGTATGATTGGAACTCCTTGATTTTTCATTCCCCTATATTGTGTTGATTTCCCTTTATGGGGGATAGAGATTGGGGGCAGGGTTCATCTATACCTTGAGACCTGTTCTTGCCCTCAGCAGGAATCCTATAAAGAGACCTGGGGGGGGCGGAGCCAAGATGGCAGAGTAGAAACAGCTCTTCCAAGCCTCTCTGCCCCCAGATTCCCCACAAACTATGTAAAAAAAGGACTGTGAACAACTTCTGGAGCCCCAGCACCCACAGAACGACACAGAGAAGCTAACCTCCCACTGAGGACAGCCCAGCAGCCCTGCAGGAAGGACCAGCGCAGCGGTCTGGGAGCCGGCAGCGCGCAGAGCGCAGGAGCCGAGCCGAGCCGAGCCCAGGTCCGCCTGAGCCGAGGTTTTAGCCCCAGGGCGGCAGGGCCAGCAGCCGGCTGGAGGAACCCCAGAACACCAGGAGCTGTGGCGATTCCAGAATTATCAACATAGACTTGCCTAGGACAAAGTAAGAGGTTAGTGTCCTATGGACTTTGGGACCTGTATTTGGGGAATGCGTCAGCTCCCTCCCTGGGGGCTAGAAGCCACTGAGGAGACACGCCATTTTGTAGTTTTCAGAGGCATTTCCGGCTCCCAGCCTACAAATCGTGGGGAGATCCAGCGATCAGTCTTGGGGGGTAATCGCTCTTGCTTTAGCCTCCCTGGATCTGGATTGTGATCTAGGGTGGAAGTTGTGGGTGGGTTTACAGCTTGCCAGAAACAGAAGTTGCCCCCCACACGTTCAGGACGAAAATTCCTCTATCTGGCCTTAAAGCCATAGTGTGTCAACAAGCCCAAAAGTCAAGTAATTAAGTGGCAACATGCCAAGGCAAAGGAAACAGAAAAAATGCAACCCTAGACTCCTATTTTGGGGGCATAGAGCGGGAAAAGGACTGTGAGGTCTGAAGTCCTGCTCCAAAAGCCCCAGGGGAAAACATGAGTGGGTTGCAGGCCATAGAGGACCTTAAGAAGGACTTTAAAAATCAAATAAGAGAAGTGGAGGAAAAATTGGAAAGAGAAATAGAAGGATGCAGGAAAAGTATGAAATGAGGGTCAACAGCCTGACTGAGGAAAACAACACCTTAAAAAATAGACTAACTCAAATGGCAAAGGAGGCCCAAAGGGCAATGAGGAGAAGAATGCCTTAAAAAGTCGAATTTGCCAGATGGAAAAAGAATCTCAAAAGTTCACTGAGGAGATTCATTCCTTCAGTTAGACTGGAGCAAATGGAAGCTAATGACTTTATGAGAAATCAAGATGCTGTTAAGCAGATCCAAACAAAGGAAAGATTAGAATGCAATGTGAAATATCTCATGGGAAAAACCACTGACCTGGAAAATAGATCCAGGAGAGACAATTTAAAAATTATTGGACTACCTGAAAGCCATGACCAAGGAAAGAACCTAGAAATCACCCTTCAAGAAATTCTCAAGGAAAACTGCCCTGATGTTTTACATCCAGAGGGCAAAATAGAGGTTGAAAGAATCCACCAATCACCTCCTGAAAAAGATCCCAAAAAGAAAAGTCCCAGAAATATTATAGCCAGGTTCCAGAATCCCCAGATCAAGGAGAAAATACTACAAGCAGCCAGGAAGAAACAATTTCAATATTGTGGAAACACAATCAGAATAGCCCAGGACCTGGCAGCTTCTACACTGAGGGATCGAAGGGCATGGAATATGATATTCCAGAGGGCAAAGAACTGGGAATGAACCCAAGGGTCACCTACCCAGCAAAACTGAGTATTTTGTTTTAGGGGAAAATATGGTCATTCAGTGGAATAGAGGACTTTCAAGCATTCTTGAGGAAAAAACCAGAGTTGAATAGAAAATTTGACATCTAGACACAAGAAGCAAGAGATGCCTGAGAAGGTAATCAGGGAAAAGAAATCAAAAGGAACTTATCAAAGTTGATCTATTTACATTCCTATATGGAAAAGCAATAACTGTGACTGATGATATCTTTCTCACTGAAAATAATGGAAGAAGGGGGTGTGGTCATATGAATACATATGTGAATGTGAGTGTATATGGTTACAGTTATATATGGATAGAGGGCATAGGTTGAATTTGTTGGGAAGGGAGAATACTCAAGGGATGAAATTATGAGGTGAGAGAGGAAAGTGGCAAGAGGAGATGGGGAGAGACAGGGTAGGGTAAACTATCCCATGTAGAAGAAGCAAGGGAAGTGGTTGCAAGGGAGGGGGAGAATAGGAAGGCTAAAAAGGCAAAACCACATTCACATTGAATTTGGTTCAGGGAGAGAATGACATACATACTAAATGGGATATCTCAATCTGCAGCAGGAGAGGGGGAAGGGGGATGAGAGGAGGGATGATGGATGGGAGGGCATCCTTGGGGTGAGGGGAGGTTGGAATTACCCACTATAGAAGAGGGACAGGATCATGTAGAGAATGGACCAGGTGGGGGGTGGGATGAGTGGGAGGGAATTATAAGCAGCCTTGTACAATATATCTACTATGATAATGTTTTGCATAGCTAGACATGTACAACATATACTGAATTGCTTATCTCCCAAGAAGGAATGGGTGACAAGGGAGGAAGGAAATGGATCTGAAATTTGAGGTCGTAACATTAAATGTTTCCAATATATATAAATACTATTAGTGATACTCTTTTGCTTGTAATAGGGAGATAAGATGTGCAGGCATTGGGACACAAAGATTCACCTTCCTCTAATGGAAAAGTCGATGGGGTATGGGAGAAGGTATGGGAGAGAGCAGATTGGAGGAAGTGATATCTTGTGGGACTGCTATTCTGGGAGGTTGGGTAGGGGAATAATGGGGGGAAAATGATTGTAACTCAAAATCTGGCGGAAATGAATGATGTAAAACAGAAGTTAATAAAGCATTTGTTTATAAAAAAAAAAAGAGAGAGAGAGAGACCTTGGAACATAAGGTGGTTGGCTCAGGATAAAGTTCATTCTTGTTACTCATACTCCATATCTCTTATCCAAAGGGTGAAGAAACAATGACAGAAAAAAGCATTTATTAAGTGTCTACTATTTACCAGATGCAGTGTGAGATGCTAGGAAGAAAAATACGAAGGGGAAACAGACCCTAGTATCAAGGAACTTATATTCTATCTCTGACACCTGTTGTCTAGAACCTGGTCCTCGTCCTTGATGCATTTTTGTTTTTCTCTTTCTTATCTCCTCTGGTCACCAGAGAGAGAATTGTATAAAAATATGAAGATTTGGTCTTGCCTTTGTAAAACAAAACAAAGCAAAATACAAAAACAAACAAACAAAAACTAAAACCCTCTGGTGTGCCTGTACCTGGAAGTGTGTGGCAGGTCTAGTCATCACATTTCAAGGCATACTTTACTTTGCTGGGGAGAGGCTAGATAATCTCATTTGGATGACTTTAATAATAGAGGAACTTTTGTATGAGAACACAGTGCTGTTGTTGTTTTCTGAGTCCATCACCTTTTTTAGGAGGTAATTAGCATATTTTATCAAGAATCCTCTGAAATAGTGGCTGGTCATTGCATTAGAGTTCCTAAGTCTTTCAAGATTTTTTGGTTGTTAGTCTTTATAATACTGCTATTAGAAGTGTTTTCCTGGTTCTGTTCACACAAGTCTTCCCAGAGATCTCCGAAATCATCCCGTTCATAATTTTTCATAGCACAATTGTATTCCATATTGCATGTGTACCATGCTTTTCAGCCATTTCTTAATTGATGGGCATCTTCTCAACTTCCAGTTCTTTGCCATCACCCACACCCACACACTGTTATAAATATTTTTGTATATCTAGATCCTTTTCCTTTTTTAATTTCTTTGGGATACAGACCTATTAGTGGTTAGGTTTTTGTAGCCCTTTTGGCATGGTTCCAAATCGCTCTCCAGAATGATTGAATCATCTCACAACTTCACCTACTGTACATTAGTATCTCAATTTTCTCACACCCCCTCCAAAATTTGTCATTTTATTTTTCCACCATATTAGCCAATCTAATGGGAGTAGGGGTAGCACCTGAGAGTTGTTTTAATTTGCAATTCTTTAATCAATAATAATTTAGAGTATTTTTCCATATGACTATAGATAGTTTTGGATACTACATCTAAAAACTGCCTCTTCATAGCCTTTGACTATTTATCAATTGGGGAATGACTTGTCTTTTTATAAATTTGACTCCGTTCTCTATATATTTGAGAAATGAGGCGTTTAACAGAGAAACACCATATTTTTTCACAGTTATGATTACTGACTATGTATTCATCTCCATCCCATTTTCCCCCTGTTTATCCTACGCACTCTCCTCTTCCACCTTGTTCCTCCTCAAAAATGTTTTGCTTGTGACTACTGCTTCCCCCAATTCACCCATCCCTGTCCCCTCCTACTTTCCTATAGGGTAAGAAATTTCCATTTCCAACTGAGTATATATGTTTTTCCCTATTTGAATTCATTCCAGCGAGAGTAATTTTCAAGTACTCCCCCCTTACCTCCCCCTTCTTCTCAACTGTAAATGATTTGCTGTGCCTCTTTTATGTGACATAATTTACCCCATTCTGTCCCTTTCTTTTTTTTTCCTTTTTGAAGGGGGAAGGCAGGGCAATTAGTGTTAAGTGACTTGCTCTAGGTCACAGGGCTAGTAAGTGTTAACTGGCTGAGGTCAGATTTGAACTCAGGTCCTCCTGACTCCAGGGCTGGTGCTCTATTCACTGAGCCACCTAGCCACCTCCATCATTCTGTCCCTTTCTTTCCGTTATCCCAGAGCATTTCTCTTTCTCACCCCTTAATCTTATTTTTTATTTATTTATTTTTATATCCAGCTTTTTATTGAAAAACTTAGAGAGGGAGAGATAAGAGGCAGTGAAAACAAACAAGGCCACTTCTCAGAAGAGTCACATCTCATATGAAAGGAGTCCAAGGACATTTCTTTCCACCTGAGCAGATGACATCCTTTTCTCAAATTTCAGTTCCCCTGAGGATATAATGGCTCTGACTTGGCATGAATATCTTGGCAGGAGTGCTGGATGCCAGCGATCAAATAGGGAACAAACTTGTGGATACATGCCCTGGACACCCCTTGAACCACTTTGATTTTGTCTGCTTCACAGGAGTGACAGTTCTGGCTGTAGCGGTTCTTGTCCATGGCATCAAGGGAGCCCATTCCCCCATAGTTCTTTAGCCGGATCCCATCAGAGAAGAAGTACTTGCCTGGGGCCTCTGTGGTGGCCACCAACAGAGAGCCCATCATCACTGTGGAAGCTCTAAGGGCAAGAGGTTTGGCCATGTGGCCCACATTTTGGATGCCACCATCTGCAATGACTGGGACACTGAAGTGCTGTGCATATTCTGAGACCTCGTATACAGCTGTCACCTGAGGCCACACACATGCCAGCACTTCCTGTGTGATGCAGATGGAGCCTCTGCCTATGCCAGCACTTAGGGTGTCCACTCCAGCATCAATGAGGTTTTTTGCCTGAGCAGCTGTCACCACATTGCCACTGATAACCTGGAGGTTGTTCTATTTCTCTTTAGTGTACTTGATCATGTTAATTTGGAAAATGGAGTTTTCTTAGGAAGAGTCCAACATGACCACAGCGATAGCAGGTTGGGCCAGCAAGTCAAGCTGATGCTTGTCGTCATGGGTACCAATGGCTACCCTGCACAAAAGGTGTTTCTTAGTGTCCTTGGATGCCAGGGAATAGTCCTGATTCTTTTTCAGTTGTGTGGAGACAATGGTGGCTACTAATTCATCATCCTCATTCACAATGGGTAGCTTCACTTTCTTGCTCCTCTGCAAAATTTCATTGGCTTCTTTTAGTGTGACTCTTGCAGAAGCCACCTCTAGATCTTCCTGCCCGGTCATGATCTCACCCAGGAAACAGTCATGTTCCTTCTCCTTGAGAAAGTTGATGTCACAAGAGGAGATGACGCTGACTGGGCAGCTGCCCATCTTGCCATTGTCCATGATTGAGATTCCTTGGAAGCTATGCCTTGCCTTGGCTTCAAACACATCTCTGACTTGATCTTCAAACACATCCTGACTCAGGACCACAGGGTCAGTGATGAAGCCGGGATCATATTTCTTCACTTTGTGCACTGCATTGACCTGGAATTCTGGGGTGCAGTTATGAAGAATAAAACCAATACCTCCTGTCAGCACTATGGCTATGGCCATCCCAGTCTCAGGGACTGTGTCTACTGGGGGCAAAACAAGTGGGGTCTTCAGGGTTACTTTTGGTAAGTGCTGAATTTAGGTCTACTTGGTCTGCTATGAAGTCTATATAGCCTGGGAGGATGAGGAAGTCATTGTATGTGAGCTCATCTCTGCAGTTGAAGAGTTGCTGCTCCATAAAACCATAATCTGGAACATAAAAAGGGCCACCACTGATGAGATAGTCTGCCATGGTGGGGACAGGATGGACTGGTGGGAAACCTGTGAAGAACCATATGGGTTGGATGCTTCTTTCATAGTGTAATTTTATTTTTTAAAATATCATCCCATCATAGTCAACTTACATTCATGCCCTCTGTCTATATATACTCCTTCTAATAGCCCTAACAATGAGAAAGTTCTCAGGAGTTACAAGTATCATCTTCCCATGGAGGAATGTAAATAGTTTAACTTTATTGAACCTTATTCCTTAGGATTTCTTTTTCCTATTCTTTTTATGCTTCTCTCTAGTCTTGTATTTGAAAATCAAATTTTCTGTTCAGTGCTCGTTTCTTTTTTTAATCAGGAATGCTTGAAAGTCTCTTATTTCATTAAAGATTCATTTACCTCCCTGAAGGATTATACTCAGTTTTGTTGGGATCCTTGGTTGTAATCCCAGCTCCTTCACCCTCTGGAATATCATATTATAAATCTGCTGACCCTGCTAAATTTGAATTATCCTGATTATGTCTCCATGATACTTCAATTGTTTCTTGCTGTCTGCTTGCAACATTCCTGGGAGTTTTTATTTTGGGATCTCTTTCAGGAGGTAATTGGTAGATTCTCTCATTTTTTTTTTATTTTATTCTTTGGTTCCAGAATATCAAGGCAGTTTTCCCTGACAATTTCTTAAAAGATGATGCCTAGGCTATTTTTTGTTTGTTTCTTTGTTTTATCAAGACTTTCTGGTAGCCCAATAAGTCTTAGATTATGCCTCCTAGATCTATTTTCCAGGTCAGTCATGTGGCCAATTCTGCTTTGTAAGGTGTTCAGTGAATTTTTGTATATCTTTTTCCATTAGGCAAATTCTACTTTTTAAAGTATTCTTCTCCTCACTGGATTTTTGTTCCTCCTTTACCATTTGTCCTATTCTGCTTTTTCTTTTCTTTTCTTTTACTTTTATTATCTTCAGTAATTTTTTATGCCTCTTTTACCAAGCAACTGACTTTTTTTCATCATTTTCTTGTGTTACTCTCATCATCTTTCCTAAATTTTTTTCTCTACCTCACCTATTTGTGTTTTTAAAATCTTTCTTGAGTGTATTAGGAATTCTTTTTGAGCCTAAGGCCAATTCACATTTTTCTTTGAGGCTTTGGATGTAGTGGTTTTGACTTTGTTGTCTTCTTCAGAGTTAGTGTTTTGATCTTCCTTATCAACAGAGTAAATTCCTATGGTCAAGCTTTTCTTCTTGTTGTTGTTTGCTCATTTTTCAGCTTATTTCTTGACTTTTAATTTTATGTTAAATTTAGGCTCTGCTCTTGGAGTAAGTAGAAAGGGCACTGTCCCAAACGTCAGGTTTTTTTGTTCTGCTGTTTTTAGAGCTAATTCTGAAGACCTGTGAGTTTTTGGTTCTTCTAAAGTGGTATGATCTAAGGAGAGGTGTGTTTACTGCTCTCTGGATCTGTGCTTTGGTCTGTGAGCACTCTTTTCTGGCTTGGAACTGTGACCGGGGTCCCTGGTGCACTGGGTATGCTAGTACTCCTCCTTGCCTTAGGACTGTGACACAGGACCTGGATCTACTTATGTGCAAAGCAGTAGAGCCCTGTACCCATTGCCAGCAAAGGGACCCCCCCCATAATCTCCTTCTGACCAGTTGTTTGAAATCCCCCCACCCTTACCATTTGTGAGCTGAGGGCTTCATATGAATTTCATTTCCCCTTAGGCCCGCTGTTGTTTTGCTGAGACTCTTGCCATGATGCTGTCTATGCTGAAATATGCTCACTCTCTTTATAAGTTGTCTTTATAAGTTGTCTTGGGTGGGATCCCACCCCCATCCTTTTGTGAATTTAAAGTTGTCTGGAGAATTTAGAAGAGCTCATGAGAGTTCCGACCCTTTTTGATGCCATCTTGGCTCTTCCCCCAACCCAGAATTTTTTTTCAATAAAATTCTTCATTGTAAAAGGAGTAAGGCTCAAAGGATAAAATTTAATTTTCTAAAATCATGAAGAAGTTGGAGAGAAGGGGCACTAGAGATAAACAAGAGGATTTTGTAAAATAGGGCCTAGGAAATGGCTACAGGGCACTCAGAAACGGGGCCTCTCCATTCTCAGATTTCCCTGCATGCTTTCTCTCCATCTCTGTAAAATGAAGGCCTGATATTTGCAGTTGTTCATGAGTCGTTCCTTATGTCCTGGAGTTTCCCATCCTCATTCTCTCCTTCCTCATAGCTATCCTTGTCCTGTTTTCTTGCCTCTATACTCCCTGGTAACAGAGTACCAGACGTGCATTATTTTAGGCAGACATCATTCATCTTCAAATTTGAATGGGAGGGGGAAGGAGGGAAAACTTCACAACCTATTCTGTTATTTGACTCAGAAAATTGTGATTTCCCTTTTGATTTTCTCATCCCAAGTGAACTAATGTTTTCTTAAATGCTGTGGACAGCATTCTAAAGGGAGATTTCTTCAAAGGTAGATCTCTCTAATTTTATAATGATAATAATAGTGATATATATGTATGCATATATATACATGTATTTGCATACACATATGTACAATACTTGGAAATTTGCAAATTACTTCATATATAAATATATGTATATGTATGTGCATGTGTGTGTGTGTGTATGTGTGTATATATATATATATATATATATATATATATATATATATATATATATATACATATTCTCATTTAAGTTTCCCAGTAAATGCTCTGAGGCAGGTATAAGTATTATTATTTGCCTTAGAGAGGTGAAGATACTTACCCTTGCTCACAAAGCTAGTATCTGAGGAAAGGTTTGAACCTAGGTTTTCCTGACTACACCACACTGATTCCTGTGATCCTACTTCATATTCACCTTTAAGTCTTCAAAATATTTTCACATTTCATTTGATCCTAACAACACTGTGATATAGGCTGGGGAGATATCCCAATTTGAGAAACAAAACTGAGACCCAGAGAGTTTAAATGACTTGTTTAACCACATACATGAAGTCATAAGATTAATAAGGAAGAGAACAAAGATGAAGAGTTCCTTTTATTGAAATTCAAATTTGGGTTTGACTTCTGTCTGCACCTGCCAACATATGTGACCTTAAGTAAGTTACTTAAACTCTTCAGGTATCAACAGCTTGATCTATGAAGTGAGGGAGTTGGACCCAGTGGCCGCTGAGATCCTTCCTGCCTCTAGACCTGTGATGCTAAGACTGTACATACTAGAGGAAGTGCAAATAGAGGTCAGGGAGATACAAGGCAGGCCTGGTTGTGTTCATTTGCTTGAAGGCGGCCCCAAGAGCATTTGTGTAAGATGTGCCCATCTGACAACTGGCCATCAGAAAAGAGAATATGAAAACTGGCTTGTCAATACCCAGGATGCATCAATAACAGAAAAACAGCTCTCTGCAGCCTGTCATGGGAACAATACAGCAGACAATGCCCATTATCCGTGTGTCACTTCCTGGTATAGGACATAAAAACGGATCAAAGCAAAACCCAACGCGTCCTTAAATTAGTGGCACAGATCAATGCCCATATTTCTCTGTGTCATGTTTCATTATGTTGAACCATTTATGTCATCGTAACCTGAGACATCTTAATGCAACCTGACATGCAGGTTATGTTGCATTTAAAAATGAGGAGGTATTGCACTTCGTTAATGGGCTGGAAAAGTTGCAGGGTCCCCTTTTCTGCCCCATAATGACGTGATGCTGCATCCTGGACTCTGGGTTTACCTTTGCAATAACCACTAGAGCTGACATGCCTAAAGTGATTTCTGGTTTTTTAAGCATTTTATATGTATTGCATTGTTTTCTCCTCACTGTGTCCCTACATAGGCAGCTGGGGTATAAGGGAACTGAACTCTAAACTTAGAGTCAGAAAGACTTGAGTTCTAAACCTGCCTTAGATACTTGTTGTGTGATCCTGGACCAGTCATTTCATTTCTTTAAGGCTCAGCGTTCTCATCTTTAATCTGAGTAGGTTGGACTGTTGGCCATTCTAGTTCAAAATCTGATCAAGCTCAAATCCTGCCTCAGACACTAATTAGTTGTGTGACCCTAGACACATCACTTCAGTTCTCTATTAATCTCTGTTTCTGTATCTATAAAAGGGATATAATAATATCACCTATATCTCATAGGGTTTTGGTGAGCCAACTGAAATAATAAATAATAGTTGTGTAATTCTTACCATGTGCTTTGCTTAGCACTGCTAAGCATTTTATAATTATTATTTTATTTGATCCTCACAACCCCCCTGTGAGGCAGGTGCCATTATAATCCCCTTTTTCTAGATAGGGAAGCTGAGGCAAACAGAGCCGAAGTGCCTTGCCCATTGTCACACAGCAAATCAGTGTCTGAGGCAGCATTTGAACTCATCTTCTTGACTCCAGACTCACACTCTTTACCCTGTGCCACCTCGTTGCCCACTAATTTCTATGATGAACTTGGCAAATCTTAATGCACTATGTAAAAGGTAGTTATCATTATCATCACCATTATTTCAAGGCAAAAACCATAGAATGGAGGTGCAAGGTTATTGAGTTATTAAGCCAAAAGAAGATAGAATTATATATATGAAGTGGGAATGAAATTAAAGGTCATCTTAGTGACAGTCTAGATGCAAACAGATTTTCTGACTCTAAATTCAGTGCTCTCTCCACAAGACACATTTTTTTCTATTATCCAGGAAACACAAGAGTATCAGAAGTGCTCTCCTGGGTCAATCCTACCGGCCTTTGAAACCAAGTCTCTAACAGGGGCACCAAGGGATCATTTGTAGAAAGACATGGTAATCTTCCTTGATGTCCATCTCTAAGGTTAAGAATTAAGTACCACAAGCCACACACCACAAACTCCCCCCAATATCCTGTTATGGATGAAACATTTAGGATTAATCTCAGCCCTCTCTTGATCCTGAATAGACTCCAAACATAGCTTTTTTTTTCACATGTATCAACAACGATCTTGACAAACATACTCATTCCTCTATAAACACCTATCTCCCTATTGTCCAATGATAGGATCAAGCTCATTCCTGCCTGAATCTTTTAATTGTATCATCTACCTCACCCACAAATGCCCTTCCATCTCCTCCCTTCCTCTACATTTCCTGCATACACATCAAGCCTCTCCCATCTGCTCTAGGGAGCTTTGACAAAACTCTCTGAGGACATTGAACTCTCCTTTCTCTCCCTTCTTGTAGCATATTTATTGTTAGAACTGCAGAACCTAGCACTCAAATTTTATTTGCTTCTTTTGAGATATTTTTCAGTCATGTTCAAATCTCTGTGATCTCATTTGGGGTTTTTTTGGCAGAGATACTAGAGCCAGTTCATTTTACAGATGAGGAAACTGAGGCAAAAAGAGGTTAAGTGACTTGCCCAGGGTCACACAGCTAGTAAGGGTCTAAGGCCAGATTTGAACTCACAAAGATGAGTCTCCCTGACTCCAGCCCTGGCACTCTATCCACTGTCACCTAGCTGTCCACTCAATTTTATCCAAGTGCTCTTCGGCATTGTTTTCTCTTTTTTGTTTGTCTTATCTCTCCAAGTATATTAAAAGATCTCCAGGGCACACCCATGTTCACTTTTTTTTTTTTTAATAAATCTTTTCTTCTATCTCATTTTCTATGTAGATTAAAAAAGCAAAGAAAAAAATTATAATTACAGCATCCTAGAATTCCAGAACTGGCTTGGACCTTTGAGATTTTCCAACTTACCTTTTTCGACTTAGATATGAAGAAACTGAGGCCCAGAGGAGGTTGTATGTTGACATGTATTTAGGATTTGTGCCAAGTCTGTTTCCAAAAAAAGTACTTGATGTTGCTTTTTACTGCCTGGTTTGTCCCATAGCTATATGATTCAATTTTCAAGTATTGTGTCCTGGGCTTTGATACCCTGGGGTACTACCAGATGTGTTAGGAAGAATCTCAGACAACTTGCCTCATGAAGACACCTTATCTCTACACAGCATGAAAGTCAGGCAGTTTAATCATGCTACAAGCTAGGCTGAGTCTCTTTCTTGGGTATACATGAACATGGAGAATAGATCTTCTTGGATTCCATCCCGGCTTAAAAGGCAGGGCCTAGATTAGCCTTTTACTTTCTATCCTTTGGGGAAAAGAAACGCAGGATGCTTATGACTTACCCTCTCCTTGATTTTATTTCATATAGTTCTAGAAAAGCTAGCAATAGCAATAAAGCAAGAGAAAATAAAAGCATAAAGATAAGCAAAAGAATAGACAATACTGTTTCTACTTGCTGATGCCATGACAGTTTACTTAGGAAATCCTAGGAAATCATTGTTTAGGATTAATCCCAACCCTCTCTTGATCCCAAATAGGTTCCAAACACAGATTTTTCAGCCTATACCCAACAAGGAGCTCCACAATTAAGACAATAGTGGAATGATGCAAAATAAACCCACCAAGAAAAGAATAAATGACTTTCTATTTAATAATCAGTTAATCAATAAGCATTTATTAAACATTTATTCTGTAGGGATCACACTAGGTACAGGGGATAGACATAAGCACAAAATAATACCTTTAGTAATATAAAATATTATATTATATGTATATAATATACCATATTAATAATAAGTACTTTATTCTTTGGAAAGTACTCTCATCTATTATTTATATCCCATGAGAACCCTGTGAGACAGATATAGCAAGTATTGTCTTTATTTCAAAGACTAAAAACAGGGAAAAAAATGACCAATTTCAACAGTAAAATTAGGGTAATTAACAAAATAAAACAGCTAGTCAGTGGCAGATAACAGTCTAGAACCCAGACCCAGAGCTTTTTTCACTGAACAATCTTGCCTTTGCCTAAGCATGAGCACAACTCTCTCTTTTCTTCAGAGAATATGGAGGGATGCTGTTGAACAGCCTTTATCAGGAAAAGAAAAGTAGCTATGGAAACTGTCAGCTGGTAGGAGTTAGAGAAAGGGCATGGAGCTTGAACAGAAGTTTTAAAATGATGTCACTTTAAGGAGATGAATTAGGAGCCTGTGCAAGTTACATACATGCTAAAGGAGTCCCAGGGGCAGACTTTGGAGTTGTTGTTACTACCGTGCACTCAGATCAGTAGGCCATATTGCCTTCTCCAAGACATCCATTCCGTTTCCCCCATTGCACTTTGGGTAGATTCAAAAAGTTGATGAGCCCCTTGGTGCTGCAGCTTCCAACCCCCTCTTTCTTACCCCAAGCTCCTGGCCTCTGAGAGACAGACACTAGGGATGTTTGCTGAACACGTGCCACTCCCTGGGCATTGGCAGTTAAGTGCTGGAAGAGCCACCGATTATTGTGATTTCCTTTAACCAGCTCGACACATTCTTTTCTTTTCAATTTTTGATGTCAGTCCTAATGTGTTTGGCCAAACACTTTGGAACTTGTTAAAATTCTCCAAATAGCCTCTTTGTGCTGCAGAAATCACACCAGTGACAGGCCGTCCCCCCATTTGCCTAAAGCTCTTACTCATTCAGTTATGCACCCTACTGTCCCCATCACTCTATCTCACAGAGGAACTTACTTTCAGAGCAAGAGCCCAGATACCACCATCACTTTATTTTTTTTTTCTTAATCGTTTCTTTCTGTGTGTTTTCTCTTTCCTTATTCTATTCAAACAACCAATGTAATAAAGTTGCCAAAACTCTCCCTCCATTGGAGTGAGAACCATTCATTTGTCGTCTCAATTTTAAGATTCCTGACTCCAAATAGAGGGATATTCTCTGTGGACGTAATGGGACATTTAGCAATTCATTCATTTTCTTCACATGCTACTTATTTAGACGCTCAGCGGTTGGCAGCTTTGATGTGGAGTGGTGAAATTATAAAGACATTACATATCATAAAAATATAAATGAAAGAAAACAGAGACCCTCTTTTATATCAGGCTAAATTGACTGCTGTCATATTAAGGGTATTTTGTTTTATAAATTATACCCATTTCAAGGTATTCCCTTGAGTGAGACACTACCTTGTCTTTTCTCTTTTTAGAGCAACAATGACAAAAAAAAATGTTTTCTATTTTAAACACTTGGCATGAAAGACAGTAGGGGACCATATGTCTATGTGAATATATGTGGGGTCCAACTTAAGGTGGAGACCCCCCAACATCAACCAATAGGGAATTTATCTTTGGGCACTCATAGTTTCCTTAAATCATAAGCTAAATGTATACGTATAAAAATCAGATTTGGGTAAAACCCATAATCTGCTCAGTTCAATAACCACTCCCTGATAGATGCACCAATGAGTATATTCTAGAAGCCCTTAGCTATGGCCCCAGCTTTGATTTTAATTGGCTAGGGAAAGTACCTGAGACATACTAATTTAAGCTTTAGTAGCTTATATTAGTAGGAAGTAAGAAATTTAGTAGGAAATAAGAATTTTGGGACAGTGTACATTCAACTATTTCTCAAGATAGGTCTCCTAATTCTAATATTTGGAGTCTTAGGGAAGGGTCTGTATCTACATATCCTCCTTCTCCTGATGTAATAAAAACTGAGCATGTCCCCTATGATTGAATGAACCAGAGAAGCCTCAGGCCTTTCAGTTGATCACAGTTCATTTGAGCAGGCCTTCTCTGGACCTTTACCACTTCTGCTCTGGCTTCCTCAAGGCACAGCTGCTAGGTCCAAAGGCCACTGTCCAGGTGCTGAAGCAAGGCAGGACTCTGGAAAATTCCTCTCTTTTGCTGTCCTCTCATTACATCACCATGTCATACCTAGTTTTCTTGACTTGATTAGTCATAGGAGAGATATTCTGATGCAAAAAGAAGTTAAATAATAGAGGAATGGGGAGAAAGGGAGATGAATGGGTTGATAAGCCTTAAAAGAAGTAGTACCCAGGGAAAAGAGACAGAGAAGCTGAGCCAATTGACATACTTGCTAATTTCTACCTCTGGGCTTTTGCATATACCTTTTCCAGTTCATTTCTTTAATAATGCCCTCACCCATCTTTTCTGTCTACACATCCTTCAAGGCCCCATCAAATTCTTACCTTTTCCATGTGTTCTCTCCTGTTTGCTCCAACTCCCTGTAATTTCATGTTGTCTCCTCTCATACAATATAAATGCCTCAGAATGCCTGCTTGCTTTCCTTCCTCTCTTCCTCTCTCTCTCTCTCTCTCTCTCTCTCTCTCTCTCTCTCTCTCTCTCTCTCTCTCCCTCTCTCTCTCTCCCTTTGTTTTCCTAGTGCCTAGAAAATTGCTTTTCCTGCAGCAAGTGCTTAATAAAGGCTTGTTGATGAACTGATTGAATTATCCTTTCTCCAAATTTTCACAACACTAGGTGCCTATAGTATCAGTGTCATAACTAGAAAGATCATTAGAGATAATTTATTACAAACCCTTCCCAGAGTAGAAAGTGAGGCACAGAGGTAGCATCGACTTCTCTAAGGTTAAGCAGCTAGTTAATAACATATGGAGTAGAGCTTGAATCTCTAGCCTACCACAGAAGTTTCCCTCCACTGTGACACACTGCCTTAATTGCTATAGTTGGGACCCTGTTGGCTTGGCTACCCTTGACCCTCCCAAGCTGCTCCCTCCAGTGTCATTAGAGCTTATCCCAGTAATGGTAGCAATGATTTGCAAATTATAGAGTAATAAATTCTTAATCCAGTTTTATTTAACATCTTCATTAATTATCTAGAAGAGGGAGACAAGAGCCTGCTAATTAAATTTTCAGATGCTGCTAAATTGGGAGGTGTTGCAAGGCCTGGCAAGGGCCAAAATCCTATATAAAGGGACCTAGAGAGGTGAAGGCGATGGGCTGGAAGGATAAGGATGAGATTCAAATTGGAGAGTGCAGCCAGGACATTTGGAAAAAAGCAATCAGGAGCATAGTTATTCCAGGTACAGGAAAAATCCTGGAAGACTAGGAGAGACATAGAATCACGAGTAATGACTGGGGAATTAGAATGGCAAATGTAACAGGTTTTTCCTGTCTACTTCACCATCTATGACTCTCTACTCACCTTCCCAGAAAATCAACAACAAAACAGGATCAAAGGCACCAATACAGAAACTTTGTCAGGGCCTGGTGTAGGACTGGGTTGGTAATAGATCAGAAAAGTTAGTTGTGTTAAATTGCCTCAAGGGCAATTAGGAAGATGAGCATATCTATGTGGATATGGTATCTGAAGGGAAAGGGGCAGTCACAATAATCAACCTGGATGTCTTTGCTTTAATGCTTTACTTACCTCATTTCCAGGCAACAAGAGTTAGTAGAACACAAAGGTAGCATGCTGACTGAGCTAGATTTCTCAGCAACAAGTGAATAGGATCCAAGATCCCAAGCTGGAAGAGTCCTCAGAAACCTTCCAGTCTTGCCCCTTCATTTTATTTTATCTTATTTTTAAATTTATTTTTATTAATTTTTTAAAGCAATTGGAGTGAAGTAACTTTTTCAAGGTTACACGGCCAGTCATCATTTATGTGTTGGGTGCTCATTTTCTGAGGCCGGACCAATCCTGGGTCAACCCGGGCCCGGCGCTCTTACTCACTGCACCACCTAGCCACCCCTTGCCCCTTCATTTTAGAGAAGTGTAAACTGAGAGCAGAAAGGCTGAATGATTTTTTTTATTAAACAAATGCTTTATTAACTTCTGTTTTACATCATTCATTTCCGCCAGATTTTGAGTTACAATCATTTTCCCCCTGTTATTCCCCTACCCAACCTCCCAGAATAGCAGTCCCACAAGATATCGCTTCCTCCAATCTGCTCTCTCCCATACCTTCTACCATACCCCCTTCAACTTTTCCATTAGAGGAAGGTGAATCTTTGTGTCCCAATGCCTGCACATCTTATCTCCCAATTATAAGCAAAAGAGTATTAATAATAGTATTTACACATATTTGAAACATTTAATGTTGAGACCTCAAATTTCAGATCCATTTCCTTCCTCCCTTGTCACCCATTCCCTCTGGGGAGATAGGTAATTCGGTATATGTTGTACATGTCTAGCTATGCAAAACATTATCATAGTAGATATATTGTACAAGGCTGCTTATAATTCCCTCCCACTCATCCCACCCCCACCTGGTCCATTCCCCACATGATCCTGTCCCTCTTCTATAGTGGGTACTTCCAACCACCCCTCCCCCCAAGGATGCCCTCCCATCCATCTTCCCTTCTCTCATCCCCCTTCCCCCTATTCTGCTGCAGGTTGAGATGTCCCATTTAGTATGTATGTCATTTTCTCCCTGAACCAAATTCAATGAGAATGTGGATTTGCCTTTTTGCCTTCCTATTCTTTGCCCCCCCCTTACAACCACTTCCCCTTGCTTCTTCTACATAAGATAGTTTACCCTACTCTGTCTCTCCCCATCTCCTCTTGCCACTTTTCTCTCTCACCTCATAATTCATCCCTTGAGTATTCTCCCTTCCCAACAAATTCAACCTATGCCCTCTATCCATATATAACTGTAACCATATACACACACATTCACATATGTATTCATATGACCACACACCCTTCTTCCCTTATTTTCATAGTGAGGAAGATATCATCAGTCACAGTTATTGCTTTTCCATATAGGAATGTAAATAGTTCAACTTTGATAAGTTCCTTTTGATTTCTTTTCCCTGATTACCTTCTCAGGCATCTCTTCCTTCCTGTGTCTGGATGTCAAATTTTCTATTCAATTCTGGTTTTTCCTCAAGAATGCTTGAAAGTCCTCTATTCCACTGAATGACCATATTTTCCCCTGAAACAAAATACTCAGTTTTGCTGGGGAGGTGACCCTTGGGTTCAGTCCCAGTTCTTTTGCCCTCTGGAATATCATATTCCATGCCCTTCGATCCCTCAGTGTAGAAGCCGCCAGGTCCTGGGCTATTCTGATTGTGTTTCCACAATATTGAAATTGTTTCTTCCTGGCTGCTTGTAGTATTTTCTCCTTGATCTGGGGATTCTGGACCTGGCTATAATATTCCTGGGAGTTTTCTTTTTGGGATCTTTTTCAGGAGGTGATCTGTGGATTCTTTCAACCTCTATTTTGCCCTCTGGATCTAAAACATCAGGGCAATTTTCCTTGAGAATTTCTTGAAGGGTGATTTCTAGGTTCTTTCTTTGATCATGGCTTTCAGGTAGTCCAATAATTTTTAAATTGTCTCTCTTGGATCTATTTTCCAGGTCAGTGGTTTTTCCCCATGAGATATTTCACATTGCCTTCTAATCTTTCATTTGTTTGGATCTGCTTAACGGCATCTTGATTTCTCATAAAGTCACTAGCTTCCATTTGCTCCAGTCTAACTCTGAAGGAATGAATCTCCTCAGTGAACTTTTGAGATTCTTTTTCCATCTGGCAAATTCGACTTTTTAAGGCATTCTTCTCCTCATTGCCCTTTTGGGCCTCCTTTGCCATTTGAGTTAGTCTGTTTTTAAGGTGTTGTTTTCCTCAGTCAGGCTGTTGACCCTCATTTCATACTTTTCCTGCATCCTTCTCATTTCTCTTCCCAATTTTTCCTCCACTTCTCTTATTTGATTTTTAAAGTCCTTCTTAAGGTCCTCTATGGCCTGCAACCCGCTCATGGTTTCCCCTGGGACTTTTGGAGCAGGACTTCTGACCTCACAGTCCTTTTCCTGCTCCATGCCCCCAAAATAGGAGTCTAGGGTTGCATTTTTCTGTTTCCTTTGCCTTGGCATGTTGCCACTTAATTACTTGACTTTTGGGCTTGTTGCCACACTATGGCTTTAATGCCAGCTAGAGGAATTTTCGTCCCGAACGTGTGGGGGGCAACTTCCGTTTCTGGCAAGCTGTAAACCCACCCACGACTTCCACCCTAGATCACAATCCAGATCCAGGGAGGTTAAAGCAAGAGCGATTACCCCCCAAGACTGATCGCTGGATCTCCCTACGGTTCTGCAGGCTGGGAGCCGGAGCTGCCTCTGAAAACTACAGGATGGCGTGTCTCCTCAGTGGCTTCTAGCCCCCAGGGGAGGAAGCTGATGCATTCCCCAAAGACAGGTCCCAAAGTCCATAGGACACTAACCTCTTACTTTGTCCTAGGCATGCCTATGTTGATAATTTTGGAGTCGCCACAGCTACTGGTGTTCTGGGGTTCTTCCAGCCGGCTGTTGGCCCTGCTGCCCTGGGGCTAAAACCTCGGCTCATGGGGACCTCAGCTCCAGCTTGGCTCGGCTTCCCACGCTCTGCGTGCTGTGCTCCCGGCTCCCAGACCGCTGCGCTGGTCCTTCCTGCAGGGCTGCTGGGATGTCCTCAGTGGGAGGTTAGCATCTCTGTGTCGTTCTGTGGGTGCTGGGGCTCCAGAAGTTGTTCAGAGTTCCCTTTTACATAGTTTGGGTGGAATCTGGGGGCAGAGTGGCTTGGATGACCTGAATGATTTTCTTATCCAAGATCACCCACCTAGTGACAGCAGTAGACTTTGAACCAATCCTTTGATGCTAGAATTCTTTACATTCTCCCATAACTGTGATTTTCCTAGAGTAAGTGAAGCAACTTTTGTAATATCCTTAACTTTTTTGAAACATGAGACAATTTAGAAAACCAAGAAAATTTGCTGTTAACAAGACAAGGACTATATATTCAAGCCATTTGAGCTCTATGACTATTTGAGCTTAGACAAGGTATAAAGTAAGAATTATTTTCCTCACCTATAGAGAATAATGACCCCTCACATCTCCAAAAAAAAAAAAAGCCCAGCTTCTATGTTTTATAATGAGTTGCAAGCACCCTGCATTCTCAGTTGAGATAAACAATGGGTTTAGAGACATCCAAGAACTATCTAAGATAAGAGAGGTTGGCCACTAGGTGATGCATTTTTTAGCTGTAGCAACTAAAAAACCATGCAGGAGTTTTAATCTGCCTTGGTGGTGGTACAACACATCAGTAATGGATCACACAATTTTAAGTTGAAAGGGGATCTTCCAGAGGCCATCTAATCCAAAGGTTCTTAACTCTTTGTGTCATGGAACCCCTTGGCAGTCTAACTGACCCCTTCTCAAAAAAATATTTTTAAATGCATAAAATAAGGTGTACAGGATTCCAAAGGAAACAAATTATATTGAAATACAGTCATCAATATATTAAAATAGTTCAAGGATCTTAGGTTAAATATCACTGATTTAGTCCAACCCCTTCATTTTACAGATGAGGAAATTGAGGTACAGATGGGTTAAGCAAGGCCAGAGATCAGCCAGATAGTAACTGCAGTAGAATGGCCCCTTCAAGATATGAAAGAAAATACTTCCATGAAGTTGTTGCAGGAATCAAATAACATATGATAATCATTTAATATCAAATTAATCACCTTATTAAGGGCCAGAGCCTGAACTCTTCAACCAGAAGAAGAACCTGGTCCTAACAGCTTCTTTGTTCTCACTCAGAGAATACCTCTTCCTATGTCAATGTGGCCAGAAGGGACTGACTTAAGAGCATTTTTCCTCTGTTTATGGCCATTAAGGATGAGACCCTTAACCCTAGATGCAATCTTGAATAATGGGACTTTTTCTTATATTAATATTTTTGGACATATGTTACATTATGACATGTTAATGGTAAAGAAAACACAGATATCCTTGGGTCATAATTTCACTTGATACTTTGTCAACACTTTTATTGTATTTACCACCTATTCAATTAAGAAAATTCCTTTTCTCATAATATGGTTAAACATTTATGGAGATCATAAATTTGAGTGATATAAAGACCTTGAGTTGAGATTGTTCTAAAATGTATGTAAATGTTCTATGTAAAATGTTCTAAAATGTAAAAGCTTTCTCATTCCTTTTGTTAGGCAATCAGATTTTATCTAGCTCCATACATGTATGTATTTGGCTAGCTTTAAAGGAATAAATTATATATATATATATATATATATATATATAATGCACATTATATATAATACATATTATATAATGCATATTATATGTAATACATATTATATATAATGCATATTGTATATAATGCATATTATATATAATGCATATTATATATATGTGTGTGTGTGTGTGTGTGTGTGTATCACTAGCCAATTTGCTTCTTTTAAACAGAGTTTCAGGTTGTCACATAATTTCTGAAAAGGTATTTGGCAAACAAAAAGCAGCGTAGACACAGCAGACTGAGATCTCTCTGTGCCCTAATAGAGTCTTCATGAGTTTCTGGGGTAAATCTTTTCAGTCACAAATATTAAAAAAAAAAAAAACAACTCTACAAAAACATAAAGAGATTCCAGTCTGTCGACACTAAGAGAATACCCAACTTGTGAGAATCATAGAAACCTAAGGCAGCTATTTTTATAATTACTATAATCATCATCATCATCATCATCAACATCATCATCATCATCATCATCATCATTAATTAATTATTGGTCTGAGAACCTTAGTGGCTTGAAAGAATTACTCCATATCATTAACTGTCTATGTTTTCCCTATTGCAGGATACAAGCATTTATGTAAAAGGGTTTTAAACTACCCCAAAGAAAAGCAATGTATGAAGTCCAAGCATTGTTATGACAGTTTAGGGTGGACAGTCTGGGAGTCCTTCATCACAAAGAAGCAGTTCTCAGTGCTGTTACAGTGCCTGGCTCCACTTGCCTCCTGGCTCAAGCTAAACAATGTCAGGGGAAGGGGAAAAACAACAACCTAGGAATGTGTTGATCTCTCTAGGATTACTATGGAAGGAGCCTAATTGGTCTTTCTCCTTATTGTTCCTGTCATTCCATCAGGGATTAGGTTAAGCCTCTGTGTATGTTTCATCAGGGAATCAAAGGGATTACACTTTGCCTCTCTCCCTATCATGCCAACACCTCCTTTAATGTTGACTAGATTTTGATAAGCCCCTCAACTCATCCTGCAGCTCCTCTTAGTCAAAACAGGTATATAATTTAGGGCACCCAAAGCTACTATAAAAGAATTAACTAGAAGGAAGGCTGATGTCACTGGTCAGTTACTTATTAGTTTTTCTGGTGGCAAGTAGCTAACCTGCCTGGATATTAGTTAAAATTTTAAACTTGGAAATTTTTGGATGAGGCAAGACTATATTAAAAATATTGCTTTTTCTAAGTTTAAAGGATAGATTTTAAGGGTTTGTTTTTAGGAGATGGCCCCCACCCCTGCATCTCACCTTTCTAGTTCTGGAAGAATAATCAAATCAGTTCTGCCCTTGCTATAGGACAGCATGCGTAAATCTATTCCTATGACTCCACTCACCATCTCTATAATTTTCCAAACCAAAATTTCTGTCCCTGGCTTCCACTTCCTTACAGGTGTATTCTCCTCCATTAAATTATATATTAAGGGAAAGTGTCCTCTTCCTTTTGTATCTGTATCTCTAGTCTTAACATAATGCTTAGTACACAGTAAGTGCTTAATGTTTTTTCTTTTCCCACTCATTTTAAAAAACTCATTCTTCATATCATACTGCTTTTCTGCACATGGTATGCACTTTGGAAATAATTGTTAGAATGAACATAATTAATTTCTGTTGCCCAATATTGGGGTAACAGATGAGGCATTGCTAATAGGCAAAGGCCATTTTTGGGTAAGCCAGTCTGATTGAGTACAAGTGTCTCAGAGAAGATCCAAGAACAGCTGCTTGACTGGTCAACAGGGAAAGTTTCAGTGATAGTTAGTATACAGAAGAACAAAGGCCTTAATGGAGAAATTGTATAGTCTGAGACCTTTTATCCTGGACAGCTCAGGAGTATTCAATCACTGTTAGCTCAGGCAGAAACTTTGAGTCTTAAGAAACCCAGGTAAGCTGTGACAGAACTAGGTAACTAACAGGGAAATTGTCCTTTTCACAAAGTATATGGTGTCTGAGACCAAGTCTTCTAATTAAATCAGGAAGCTCATGTGTTTTGATTGGGCATGGAGAAATCGGCTCCCTAGGTAAAAGATCTAACTTCATAAAACATTGCCCTTCAAATTTTGCATCCATCATTTCTCATCCTCACTATCTATTCCTCAGTTATTCTCTAGAATGGAGACAGAAGTGTGTAACTCTAGCCCCAGAATAGTGTCCTCTTTGGTTAAAAAGAAAAACGATATCTGGAAAATTGTGATTTACTCAAAGTCACACAGAAAATTAATGGGAGGCCTGGGGCTCACATCTACTTTTCCCAATTCTGAGTTCCAAGGTTAGAAATCTTGTTACAGTATTCAGACAAGAGAATATTACCTTGATTTTCAAAACAGGGAAGAGAATGGAGTTTGCAAATTTCAGGCCAATGAGCTTGCCTTTGACTGCTGAAAATTCTAGCATCTATTGTAAAAGGGATTGTTAATGAATATCTAGAAAGAGAAAGCATGGCTACATGGAGAACAGGTCATGCCACATTAAGCCCTTATTTCCTTTTTCTATGGAGTTAGTAGAGTGTTACATCAAGGAATGTGGCGGACATAGTTACCCTAGATTTCAGCAAAACATTTGAGAGAATCTCTCATTCAACTCTTGTGGAAAAGATGAAGATATGGGGGCTAGGTGTTCACATAATTAGATATATTCAGAACTATTCCAGTGATCATCCCCAAAGGGAAGTTAACAGTTCAATGTAGACTTGGAAGAGTGTTTCAGATGAATGATCTCAGTGATTTAAATTTGGATTTAAAAAAAAATGTATATGCTTAGAACTGGTTTGGTAAAGCAGTAAGAAGCATGCCTATGAAATGTACGGATGACACAAAGCTTGAAGCTACTATACATCTAATATAATGGATGACAGAATTAGGGTTCAAGTAGATCTTGATATGTTAGACACTGGAACAAAAATGATGAGATGAGTTTAAATGAATTTTTTAAAACTAGATTTAAAAAATCAACTGTGCAATTCAAGATAAAGAAGACATTCCTAGACAGCAGTCTGTCTGAAAAGATCTGGACCAATGATGTAGCAGTGAGATATGTTAGTTAAGAAAGCTGTTGTAGCTGTAGGCCACACTAAGACTAGCATGGTATCCACTACTAGGGCTGAATTCTGTCCTGGCCAGACTTCATATGAAATGTTGTGTTCCTTTCTGGACATCATATTTTAAGAAGGACATGGATAAACTGGAGAGCATCCAGAGAAGGGCAACAAAGATGGCAGAACCTCAAGTCCACCCTATATTATGATTAGTTGAAGAAGAAAGGGGATGTTTAAGTTGGAGAAGAACAGATTGTCTTCAAGGGGATTGTTGTCTTCAAATAGCTGAAGGCCTATAATATGGAAGAATTAGGTTTATCTAATTGGTTGTTCCAGATGGGTAGAACTAAGAGCAAGATCTGCAGATGGAAAAAAAAGGGAAATTTAGGTTTGACATAAGGAAAATGAAAACCACAGAAAAACTTGTAATAGTTAGAACTATCTAGAAGTCAAATGGCCTACCTTAGAAGGTTATTGTTTCCCCTAATAGATATATTAGTATAAGCTAAGGTTATGGTTGTTCGAATTGAGTGTATTGTAGAAAAGTTTCTTTAAAAAAAAAAAGAATAAGGTTGGATAGACAGGGCAGGGCTGGACTAAAGAATATCCTCAAATGTAGCCCTTTGACTGAATCCAAACTTCACAGAACAAATCCCCTTCATAAAAGGGATATTTTCTGTAAAACTTCAACGAAGTCAAAAGGCTGCACCCAAGGACCTAGAGGGCCACATGTGGCCTCAAGATCACAGGTTCCCTACCCCTGACCTGGATCATAGGTGTCAATCACAAAGTCTTTGAGAGGCATATAACCAGTACCACTCCAGGATAAAATGTAATTGAGAAATAACTAACAAAATAAACATACAATGAAACATAGTTAACATTACATTTGAAAACCAAGCCAATCTGTACCCTGTAGGAATCCTTATTATGAATTATGGCCCCTATTTGTATTTCAGTTTGTCACCACTGGACCACTAGTATCTCTTGTAGCTCTGTGAAATCCTTGGATTCCATGACTTGATTAGTTTCTAGGCACTCAGAAGCCAATGTTGTTCCCTTCCCCTCTTCCCTGTGCCCCCAATATTGCTGTCCAGTTGGGTAATGTGACTGATGAATATATCCAGTCTCCCATAATATCTCCCCCATTGTCCCCGTTCCATTCTCCAAAAGGTCAAGGGCTTATAATTTCACTATCATCCTGCTAGGACAATAGTTTTTATCTTCTTAGGCTATTTAGGGAACTAGTGACCAATTGAAGTGGGCACTACTGAAGCCAATCCCTCTTTGGCAATTGGGAGTTGCAGCCTGTCAGAGATTGGCAGCAGTCTCTTTCTGATGGCCATCACTGCTGTGATTCAGTATGGAAGTGTATACCAAAACAGCTTTTTTCATCCTTTTGCCAGAAGGTTTCCTGATGCTTGGGCATCTGATCACCAACTAGGCTAAGGCAAGAAGAAGAGCCCCCCACCCAAATGTCTGTCCAATGCTAAGACTGAGGGCCGTGGTTAGGGAATAGAGTAGAAGAGCCAGTTTGATGAGTTTGAGATGGAGAGGGAGAAACTACGTTACCTGGAACTCCTCAAATCCAACAACTAATCCAACCATCTGTTCCACCTACACACAGCCAGCATTTGGGATGCTTATCTCTGCAGAGCTCAGTATTAGAATCAGTCCTGGAATCATAAATTGTCAGAGGAAAATGGACCTTAGAGCTTATCTAGGGGAATTCAAGCCCAACCCTAGCATTTTACAGAGGAAATTTGGGACAAAAAAAAGAAAAAGAAAAAGAACTGATTTGCTCAAGGTCACACAACTAATTAGTAATAATAGCTAGCATTTACATAGTACTTTAAGGTTTACAAAGCACTCTAAATGTTATCTCATTAGATCTTCATGACAACCCTGAGAAGTGATGTTATTATCCCCATGTTACAGATGAGTAAACAGAGTCTGAGAGAGGTCAAGTAACTTGTCTAGAGTAATGTAGCTAATAAATGTCTGAGGCAGGATTTAAATTATGGGTCCATCACTCTATCTTGTGTGCCACCAAGCTAACTTAATAGCTAAACAGAAGTAGATCCTCAGTCAACTCACCTTGCCATTCCTACTTCATTGGTATTGTCTCCCCAAATTCCCTGAAACCAGAGACAAGAGTATTATAAATGAATATCCCCTAACAATGTTAGTTATTTCTGAGAAAACAATTTAAGTGAAGCATCATATGGAAAAATTAGTACCACAGGAAGATTGTTATAACAGTTGGGCACTGTTATAACAGAGTTTTCCCATGTTACAGTTGGGTTTGAATAATGCAGAATCTTAGACTTGGAAGGGAGCTCAGGTATGCAGAATGTACCATCCAAGAATCCCTTCCACAGCACCTCCAAGACATAGCTATCCAGTCTCTGTTTAAAGACCTGCAGTAAAGGCAGTTAGATGGCATGGTACATAGAGGACTGGCTAGGTCAGGAGGACCTGAGTTCAAATCCTACATCAAATATTTACTAACTGTATGACCCTGGCCAAGTCATAATTCCAATTGCTCCCCCCCCCAAAAAACGAAGGACCTTCAGTAGGGTGAATCCTACCAATTCCCAAGGTAGCTCATTCCAATTTGGGTCAACTTTCATTGTTAGGAAATTCTTCATTACATCAAGCTTCAACTTCTCTATAATTCCTCTCTATGCCCCCTCCCATGCATATCCCCTAGTTTTTCCTGCAGAGCTAAGCAGAACTGGTCTAATCCCCCTTTAATGTAACAGACCTTCAAATGCTTGAAGACAGATACCATGCACTCACTTAGTCTTTCAGAAGCTAAGCATTCCAGTTTTTTAAACTTACTCTCAGTGATGAGTCTCTTAGCAATTTGAATCTATGTTAGAACATTTGAGAAAAGGAACAATGGAATTCTATACCATCAGAAAAGAGAAAAGAAAAAGAACCTAGATCAAGGCAGAGATTAATGCAATTGAAAATGTGTATGTGTGTGGTGGGGAGGGTAGGGGGATGAAATCTCTTAATGGAGGCTCTTATGCAGGAACATTCCATTATGTTACCAAGATGGTGCTCACACACAACTTTCTTCCAAACTGATTCTATATGAAGGAACATAGTATTAAAGTTTCAAGTCTATATAGGTAAAGTAGAATTAAAAAGGTCTTTTTAAAAAATCTGAAATATCTAGGTCATTAATTTATATCACTAGCTGTTGATCACAAGAGGAATTGTCTATGTGCCCTTTAACTACAAAACATATAATACTTTAGTACATACAAAGTACTTTGTAGTACATACATACAAAGTACATAATGCATACATACACACATACATACAATAGTACATACAAAGGCCTTCTGTAATAAGCTTCCAGTTGTTTGGATCTCTGAGTTTTATAACACTTTTATCTCACCCTAGATTCCTTGAATCTATGTTCCTGATTTGTAATGATTTAACAGCAAAACTCATTGTATTATATCCTTCATTCTTGATTTGTGATGATAATTAAAGCTGTATAGTTGTGGATAACTGTTTGGCATTCTGTAGAAGCCCTATAGAAAGATTTATAAACCTTCAGAGGACAGCTAGGTGGTGTAGTAGATAGAGTGCTGAGCCTAGAATCAAGAAGACTCATATTCCTGAATTCAAATCTGGATTCAGATACTTACTAGCTGTGTAGCCCTGGGCAAGTCACTTATCTCTGTTCACCTTAGTTTCCTCATTTGTAAAATGAGCTGGAGAGGGAAATGGCAAACCACTTCAGTATCTTTGTCAAGAAAACCCCCAATGGTGTCACAAAGAGTCGAATGTCTCTGAAAATGACTGAAAAGCAATAAATCTTTCTAGTGCCTTTTTAGTTGTCACTCTCTGCTAATAGAAGGATCTTTAACTGACAACTGGTTTTCAAGTATCTGCTTAATGTAGCTAATAAATATCTGTTTCTAACACAGCAACTAAGCATTGTAGTCTAGCAACTATTGTACCAGATCTAAAGTCAGGAAGACCTGAGTTCAAGTCCTTTGGCTGACGATTACTAACTACTGGCACAATTAACCTCTCTGGACCTCAGTATCCTATTTGTGAAATGACGGAGCTGAGCTCAATGACCTCAAAAGACAAAACTGAGTAATTTTATTTATGTGCTCAGCTTAACACATAGCCTTTGACTTTTAGGAATTTCTTGTGGGTAACTGTTATTTGATTGCACCCTTGATTAGGTCATTATTTTCTTTTTTTCTTTTAAAATTTTATTAAATAAGTCTCTTCCATTGCCCTTACCCACAATGAGCATAAAGAAAAAGGAAAAGGGGGTGGCTAGGTGGCGCAGTAAGAGCGCCGGCCTTGGAGTTGGGATGACCCGAGATCGAAACCGGCCTCAGAAAATGAGCACCCACACACAAATAATGTCTGGCCGTGTAACCTTGAGCAAGTTACTTAACCCCAATTGCTTTAAAAAGAAAAAGAAAAAGAAAAAGGAAAACTCTTGTCTACATAAATGCAGAGTCCTACAAAACAAATCCCCACATTGGCCATGCCCCCAGATACATGCCATCACTTCTCTAGCAGGAGGTGAGTCTGTGTTTTATCTTCAGTCTCCTGGACTCCTGATTTTTCATTGCATCAATTAGTTTCAAAGGTTTTCAAAGTTGTTTTTCTCTGTGGTGTTGTTGTCATTGTACAAATCGGTTTCTTCGTCCTGCTCGCTTCACTCTACATTGGTTCATAGAAATCTTCCCAGTTTCCTCTTAAACTCTCCATTTAATCATTTCTTGCCTGTGTTTATTTCTGTCTCTCATGGTGCCAGACACAGTGGGTGTTTAATGTCTGTTGAATGAATAGTTATAGAATGGAGTCCAGTCTTCAGCAACCATATTGATCATTCTTTAATGGTTCAGAACATGGGGGATTAAAATCTGAACAAATCTTCAAAGGTGATCAGTAAAAAAATGCTGACATTCCAACCAAATGAAACAAACAGGAACTGAAATGAAGCTAAAACAAAGAAGGCCACCGAAATAATTCAAGTTTATCTTACCCAAGTCCTATGTCTAGCTTTGGCCTAGGTGTGGTACATGTAGGGGTATAGAGGACATCCCTATGCTTAGATAACAGGAGGCAGCCATGCCAAAGAGCCAACTAGAAATGTGGAGCTTCATACAATTGCCAACAATTGCCCTCAAGGCTCCCATCAGCTGTACTACCACCCCCACACCATCTGTTGCCCTCCCCAGTCTAATCTCCTCCTTACAGCCAAGCTGGAGCTACCATCCCTATCCACATCTTCTCCTCCCCTGCTTCTGTACTTTGCTTTATGTTATTCCCTCCCCCCAGAATGCTAACTTGTTTTCTCTACGTCAATTAGAGCCTGTCATCTTTGACAACTAGTTAAAAATTTGCCTTTTCTGAGACTTTTTACCTACCTCTTACTTTACCTTCCTTCAGAATGTTTACTAAATAGTCCATAACTCATGCATGTAAAGGCTGTGGGTTCCCAGAAGGCAGGGATCACCTTCTGAAAGTTTTAGAATCATAGACCTTATAGTTATTGATTACAATCATGGGGAGAAAAGAGGTTTAATAACAATAGCTAGCATTTATAGCACTTAGTATGTGTCAGATACAACTATTATTTTATTAAATCATTGCAATGATGCTGGGAGGTGGGTGTCATTATGATTCTTGTTTTACACTTAAGGAAACTAAGGCAAACAGAGATTAAGTAACTTGCCCAGAATCACAGAGCTAGTAAGTGTCTGAGAGTATATCTGAACTTGTGTCTTCCTGACTCTGGTCACTCTATCTACTATACCAACTAGCTACTGTAATCTAGAGAAGTTAAGTAACTTACCCCAAGGCCACACATTTGATAACCTGAGAGGAAAGATTCTAAGTCAGACCATCTAATTCTAAATCTTCTGCCTTTTCAGTCTTTTGTGTGGCTTCTTACTATACTCCCCTGTCTTTTTATCTGTCCTCCACAACATGGCCTAGTACAGGTTTGGACGCCTAGTAGCTGCTCCAGAAATGTTTGTTGAATTCAATTCAATGCACAGGAATTTAATTTAAAAAAATAAATTATTAAATGCCTGGCATGTGCAAGGCACAGTGCTAGGTGCTAGCAATACAAAGGCAAAAAACAGAAATTGTTACTTGCTCAGTCGATCAACAATCATTTATTAAGTGCTTCCAATTTGAAGGCAATGAATATAAAAATACAAAAAAAATGAAACAGTCTGATTCTCAAAGGGCTTTCTTTCAAATGGGGGAGGTGAGGACATATATTTATCTGCAGAATAAAAGTAAAGCGATTACGTACAAAATCTTAAAATACAAGTTAGTTTTTGTAAAATAACACTAGCAGTGGAAGGGATCAGGAAAGACTCCAATCTGGAAGGAAGAGATGGATTCTGTTGAGTTAAGAGTCCAATCCAGGCTTCCCAAGAAGCTTCTATTCTACTAGAAGAGGTGGAGCTGGTAAGGGTGTGGGGGTGGGGCAGAAATGATCAACACAGATAAGTGTACTGCAAGGGAAGGTGAGAAGAGGGAAAACAAATGAGAGAAGAAACTTAAGCAAAATTTGAAGAGGAAAAGAGAATAGTCAATTGTGAGGATCTGGGAGGGCTTCTTGGAGGAGGTAGCACCTAAGCTGAGTCTTGAAGGAATTTA
The DNA here is from genome assembly GCA_011680675.1 of Gymnobelideus leadbeateri. Taxonomy (NCBI): domain Eukaryota; kingdom Metazoa; phylum Chordata; class Mammalia; order Diprotodontia; family Petauridae; genus Gymnobelideus; species Gymnobelideus leadbeateri. Next base: position 108,090 of record WOXC01004064.1, read on the forward strand.
AATGAATTAATAATGGAAGAAAAGGAAGAGAGCAGATTGGATGAGGGGATATCTGTATGACTGTTATTCTGAGGTGGTGGGTAGGGGAAAAATGGGGAAAAATGTAACTCAAAATCTGATGCAAATGAATGATGTAAACCAGAAGTTAATGAAGCATTTTGAAAAAAAGTAATTGAAGAAAAGAAAGGGAATCACTACAGTTGGAATGAAGGGAAAATCTCTACCCAATGAGTTCTACTCACAGCTGGGAAGCAGAAAGGATTTATCTCCAGAAGACAAAGAATCTTTTCCCCTCTCTTACTGTTGACAAACCCAAGTACCTCATTTCATCACTATTGTTATGCTGTTCTCCCCATCCTGTTTGAAATGTCATACCCCCAAAAGTGCCCTAACCCAAGACTGAATCCTTTCCTTTCTGGGCCCATGATGAGGGGCACATCTAATAAATTTGTGTGCTGATCTGCTAATTTGAGAGAGAGATCAGAGGCACTTACCAGTAAATGTCTTTGTTTTTTAAACCCCTCTCCCTCTCTTCCCCTTCTCCTTCCCCTCCCCATCTTTTTCTACTCTTCCTCCTCCCTCTCTTACCCAAAGGAAGGTAAATTGTGTTAGCTGAAACCTAACTAGTTATCTCGGTTGTGCTGGCTAGATTTCTTCCTTAAAGACCAGGCCTTAAACCTATTTCACTTGGAGTCTCATTGATTGAACAGTCCCTGCCCAAGCACCCCTTAATTTAATACTTTCTCCAATGGTGACACTCGAGGCACTGCTACAGTTGGGTGGGGAAGGTATTTTCTGGTAGTGCACCTTTTAGGTGCTCCTCAAATCCTATAACATTGACCACTGCAAGTTGTTTTTTTGTTCATCCTTCATTTTCAAAGAGGATCAATGACATCACTGGGTGATACCTTTACTTGAACACAAATTAAATTTAAGTATGGCAGAGCTGCACAAAGTCAGGAGTCTCACTCTCTCTTTCAGTCATCCAAGTTCAGTGGTAAGACAGAAGTGCAGGTTACTAGTGATGGCTCAGGGATGCAGTGGGTGACTTTGGTGTTTTTGATGTCTGACCAAACCCTAGCCACTGCACAGTGCCTGGTTCAGCCACCTTCATGGTGTAATGCTAGAGTGAGGTAAGATCTTCCCTGCCCATTAATAGGCCTCATGTGGAGCCCATTAGGGGAGGCTATCACACCTTTTGCTAATTTATAATTAGGCACTGAGCCACAAGGATTGTAAAAAGGAGATATATACTCTGGCTCTAAAAAGGACACATATATACTCTGAGATTAGCATTTTGCTTTGGGATTCACTCATTGGAAGAGTGTTCTTGTGATTTGACTAGATGTGACTCTGGATAGCCATTAAGGAGCCCATCCCACCCCCCTTGAAAAACCCAGATGTTGGTGCTTCCCTCTCTGGTAACTATATGTATTGCCTTGGTCAGACAGTTGGATCTGTCTGTTTATTTGTATGAATTTCTCAGATGGTTAGAAGCCCTGCCAGTTGGTCTTTATTTCTCTGCTTGTATTTTCTCCATTTTCTTTGCTTGGATTTTCTCTGAAGTTCAGGGTGCTGATTTTTCCCCGAACTCATAAATATAATTAAAAAAGATAGTTGATCCCTTGATTAGCTTTCTTTCCTAGTAAAGCATATATAAGCCATCCGGGTATGCAAGTGTGGTTGCCACTACACATGGCTAGGACAAACAGCTGTTCTCATCTGCCCATTCTGATGGGGGAAGTCTTCATATGCTTGGAGTAACTCACCAGAAGGTTTATAACCCATTGGTTACTCTCAGCCTCATTTAGCCCACTATGAGTACTGTTAATATAGATAACTAGCCTTTTTTGAGAATAAAGCAAAGACCAATCAGTGGAATAACTATATTATTATTATTAGCTAACATAGATTGCTTACTATGTGCCAGACACTAAACTTATCTCATTTGATCCTCACTGCCACCTTGAGAGATAGATGCTGTTATTATCTCCATTTTATAGATGAGGAAACTGAGGCAAACAGAAATTTGGTGACTTGTTCAGAGTCACATAGCTAATAAGTGTTAGAGGTGGGATGTGAATTCAGGTTTTACAGACCCAGGTCCAGCACTCTATGCACTGTGCCACCTAGATATCATATTAAAGAAATAAACATTAACAATAGTCTTCCTTTCATATAATCTAAGACAAATAAAGGTCAGACTTCCCCTGAACCAGGATCCCAAGACAAACAGTGCCTTCTGAGCCCATTCCTCCATTCCACCCCAGTGACCTCCTTTTGGCCTTAGGGGCTCTTATGTTTTCTTTACCATCAGAACATTTGATAGGTTACTTTTCTCCCCTAATTAAACACTTTGAGCTGTGAGTCATTTGTAATGATTTATGGCAGCTGTACTATTGCCAATCTTAACACAGTATTTTTCTTATTACTTAATTGTCTTAGTACTGCTTCAGCCATTAGTTTCTGAGTTCTGAAAACAAGAAACAGAAGTCTTCTATTATAGACGCCTGCCTAATTAGCTCAGAGGCTGTCTAATGGGGGCTATTAAAAATGCAAATGAGGTGTGATCAAACAGTGAAAAGTTTGGTCCTGACAGAATATACTAATGTGTTTCCGCAAAATCTACCACAATCCTACATGTGATTCCCTGCTTCCCCTCCCCGAGGAGGTGAGAGAGACAGTTGTTTGTTGGTGCCTGGGGGCTCCCTTAGCTGAATTGGGCTGGGCTTTGGAGAATATGCTGGAGGAAAACATCCTAGCCTCCTGGACAAGAGTTGGAGTAGGGAAGATGCAGGGACCATAGCGTGGGAGGAATGAAACCTGCCAAGGAAATTTTGCTGAAGTAGAAGGGATTTAGATGAGAGACAAAATGCAAGGGTTATGACAAGCTGGAAAAAAGCCATTGGGTTGTATGAAGGGACTCCAGTAAAGTCAAGCAAGTATTTTAGTGCCTACTATGTGTCTAGATCTTTGGGGAAAAGATACAATTTTAGACATAGTTCATGTCTTCATAGAGTTTATGTTTTTGAGGGGAGATAAAGTTAGTGTCCATGAAACATAAGAGAAAATTCAAAGTAGGCTATGCTGATTGTCCAATAACTGGTGCAGGTAGTATATACTATCGTTCAGAGGTGGGAGAGATCTGCCCACAAATATTCATTAAGTGTTTACTATGTGTCAAGCACTGTGCTAAGTGTTAGGAATACAAAGAAAGGCAAAAACCACAGTCCCTATGCTCAGTGAGCTAATCTTCAAATGAAGGAGAAAATGGGCAAAAAGTTGTGTAGAAAAGGTAAATGTAGTGAAAGTCAGGCCTTCACAACATAACCCCTGCCCAAGGGCAGTAAGACACGCAGGCCTGGTTTAGATGAAAAGTAAGCTCAGTCAAGAGGTACTAGCAGGAGGGATGGAGGGAGGACTAGGGAAGGCCTCTTGCTAAAGGTGGGATTTGAGCTGAGTTTGAAAGAAGCCAGGGAAGCTGGGAGTCAGAGGGGAAGAGGGAGAACATTCCAGGCACGGGGGAAAGTCAGAACAAATGAATTGGGGCATGTGCTGACCTGTGTGAGGAACGGCAAGCAGGCTGGTGTCACTGGATTACAGAGTATTTGGAGGGGAATGAAGAGTAAGAAGACTAGAGGAGTAGAAAAGGGTCAGGAAACAAAGGGCTTTAAAAGTCAAACAGAGGAATTTATATTTGATCCTAGAGGTAATAGGGAGCCACCAGAGTCAAGTAAGAGGGTAAGAGTCAAACAGAGGAGTTTATATTTGATCCTAGAGGTAATAGGGAGCCACCAGAGTCAAGTAAGAGGGTCATTTAGAAAAAAAAGTCATTTTGGCAGTTGAATGTAGAATGTATTAGAGTGTGTGGATTGCTTTGAAATAGGAGCCCCAAATTGAAGGATCTTTCAATAATCCAGGTGTGAGGTGATAAGGGCCTGTACCAAGGTGGGGTCTTTGGTAGTCCAGGTAAGAGGGCATATATTAGAGATGCTGTGAATGTAGAAATGACAAAACTCGTCAGATAGTAATAAAGAAGTGAGAAAGAGGAGGGGTTAGAGGAAAATGATAACCAGTTCTAATTTGGATGTATTGAGTCTGACATATCTAGAGGACATCCAGTTTGAGACATCAGGCAGTTGGAAAGGCATGACTGCAACTCAGGACAGAGATTAAAGCTGGAATTATAACTATGAGATTCATTTGCAAAGAGTCAGTAGGTGAATCTCTGGGAGCTGATAAGAGAGGGGATAAAGGAAGAGAGCACAGGATCAAGCCTAGGGGGACACCCTTGTTTAGTGGGAATGACCTGGGTGAAGCTCTATTGAAAGCCAATGAGAAGGAGCATTCCAACAGGTAGTAGGAGAACCAGGAGAGAGCTGTGTCACAAAACCTAGAGAGAAGAGTGTCTCAGAGAAGAGAGGGTGACCACTAGTGTAAAGACTGCAGAAGGGCCTTGAGAAAATGTTGTGAAATCTGGCAATTAAGCAGCCATTCCTAACTTTGGAGCAAGTCATGTCAATGGAGTGATGAAGAAGCCAGGTTGCAGAGGGTTAAGAATCAAATGAGAGGAAATGAAGTGGCAACACCAACAACAAAAGGATTTTTAAAGGAATTTGCCTCTGAAGGGGAAGAGAAGTTTAAGATGACAGCTAGAAGGGATGAAGGGTTGAGTGAAGGATTTTTAAGGATGGAGAAACATGGGGAAGGAAAGAGGAAGAGAACAATCATTTATTATCTACTATATATCATATACTGTACTAAGACCTTTATGAATATTGTCTCATTTGATTCTTGCAACAAGTAGGTATTATTATTATACCCACTTTAAAGTTGAGGAGACTAAGGCAGAGAGAGATTAAGTGACTTGTTCAGGGTCACACAGCTAAGAGATGTCTAAGGTTGGATTTGAGCTCAGGGCTTCCTGAATCCAAGCCCACCACTCTCCTTCCACTGGGTTATGTATTCATAAGCAGGAGGGAAGCAACCAGCAGACAAAGAATAATTGAAGATGAGAGGCAGTGGGGACCATAGGGGTGCAATCTGCTACAGAAGATATGATTAAATGGGATCAAGAAGTTGTCTGTGGCAGATCGATAAGCCACATCTTGGTGTGAGGTTGGGGTGAAGAAGGAAATAGTAGGAGAGTGCATATCCGAATGACCTGAGAACAGGAGAGGGGAGAAGAGTAAGCTCTCAGGGAATGCCTTGTTTTGTTTTGTTTCTTTAAAGCGAAATATGAAATGGGGTCCTTAGCTGAGAGGGTGGAGTAAGGGGGTGCTATTAGACGCTTGAAAAAGGGTGAGAGTGGGAGAGAGGGAATTGATTAGGAAAGTATACAAGGTTTTCTTTGAAGCAGTGAGGACCCAGTTGAGATTATGTAACATAAATGTGCAATAGACCCAGTTAGTACAATTTTATGATTTTCTCCAACTCTGTTCATCAGCATGTGAATTCCAGGAGCAAAGTAAACAGATTGTGGGAGTAATCCAAGGTTAGCATTTTGCAAGACATGATTGATAATAAGATGATTATTGTCTCTCATTTATTTTAATTATGTCTACCTCTTCATGACCCAGTTTAGGGTTTTCTTGGCAGATACTAGAGTGGTTTGCCATTTCCTTCTCCAATTTGTTTTACAGATGCAGAAACTGAGGCAAACAGAGTTAAATGACTTACCCAGGGTCACACAGCTAATAAATGTCTGAGGCAGGATTTGAACTCAGGTTTTTCTGATTCCAAGTCTGGCACTCTATCCACTGTGCCACCTAGCTACCACTACATTAAGACGAAGGAGGGAGGAATTTGAATATAGAGCAGATGTTCTGAACTTTTTTTGATATCTTTGAGCCCTTCTTAGAAAAGAAATACATAAAATAAAATGCATTGGTTTACAAAGGAAACTAATTATATTAAAATAAAAACTATATATTTTTAATCTATCTAAGTTCGTGAATCCCCTGAAATTCCTCATAAGGAATTTATCTTGAGGTGAGAAGTCTAGAGAAGAGAGTAAAACCCTTTTGGTGAATATGCCTTTGAAATTTTCCTGTTTTAACAGCTAGGCCTAGGGTCTTAGATGAGAGCCTCTGGCATCGACTCCTTTGAAAAGCAACATTAAGCGAATCTGTGAGCTGTCTCATGCCGGTGATTCAAGTAATCACCAAGACCACTAAACCCCTCCACCTCATCTCCCAAGGATAAAAGGGGCAGGGTCCAAATTGGAATTGAGGAAGGTATAAATCAGAGCTGAGGCAAAGGTGTGGGAATCAGAATTTTTTCCCCCAAGAAACTCCTGGTCAAAAGAACTCAGGTGGAAACTGGAAGGTTTGTGGCCAGAGAAGGGGTTTCAAGTTAGGGAACTCTGCAGAGAAATCAGAGGGCCTGCCATAGAGGTGTCAAGGAATAATTTACCTATTATAATCTGCCTACTTAAACCTCAGGGATTTATGGTGGCCATTTTTCTGATAGAGGAATATACCAGTTTAGGGAATCTTGCAGAGGCTTGTGGGATAACCCACCCCTCAGCAAAATGGTGAAGCCACTCATATTTTTTCTTTCTGCCTCTTATCTCAGGATACCTCTTGCCCATCCTGCTTACCTGACTCTGCCCTCAACTGTCCAGTGCTCTGAGACCGTGCTTGTGGTATCCCACCTAAGCTATATCTCTGCTCAAAACAAAAACAAAAGGATCCTCCTTATTTCCCTCTGCCATCATAATTCAGTGCCCTGTTTTCAGCTAACTATCTCAGAGGAAAAGCTCCTGGTGACCTAATTTACACTTACATCTTAGTTTTTGATAGTAGCTTCAGTTTAAATATTACCCCTCCCAGGACACATTATAAGCATAGGTGACTGATGAGCCCAATTCCAAACACAAAGAAATGAAACTCCTAAGGTGAATTTCAAAGTATCCTGATAGGTGGGTCAGAAGTAAGAGTTGTAAGCAGGATTATAATCACAAATCATACAGCAGAAGCAAATACCTATTTCCTCATACAGAATTTTCCCCATGGATTGATGCCAATCAATCTACAAGTATTTATTAAGCTTCTACTATTCGCCAGGCGCTATTCTAGCCAACAGGGATACTGATAACAAAAAATGAAATGATCCCTACTTCCACAGTTCTCTTAAACTGAAATTATTATAGTCCATGTGTCTGGGAAGTCATTGGTGAGATAGCTCCTTTCACCTAGTTTACATTCCCTTATCTCTTACATTAGTTTTTGGCAGTGTCCTGGAGAGGGTCAGTGATTTGTCAGCGGTTACACAGTAAATGCCTGAGGTGGGCATTTGAATCCTTGTCTTCCTGTCTCCAAGCCTACCATTCTGCCTCCCATGCTCTGCTCTTTTTCTTCCCTGACTAATCATAACCACAAATGCTACCTAATATTTTATTATGATTTTACCTTTTTTTTTCAAATGTCTTCTCACACAGGATCCTATTCGTCTTCATAAATAGCCCTGCCCAGATCGCAGGGTAGGTGTTTTTTTTCTCCTTTAGACATATGGGGAAATTGAGATCTAAGAAAATACTTGCCTAAAAGTTCATATAGTGGGAATAAGGAGAATCCCGAGTGCCATATGCAGAAGAGGGCAAAGAAAATATACAGACCCCTCCTCTGGGACAGACAGGAGCATGCTTTGGGAGATGATGTGGGAGGAGGGGCTGAGCTGGCACTGGGTAGCTTAGGAGGGTGGGGGCACTCCTAGCCTTGAGACAGAGATGCCTTTCAAACATGATTTGAGGAGAGGGGCATGTATGATGTCCAATCCCAGGTTTCAGAAGAGAAAAATCATAGACAGGCTGGCTGCTGAGGTTTTCAGCCTATCAGATTGGGGATATGAAAAGTCTCTGAGCTGTAGCTAAGTCTTGCCTTTCCTTCCCCCCTGTTGCTGTATTAATGAGATAGAGACCTTCTATTGATTGGCCTTGTTACTGCTATTGCTGGAGTCCTGCTTTGCCAATCTGAATGTTCTGAGCTGGCTGCAGCTCAGAGGTTGCCCTGGCTGTCAGCTGTCATTCTCTCCTACTCCTTTCTCACAGCCTCCTTCTTCCTTGTAGCTGGAATGGAGAAATGAGGTGGAAGGAAGAAAAACTGAAAAGGCTGGTTTCAGGCCAGCAGGTTGGTAGTCTAAAATTGCCCCTTGCTCCAGTCAGGCCTGTCTCCTAAGGATGCTAGCTAACTCCAATCTCTTACCCTGTATGTCTGCATCTAGAACACCTACCCCACAACACTGTTGAGAGCATCACATGAAATGAGGCACGTGAAGTGCTTTACAAATCTTAAAGACTGATCTAGGGATTGGGGCTGGACCTATGATTTCCTTAGTGTGGCTAACCCCTAACTATGCCCCTTCTTCATGACTGACTCTCTTAAAAAGCTGCTCTGAGAATTAAGAGGTTAAACAATTTGCCCAAGGGTCAAACAACCAGTGTATGTCAGAGGTGAGACATGAATCTAGGTGTCCCTGGCTTAAGGTGAGCTTTCTATCCACCAAACCACACTGCCTCTATAAATTACAATCTCTGGGCAAGTTATTATTAATATGATTGTTATCCCAATGTATCTCCCCAATGAGTCCAGGTGCTCCTAAGGGTGAAGATGGTATCTCCAAGCCAGGTGGAATATTCCCGGAGGAGCAGAGGAAATGATAAGCTCAGACCTAAAAGAAACTTCAGAATTTAATTAGTTCAACCCCTCATTTTTAAAGATAAGGAAAACTAAGCCAATGGAGATTATCAACCATTGCATAATGTGTTCCTCATCCGGTCAAGGTCCAGTCCCCTCTGCATCTTAACCCAGGAGCAATCTAAGGCTCTGCATACAGAGGGCAGGGTACTCAATATTTATTTACTGATTGCTGAATGATCTGGTAAGACCAACTAATCAAGCTATCACAATGTTAACTCAAGCAACACAAAAATAGGACAAAACTAAGATAGCCACAATATGGGGAATAATTTCTCTAAATAAAAAATTAGGGAAAATATCCAGACCATAGACCCAGAATTTGCTCTCAAAGAAAAAAATTACTGAGTATTATAGCACTTTACAATTTACAAACCCTTTCCTCCAAACAACTTTGTAATTTTGTAAGGTGCATGGTGCAAACATAATCATTTTTTTATACAGATGAGCACATTGAGGCTCAAAGTACAATTGGAGTAAAGAGTCCATAGCTACACAGTCACTAAATGGACACTAAATATCAAGCCTTTTGATGGTGAGTCTAGGATTCTTTTCACCATGCTAGAGTGCTTATTGCCTAAATTACCTAGCTGTATTCCCAAATCTGCCCTATTCTGTGGATGTTGTTCTTTGCCAACCTCCCTTTTCAGACCAAATCGCCCGACAACATTCAGATCATTGGTCAGTCAACAAACCTTTACTTTGTGCTCAGGCTTTTAGAAATGGAGTAGGAAAACATTTACTATGTGCTTACCATGAGCCAGCATTATGTAAGTGCTGGGGATACAAATGGAAAAGTGAGATAGCTCTTGCCCTCAAGGAGTTTAGATTCTAATTGGTGGAGGAGATGCATGATATAATGTTCAGTTCATGGCAGATAGAACAGCCACGTGGTACCTGGGCTCTGGCAGGAAAGTATCAGGGCAGAGGGCAAGGCCCTGAGGATCTTGCGAAACAATGGCAGGGCAGATAGATTAGCATCTTGTTGAGAGTCAGTGTCTAGTTCCTGGTGGGAACCAAACAGTGGGGCTCCAATTGATCTGTAGTTTCCTGTTAAATTCCTGTAGTGTGGAAGACACATTGTTTTGGACAGTGTGGAGGAAAAGAGAGAAAGAAGGTGGTTTCTATGCTTGGAAGCTGCCAGTTTGGTGGGAGAGGCAAGACACACAGGAAGAATGAGGGAATAATAGGGTATCGTGGGTGTTATTGTGCAGTGGTAGATTTTGCAATTCAGAGTCTGTTTGCTAGAAGAAGCCCAAAAGGAGAGAAAGAGAGTGTTGTGTGGGGGTCCAGGCAGCATCTTGCAGGTTGTTATTGTGTTTGTCCTTTGTTTTTAAAGATGGGCATGGCATCAGAGAAATGATGACATGACTTGCAATTTGAGTGAAGGAGGACTGTGCAAGGTCACCAGCCTCACTTTTTCCTCCAGAGTCATCTGGGTCCAGTGGCTAATATTCATCAGGAAGATTGGAGATGGCCCAGGGTGCAATGAGAGATCCTGGCCCCTTTAGGCTCAGGTCTTTTCAGGTTCTTCAAACACAGACACTCAATTACCCAACTCCAGGCATTTTTACTGGCTGCTTCCTATGCCTAGAATTCTCTATTTCTTCATCTCCACCTCCTGGCTTCCCAGTCTTTCTTCAAATCCCAGCTAAAATCCCTTCTACAAGCTTTTTTGGATCTGCTTCAATGCTAATGCCTTCCCTCTGTTGAATATCCTCAATACCCTGTACATATTTTGTTTATACATAGTTGTTTACATGTTGCCTACCTGTGAACTTTGAAAATGGGCTCTTTTTTGCCTTTCTTTGTAACCCTATAACTAAACACAGCCTTTGGATATAGTGGGCATTTAGCAACTGCTTATAGACTGACTGATACCCCTTTCTCCAGAAACCTGCCAAGCTCAGCTGCTGACAATTTAGAAGCCCACACGGTCATCTGGGGAGTGGAAGCTGGGATAGATTTAACTCCTCAGTGGTGGGCTTGGACTCCACCACTTTCATTTTTTGCCATCCCTCCCCCTGATCCTTGGACCTTCTCTAAATCTCTGCAACCTCTTCTATTTCAAGATAGACATTGTCCAGAGCTGACATCTTTGGAGATTTGGGTTGTGGTTCAATAACCAAGGAATAATCACAGAGTAAGGCCCCCCTGCCCTCACAGCTCTAGGGGTACTAGTGATGCTGACAATTATAGACTTCAGGGGCCTGAAGGAATCATCTCCCCAAACTGCTTCCAGGGTGAAAAAGACTGGTTCAGCTTATGTGTCTGGGGGCTTTAAGAGTTATTTTTGTCCTTGAAATCTAATAGTGGGTTATTGGTAATTACAGGAAAAAATGTAGTGGAAATAAAGGGTTAGGAATTTTTTTCTGATTATAGTATTATATTTTGGATTTCCTATTCAGTTAGACACCACTCTGAGGAAGGAAGCCTCTCTGATTATAGCAGGAAAAGACAAGCATCTTTCATGGAACTATTATTTCCACCTCGTCTCCATCTCTATAACTGGCATCATTTCTCTTTAAACCACAGAAAAGGGATGTTGTTTAAATGTGTGTTTTGCACAGTATATAGTTTTCATGCATCAGATTCATGCAGTGTAGGACCACATCATAGATGTGAGATTCACCTTCCTGAAGCAGGGCATTAATTGAACTACTAATATTTGAACTCCTCAACCAAGAATTCACAGAATCGCAGAATTTTAGAATTCACAGGGACATTAGGAGTCAGTTCAAGTTATACATTAAAAAAAAAGATATCCTGATTCAAAGATTCAAAGATCTTCTATAACCTGGTGCCATCCATCCTTTCTCTGGTTATCTTGCACTTTTCCTCAATAGCCTGTGTTCTAATTTCTCATTGTGGAATGCTACTCTTCCCATAAGCTTATTTCTGTCCTTCACCTTTGTTTATACTCTTCATTGCTTGTAATGCCTTCCTTATTTAATTTAATAATAATTTATCACATGTATACATACATACATATGTACATATATAAATACATATATATGTATACATAATATATATATGAAATTATTTAGAGTTTACAAAGTATGTCCCCAAACTTTTTGTCATTTGATCCTCTTGGTACTTTTCTGAGTTAATTATTTAGGGTAGTATTATCCCTATTTAGTTTAAATTTTTTTTTTTTGCTTTTGGAGGCCAATTGAGGTTAAGTGGCTTGCCCAAGGTCACACAGCTAAGTGTTAAGTGTATGAGGCCAGATTTGAACTCAGGTCCTCCTGTCTCCATGGCTGGTGCTCTATTCACTGTGCCACCTAGCTGCCCCTTATCCTTATTTTCTTGATGAAAACATTGAGATTCATAGAGGCCAAGTAACTTTCTAAGGTCATAATAGAAAATAAATATCGGAGTGAAGTCTCTAGACTTTCAATCTCATGACCACAACTTCAAAGTAATTCCCCAAGAATGGGGAATCTGGGGCCTTGAGGCCACATGTGGCCCTCTAGGTCCTTTAGCGTGGCCCTTTAACTGAATCAAAAGGTCACACTTGAAGACCTAGAGGGCCACATGTGGCTTCAAGACCCCAGGTTCCCCATCCCTGGTTCTAGATTCTAGATCTCATGACTGTAACTTATACCATACCCTTCCCTGTATCTTACTTTTTTCTCCACCTTTTCAAACCTAGCTCAGGCTTCATGGCCTGTTGCCTCCATGGAGTTCTTCTTCTTTACCCAAGTTCATAATGCCCTCTCCTTCCTCTGTATTCCTTTAATACACTTCTTTGTGTCATTCCCACTGAAGCATAATAAACTTCATGTATATTCATTTTATCTCCTTGAGAAGAGTATAAGTTCCATGAGGGACAGTACCTCCTCTTGTGTCAACTCAATATAACAGTAATTTCTTAAGCACTTTCAATGTGGCAAGGCAGGCACTGGGGAGATGACAGAAATGAAATCTTTCCTGCCTTCACAGCGTTTACCTTACCTTCTGGGGTGAGGATAAGTAATATGTGTACAGAAAAATAAATGCAAAATATATACAAAGGAAATACAAAATAGACTTAGTAACAGCTGGGAAAATTCAGGAAAGTCTCCTGTAGGGGATGAAAATTGAGCTGTATGAAGGAAGCTTGGTGTTCTCAGAAAGAGAGTATAATCTTGGAACTCCTTGTGTGCCCCATAGGTTTCTACTAGATAATTCATTATTGGACCCTCCTAATCCAGAGAACTCACTTGTATTAGGGCTCATAGATTTCAAACTGTAAGGGACCTGAGAACCTACTGGTCTAATCTATACATTATGCAGATGAAGAAACTGAGGTACAGAGAGGTTAAATAACTTCACTGAGGTCACAGAGGTATTAAGTGGCAGGGATACATTCTTTTTCCCATTGAACCAGGCTGTATTGACCTCATTCTCCATGAAGAGAATGACCTAGCAGAATCAACCTGACCTCAAGGAGTTTTTCTTCTGCCAGGGGACAAACAACATGTGCACAGGTAAATGAATGCAAAATATACACAAAATAATACTAATTCAATTTGGCATTAACAGCTGGAAGAAGCAAAGCAGTCTTACTCTAGGGGGTGTTGCTTGAGATGAGCCTTGAAGGGAGCTTGAGGTGCCAAAATGTGGCATGCTCTTGCCTCACTCTTCTACAATAGCCTGGTCCCAGGCTGTGTCAACCATGAGGCAGGTCTAAGGACTGGTCATCTGCTCTGCTTCCCTTATCGTTCTGGCTAATAACCACCAGTATACATTGACCAGCAGTGCAGATCAAAACCTTCGTAAGACACCCTCCCCCCAATACTCAACATTGGAATGAGATCTGAGGCAAAGTTGACTTACACTAGGGTGAGTACTTCAAACTAACCACATCCTTCTCTAAACAGCCTGGTGCCAGACCTCCACTTGCCCCTGCCTTGACCAGCTGATGAGTGTGGCCTTCGCACATCTAACACTCTTTTCTGTTACTTTATCAGATATCAATAGTAAAACAGATATTACCTTTGCTAATCTGAAGATAATAGAAATCAGCTGCTGATAGTACCCCTCATATCTTCTATACCTTGACCAAAACTCCCTGCCCTGATTCCCTGACAAATCTGGTCCTTGATATCCATGCATCCCAACCCCATTCCTCCAGTGTCCCTCCTCCCTGCCTTTCTACTGTGCCCTCTGAAGCCCTCATTCTATTCTTCAGGAACAAGTCAGAGGATTTAGAATCAGATCCTGCCTGTGTCACTAAATGCTTATATGACCTTAGGTAAATCACCTAACCTCTCTAGGCCTCCCTTTTTTTTCACGTATAAAATGGAGGGCAGGGGGTGACAAGTAAACTAGCACTGGATAGAGTTTAATTCAGATGCTATAAATCTATCAGATTACTCTATACCCTATTATAAACTACCTATAATAGTAAGTATAAACTACTATAAACTGCCCATCATAATAGTCTTGGGTTATCTCTCTAGAGATGACTAGGGATAATAGGGATATGTTTATCCCAAGTAAAAAGTAAACTCCTTGAGGGTGGGAACTGTTTCATTTTGGTTTGTTATCTCCCAGGGCCTAGCCCAGTGCCTGGTACAGTGCCTGATAGGGGCCTTCTAAATTATTGTTTCATTAAATTGACTCCAATAAAATCAAAGAGCAAAGCCTTTAAAAAGAATCTAGAATTAAAAGAAACTGATTTCCAGGCCACACCAGTTGCACCTTAAGACACAAACCAGTGCCAGGAAAGAGAAGGTAATTTTGAGTTACATTCACTTCGTCTGTCCCAGTTAAGAGGTGTCTAAAAACAACACCAACAACAGTATTGGGCATTTTCCTCAGGGTGAGTTTGATCCTGACAATTGCTCAATAGTTTCACAGGGACATCCCCTGATGGTTTGAAAGGATTGGGAACAGAAAGTACATTAGCAGGAACATGTGGTGAGTAGAGAAGCTGGCACAGATATGTGTTTGTCTGCATCCTTAAGATAATTTCCAAAGAGTCTGATTCTCCCTCAAGGCTGAATCATCCCTGGTATTAAGGTATTATCTTTGCTGATAATAACACCTCACATTTTTATAGTGTTTTTATGATTCTTAAGTGCTTTTAGGTAGAGTATATACATACTTTGATCCCCCTATATAAACCTGGAAGGCATCATGCTCTCACGAAAAGAGCCCCGGATTTAGAACCAGAGGACCTAGGTTCAAGTCTGTCTTCTTCCTTCCATCCCCTATGTGACAGCAAAGAAATGATTTAATATCTCTGCGTTTAGTCACCTACAAAATATAGACTTATTCTAAATATCTTCCAGGATTCCTTCTGATTCTAAATGTTTCTGTGATACTCTGTGGTGTAGACAGAAGTAGAGACAAGTGGTTTCACCCAAGGCCATAGGATCAAAGATATAGAATTAAGAAGGACCTGAGAAGATGTCTAGTCCAACCCTCTCAGTT
This sequence comes from Gymnobelideus leadbeateri, assembly GCA_011680675.1. NCBI lineage: Eukaryota > Metazoa > Chordata > Mammalia > Diprotodontia > Petauridae > Gymnobelideus > Gymnobelideus leadbeateri. The sequence goes on from WOXC01004064.1 coordinate 123,209, forward strand.
TATAGGTAGCTAAACTTAAGACTTAGAGAGGTTAAGTGATTTTGCCAGGGTCACACAGCTAGTATTAACAGAGCCAAGACAATAACTTGTGTCCTGATACCTAATCCAGTATCCTTTCCAATACAAATTAGCTTTATAAAAAGACTGATTAATTCTTTCTGGTTATGAATATGATCATTTGGACAGAAACTTTCAGCTATTGACTGCCCAATACATATTTGTTAATTAATTGATCATTTCAATTAAAGGAAAAGTTCTGTAAAGTATTTATGTCATTACGAGCATATATATTGTTATGTACTCAAGGATCTCAATGTATTTTTAAAAAAAAGACAATCTCCTCTGCCAAGGGTGGCAATGGTTAGAATTTTTGACAGGTTTGCATTAGTTTTCTGCTTATTATGTTCATTATGAAGGAGAACTCTCGAGATGGAGCTAGGTATTAGCTGTACATTTAGGGAACAGGGAATGGACGAGTGTGTGTGATAATCGCCACCTGCATCCTGCCTTGGCTGACTGCTGATTAGGTTCCATGAATCTGGAGTGAATCCCAAGGATTATTTGAGCATCTGCTCTTGAATGCTGCCAGCCGGGGCATGGGCCTAGACATGAGCTGAGCCAGAGCCTCCCGAGTGGCTCAAGTCCCGATCAGGAGAGGCAGGAGAGCAGCTTTGGAGAAGAAATCTATGAACCAGATCAGCAGGGATGTGCAAGTGTCTGACCATAGCCAGCCTCTTTACTGTCCCCTGCACACACGGAGCTCATTCCTGACTCCAGGATTTTGTTCCTACTCCTCTCCCACCCCTGCTCCCAGAATGGACTCCCCCCACTCTGCCTCTCATTTAGTTACCTTGCACTCATCCTTCGAGCCCCACCTACTCCAGGAATCTTTTTCAACTACTCTAGGCTCTGGTGAACCTTCCTTTCTCTGAAATTCTGAAACATTTGTTTTCTATGATATTTGATTGGCATTTAATCACAACCTGCCTTGTATTATTCTCTGTTTTGTGCACATACATATGTGTGTTTAAGATTTCAGATTACTTTATTATAAGCATATCTTTAAGCCACTGTTGGCACAGGAAAGAGAGAGCTGTCCTTGGAGACAAAAAAGATCCAGGTTCAAGGCCCTCCTTTGTTGTGTGTATAAGTCTCATTTCATAGATTACATAATTACATTCTGTTATAGAAGGCAAGGAGGATGGCCATCCCTCAACACATAGCACAAGGCTAGGATCTCAGTGAATCAATCGACCTACAAATAAGCATCTACTATGTGCCAGATGCTGTGTTAGGCACTGGAAAAAGGAAGAAGAAGCATAAAACAATCCCTACATGCAAAGAGTTTACATTCTAATGAGGGAAACAAATGTGTATGTGATACACAGTTTTATATAAGAATATAGTTAATAAATATATAAATACTGTAAGCGGCTAACCTTACTAACCCAAGGGCAAGCCAGTCTTAGGTTGTATTCTCAGGAGGGATTGAAGAGACCAGAGACAAGAGAATTAACCTGCAGTTTATTCCAATGTGGCATGTTAACATGGGGAAGAAAACTAGCTCCTAAAAACCTAAAAGTGAGCATGATTCAAGCATTATCTCCTTGTGCTCGGGGAGAGTGAACCAATGGAGGGGGGCCAAACCAGTCACATCAGCTACTACTTAACAAGCCAGCGGTCTTGTGGGAGATGTCCTTGTGAGCAGGCAACTGGACTATGGCTCTCAACACTTCCTTATCTCCATTGAGTACAGAGCAGCCTTGGAACCAAGAGTCCCCAAAGCAGCTCCTGAATTCCCATAGGACAGAAAGCACTTTGAACTCCCATTGTCCTGTCCAAAATACTATATAATATATAAGTATGTGTGTATATGTGTGCATGTATACGTATATATGCATATGTATAAACACATTAACAGTGGTTAAAAAGAAGGAAGTCTGAGGAGGAGAGCCTAACATGAAGAGAGGCTTAATGCAGAAGTTGATGCTTGAGCTGTGCCTTAAGGAAGGAGAGGGGTTCTGTCAGGAAGAAGTAAAGAGGGAGAATGCATTCTTGACATGGGAGAAAGGAGGAAAGTTGGTGTTGGATTTAGAGTGATCAGTGATTTTAATTAGGGAAAGAATGTAATTTATTAGTGAAGAAACTATGAGGAAGTTTAGTGAGTTTGCATCATTTTGTGTATCTTTAGGGGTTGTGGCAGGTGTGGATCATGAGTTTACAGATGTGTTTTAAATTAGACTGTTTGAGGGTCCACAGTTACAGATCCCACATGGTTGCTGTTTCTGTGCCTGCAAATCTCCAGAGTGTTTTAGGTTCTCCCTAGGGCAAATCTTATTTTAGGAGCTTAGTGAAAGTGAGATTTTATGCAGCCAATGAACACAAGTGACCCCAATATGTGCACGAGGTTGGGTAGACCATTAGAGAATTGGCCTCATGCATCCCCATGGAATGATTCTAGCATCTGGGAACAATAAGAGCAAGTCTTGACAAGTGGGAAATACCTGAATGGCACAGTTGTGAGCCCCTTGCATGGAAGAGCAAGTATAGAAAGATCCAAGTGGACCAGATCTAGTAGGTGAGAGGGAGATCACACTGAGGCGAGCCATGTGGGATTTTGTTAGAAGGTGCTGGCAGTACTGGTAGTCCTTTAGAAGCAGAGAAATAATAGAATTCTTAAAATTAGATACAGTAGAAAGCAATCAGGCCATAGGCTGGACCTATATCCTCTTCCCCTTCTCCCCCTTTTTGTTAGCCTCCATAGCCATGGCATTGATCTGTGTCAACTTCTCTGTCTCCCCACCAGAGTTTAATGAGCCCACCTCCCAGCCCCATCCAACTGAGAATACACTTATTGATACTTGCCTTGCATGTGGACTGGGCAAAATCCACTTCATGATAATGGCTCTGGATATGTGTTTAAGCATGTCCATGTAGAAGAAAAAAAAAGGCTGATAGGTAGGAAAGAAGGAAGAAAGAGTGTATATATATATATATATATATATATATATATATATATCCATATTTACCTTATATATGACGTATGTGTTATCTAGATGAGGATCTATTTATGTATCTATTTATCTATATAAAACAAAGCAAGCTAGAAGCTTAAGAATGTCAAATTTAGGGGCGGAGCCAAGATGGCGGAGTAGAAACAGTTCATCCAAGTCACTCTGCCCCCAGATTCCCCCCAAACTATGTAAAAGGGGACTCTGAACAACTTCTGGAGCCCTAGGACCCACAGAACGACACAGAGAAGCTAACCTCCCGCTGAGGACAGCCCAGCAGCCCTGCAGGAAGGACCAGCGCAGCACTCTGGGAGCTGGCAGCGCGCAGTGCGCAGAGCGCGGGGAGCCAAGCCGAGCGGAGCCCAGGTCCCCGTGAGCTGAGGTTTTAGCCTCAGGGTGACCGGGCCAGCAGCCGGCTGGAGAGACCCCAGAACACCAGCAGCTGTGGCGACTCCAGAATTATCAACATAGACATGCCTAGGATAAAGTGAGAGGTTAGTGTCCTATGGACTTTGGTACCAGTATTTGGAGAATGCGTAGGCTTCCTCCCCTGGGGCCTAGAAGCAGCTAAGGAGACATGCCATTTTGTAGTTTTCAGAGGCAGCTCCAGCTCCTGGCCTGCGAACTGTAGGGAGATCCAGTGAACAGTCTTGGGGGGTAATCGCTCTTGCTTTAACCTCTCTGGATCTGGATTGTGATCTGGGGTGGAAGTCGTGGGTGGGTTTACAACTTGCCAGAAACGGAAGTTGCCCCCCACACATTCGGGACGAAAATTCCCCTATCTGTCAGCAAAGACATACTGTTACAACAAGCCCAAAAGTCAAGCAATTAAGTGGCAACATGCCAAGGCAAAGGAAACAGAAAAATGCAAGCCTGGACTCCTATTTTGGGGGCATAGAGCGGGAAAAGGACTGTGAGGTCAGAAGTCCTGCTCCAAAAGCCCCAGGGGAAAACATGAGCGGGGTGCAGGCCATAGAAGACCTTAAGAAGGACTTTAAAAATCAAATAAGAGAAGTGGAGGAAAAGTTGGAAAGAGAAATGAGAAGGATGCAGGAAAAGTATGAAATGAGGGTCAACAGCCTGACTGAGGAAAACAACACCTTAAAAAATAGACTAACTCAAATGGCAAAGGAGGCCCAAAAGGGCAATGAGGAGAAGAATGCCTTAAAAAGTCGAATTTGCCAGATGGAAAAAGAATCTCAAAAGTTCACTGAGGAGATTCATTCCTTCAGAGTTAGACTGGAGCAAATGGAAGCTAATGACTTTATGAGAAATCAAGATGCTGTTAAGCAGATCCAAACAAATGAAAGATTAGAAGGCAATGTGAAATATCTCATGGGAAAAACCACTGACCTGGACAATAGATCCAGGAGAGACAATTTAAAAATTATTGGACTACCTGAAAGCCATGATCAAAGAAAGAACCTAGAAATCACCCTTCAAGAAATTCTCAAGGAAAATTGCCCTGATGTTTTAGATCCAGAGGGCAAAATAGAGGTTGAAAGAATCCACTGATCACCTCCTGAAAAAGATCCCAAAAAGAAAACTCCCAGGAATATTATAGCCAGGTTCCAGAATCCCCAGATCAAGGAGAAAATACTACAAGCAGCCAGGAAGAAACAATTTCAATATTGTGGAAACACAATCAGAATAGCCCAGGACCTGGCAGCTTCTACACTGAGGATTGAAGGGCATGGAATATGATATTCCAGAGGGCAAAAGAACTGGGAATGAACCCAAGGGTCACCTACCCAGCAAAACTGAGTATTTTGTTTCAGGGGAAAATATGGTCATTCAGTGGAATAGAGGACTTTCAAGCATTCTTGAGGAAAAAACCAGAATTGAATAGAAAATTTGACATCCAGACACAAGAAGCAAGAGATGCCTGAGAAGGTAATCAGGGAAAAGAAATCAAAAGGAACTTATCAAAGTTGAACTACTTACATTCCTATATGGAAAAACAATAACTGTGATTGATGAAATCTTTCTCACTATGAAAATGATGGAAGAAGGGTGTGTGGTCATATGAATACATATGTGAATGTGTGTGTATATGGTTACAGCTATATATGGATAGAGGGCATAGGTTGAATATGTTGGGAAGGGAGGATACTCAAGGGGTGAAATTATGAGGTGAGAGAGGAAAGTGGCAAGAGGAGATGGGGAGATACAGGGTAGGGTAAATTATCTCATGTAGAAGAAGCAAGGGGAAGTGGTTGCAAAGGAGGGGAAGAATAGGAAGGCAAAAAGGCAAAATCACACTCTCATTGAATTTGGTTCAGGGAGAGAATGACATACATACTAAATGGGATATCTCAACCCACAGCAGAATAGGGGGAAGGGGGATGAGAGGAGGGATGATGGATGGAAGGGCATCCGTGGGGGGAGGGGAGGTTGGAAGTACCCACTATAAAAGAGGGACAGGATCATGTAGGGAATGGACCAGGTGGGGGGTGGGATGAGTGGGAGGGAATTATAAGCAGCCTTGTACAATATATCTACTATGATAATGTTTTGCATAGCTAGACATGTACAACATATACTGAATTGCTTATCTTCTGAGAGGGAATGGGTGACAAGGGAGGAAGGGAATGGATCTGAAATTCGAGGTCTTAAGATTAAATGTTTCAAATATATATAAATACTATTATTAATACTCTTTTGCTTGTAATTGGGAGATAAGATGTGCAGGCACTGAGACACAAAGATTCACCTTCCTCTAATGGAAAAGTCAAAGGGGGTATGGGAGAAGTTATGGGAGAGATCAGATTGGAGGAAGCGATATCTTGCGGGACTGCTATTCTGGAAGGGTGTTTAGGGGAAAAACAGGGGGTGGGGGAAATGATTGTAATTCAAAATCTGGCAGAAATGAATGATGTAAAACAGAAGTCAATAAAGCATTTGTTTAAAAAAAAAAGAAAATAGCAAGGGGAGCTCCAAGGGAACACTAATACTTGACTGGTGGATCATGTTGAGCCATTCAGACAATGGAGTGAATCTGACTAAGGAGTCCTTAATGCTTATCTTTGTTGACTATCCTTCTCTGTCTATATATTAAGTTTCTTTTTGTTAATTATTAAATTTAATTTAGTTCAATTCAATAAATATTTATTAAGCACTTTCAAAAAAAATAATGTCAAATTTCCAAAAAAACAGAGATTTTCAGTTTAGAAAATGTATCCTCTTTAGTGAACCCATTCCATGACCTCTCTTTAATTCTCCTCTGTTGTCATATTTCTCCTTCTTTTCATTTTTTATTTCTGGCACATTTTTTGGAACAAATTTGACTTGTTCTGATCTTTTGGTAGAAAATAAAAGGGTTACTTGGAGAGGAGCCCTTTAGCTCAAATAGATAATGTAGGCAAAGGAGGTTGTTATAATTTATATTTAGCAAAAGCAGTCCTGGAAAACCTCTGGGTTTTTAAGCCTAGCTTTTCTATATCAGACAAACTAGATATTTCCCCTCCACTTGTTTGGGCTTCTCCTGCCTTCTAATTTGCACCTTCTCAGCAACCTGCTCCTTCCCCATTTCCATAATCTTGGTCTATGCCCCACTGCAAGTCCCCATTTTTTTTAACTGATTGGTGCTTACCTGTTGTAGCAGAAAGCACCCTAGCATACCCAGGGTGGCTGCTAGAACAGGTTCTTAGATCTGCTTTTCTAAAGGAAAGCAACTCAAGATGGGTTAACAATCTTACTTTAATCAGTCAAACATATATCATTTACCTAGTTCAGGGGAAAAAGTCAGCACCCTGAACTTCAGAGACTACAAATGAGTTACAAGCAGAAGTTACAAGGAGACAGAGAAACAGATTAGCAGACAGGCTTCCAACTTTCTGACCATTACATCCATACCTAATTAGTTACCAGAGAGGGAAGCACCAATATCTGGTTTTCAAAGCCCGGGGGCTTTTCTGGAGATGCTTTGCTGGCCTTGTTGCTGATTCTACTGTCTCCCTCACCAGTGATGCCCTTGGGGAATCATGCTGCTGCTTGTTCCAACACAAAATTCTTGAATCTTTGAATGTCTGAGCTGTAAAGGGCCTTAGAGTCATATAGTCAGGCCCCCTCACTCATTTCAGGAAACTGAGTTCCAAAAAGGTGAAGGAGAATAGGTGGTTAGTGAAAGAATTAATAAAGGAAATACAATATTAAATAATACAAATACCAGTATGACCAAATATGGTATGGCTCCAATCACAGAAGGACCCGGAGTCCAATTCAAAGTCCCAGAAACAAAAACCTTATGAGACAGTTTTCTTCAATACAAGAAGCCCTACAAAGAAAAAAAAAGACAGAATTAAGGCCATGTCTTGAGAATTTTCAGGCTGAGGTCCAAGACTTAGGTGAGGGAAAAATGAACCCATGAACCAGCTACATTTGTTCAAAATATGTGGCCTAGCTCATCACCATGGGAACAATTGACAAGAATCCATGGGAAGAAGGCATCCCTTATGATGAGATGTCAAAGAGCTAATGACTGGTTTTGATTAAATACACAGGATATTGTTGTTGTCACTTTATCAGCTTGAGTTTTCAGGTTCAGACCTAAGAAAACAATTACTTTCTCTTGGCTACCCTGCTAACAGAAACAGCATGGTATAATGTATATAGAGTGGGCCTCAGAGTCAGGATGACCTGGGTTTCAGTTCTGCCTCTTAAAGATGCTGGCTATGTAACCCTAGAGAAAGAACATAACCTCAAAGACTAAGTTTCAGAGAAAATGCCAATCTACATTGGTAAAAAGTTGCTTCCCAGGAACTCATTCCCAAAGGAAGCACAATTCTGGTCTAAAATGTTAAAAAAAATTTGGTGATTGTGGCATTGGGATAGAAGGCTAACTTTGGAATCAGAGCTTGCCTCTGATGCATATTACCTGTGATCCTGGCCAACTCACTTAACCTCTCAGTGCCTTAAGACTATGAGTTATAGCTATGTTACCGATTTGCAGTGATAGAAAGGATTTCTATCCCAGGAGCTCATTACACAGGAACAAAAAAACAAATAAACAAAATGTTACTGGCAAAATTAGGATATTTGGTTACCAGGTTAGCAGTGGTAGCTTGGTCCTGGTCATGTGATACAGTAACAATTCTGAACCTAGAAAAAAAAATTTTAATAGGTCAAGTTTCTCTTTTTTGGTTCCGTTTTGTTGGGGTTGAAGTGGGGTTGAAGCACCTACATGAACTGATGAAGTCTGGGTCAAATCAACATGTGCCATAAGGTACCAGATTTAGAACTCAGAGAAAAACCAGCCAAGCTGTTAGAGGGGCATAGAATCGTAGATGTGAGAGTTGGAAGGGACCTCAAAGTTCATCTCACCAAAGTTCTCATTTTACAGATAAGGAAACTAAGGTCTAAAGGACTGAAGTGGCTTGCCTGACATCACCCAGGACATAATTAGGAGAGACAGGATTTAAAGCAGTTCTCTATACACTCCAAGGCTCTCTTTGTCAAGGATCACCGAGGAAAGCCAGCAGTGTCAGTTATAATGCAAGGGAGAGGTGCCTTTTACTGATGTTATGAGTCTTAAATGACTTACCCAAGGTTATATAGAGAGTAAATGGCAGTGGTAGGTCCCAAAACTAGGTCTTCTGACACCAAATTCAGGGTTCCCAGCAATAATTCCTTCCATTCTGTATAATGTCTACAATTATTTGAATAAATTTAAAAAAGAAAAACATAAAAAAACTGACTCCAAACATTTCAGGAAGGAGCTGATGGCTACCTAACTGCCTTACTATTATTATCAGAAAGCATCACCCCTATTCCATATACCCTGACTGTATATTCTCTCTCCTCTCTCAATTTCTTCCTTAATTGTTTTTCATAGGATAGGATAATCAAGTAAATTTCACGAATTGGCAAGAATCATTCTTGGATCTGCTCATGACCCCAGATTGGGGGCAATGACTGGAACCTCCCAGCACTATGGAAATTAATCAGTATGGGTTGGCTAAGGAAGGGGGTGCCCCCCACCAGTTTCCAGGCGCCTCTGGATGACAGGAGAGCTGAGGTGAAGGCCCTCTCATTGGCTGCCTCTGGCCTGGAAATCAAACATGATTTATCCATATTAGTGGGTTTCGTCTTTGTCTTATTATCCCAGGCCACAGCTATGCGACCCGAGCCGACATTCCTGCTTTTTAATAAACAGATTTAATAGGTCTGATAGTTTGGCAATTTGTAGAGTAAATTAGATTTAATTCAGCCTGAATGCCACTGATTTCTCATATTGTTGAAAACAGTCCCAGCCAGTTCTGCACATCACCCTAACACTTTTTTTCCTGATGCAAATGAAAACAGTAAGTTGACCATTTAAAATATATCAGATATGATATTCATCCAGGACTTTCCAGCCCTGGACTTGCTCTCTTGCTTCTGTTTGACACAGTTCACCAGGTGACAATCTTAAAGACTTTATAGGGGGATGATGATGATGAAAATAGCAATAATAATCGTAAATTCATAAATCAAGAGCAGGAAATAGGTGAGAGGCTATTTTTTCTAATCCTTTCATTGTACAAATGAGAAAACAGAGGCTTAAGAAGGTCAAGTCATTTGCCCAGCACCACAGAGATCATAACAATCAGAATGGAGAATTTGAACCCAAATTCTTTGTCAGTGATTTTCCCAGATGTAGCACTATTACTCATCATCATATGTGAAATATTTCCCAATTACTATAGTTTACATCTTTTAGTCTCCAAACTCCCAAAACAAGTCCTTTTAAAAAATTCATCTCAATGAACATGTACTGAGGAAACCAATTACGGGCTTACACCAGTATTCCTACACTCTAATATTCACTTGTTTCCCATTTGCAGGATCTTTTCTTGCTTCCCACAAACACTTTTAAGTTTTCTCTATCCTCAAAAAACTCTGTCCTGATCCTACTTTCTCTAATAGTTATCATTCTGTATTCCTCCTTTCCTTTTCAGTTCAACTCATTGAGAAAGCAAGCTATCTATACTCAGTGTCTCTACTTCCTCTTCTCTCACTCTCTTCTACAGACCTTTCTGTCTTCTGACCTCATCACTCAACTGAACCCATTCATTCCAAAGTGATGAATGACCTCCTAATTGTCCATTATAATGACCTTTCACCATTCCTCATCCTTCTTGACCTCTTTGATGCTGTGACTCACTTAACCTTCATGAGTTTCAGTTTCTTCATCTGTCAGATGGGGGAAATAATATTTCACCCTTCCTCCCTCACAGGATTGCTGGAAAGATCAAATGAAATCATGCATGTAAGTACTTATATTCACATCAGCTGCTGTTATAGTTATTACTGATGACCAATGAATGGCATGTCCTTAGGCAAAAACTAGACTTTACTCAAGCCCTTCCACTAACCTGTAATGGCTTCTACCTTTGTCTCAATACTTCTGAATCCTATCAACTTTCCAAGGGATGGGTCCCATTCCAGGTCTTCTGTGAAGCCTTCTTTGACTTTTTCTTGGAGTGACCTCACCCTTCTCTGACTCCCAGCAGCACATATTGTGTCATATACTGCTTTGTTCTCTTCTCTGTCTCTTTTACTAACTCAAGCCTTTGTGTCCACAACTAGATAATAAATTCCTCAACAGGTAGAAAAGTTGACCACTGACCCATTGTTTATGGAAAGCTAAGTTAAGAGAAAAAATATTGCCTATTACAGAGTGAAGATAATAATAAATATAAAATAATAATAACAACAATAATAGAAATAATTTCTATACCACCTTAAGGTTTGCAAAACTATATATATATATATTATATAATATAATATATTTATATTTATAACTATTATATATATGTTTTTTTCTCCTAATTTGATCATCAAAACTACCCTGTTAGGTAGGTACTATTATTATCCCCATTGTAAAGATCTTAGAGATTGAGGCTGACAGAGTAAGTGACTTGCCCAGGGAAGAAAGGAAGGAAAGGAAGGAGGGAAGGAAGGAAAAAAAGGAAGCTTCCTTCTCATATCTATCCTTCCTTCCTTCCTTCTTTCCTTCCTTCCTTCCTTCCTTCCTTCCTTCCTTCCTTCCTTCCTTCCTTCATTCCTTCCATCATTTCTTCTTTCCTTCCTTTCTTCCTTCCTCCCTCTCTCCCTATTTTTCTTTCTTACCAGTGATTTCCTGAATTTCTTCTACATATATTAATCAATTAATCATCCAATAAGTTTATATTATTATGTGCCAGGCACTGTCCTAGGTCCTGGGAATGAAAATGCAAAATGTGAAATAGTCCCTACTCACAATGAGCTTATGTTCAAATGGATAAGATAGGTACACATGTAAGCATGTACACAATAAATATACAGAATATAAATGCAAACAAATACAAACTCATTAAATAGAAGGTAGTATAGAAGGGAGAGTGCTAGCAGAGAGTGTGTGGGGGGAAATCAAGAGAAGTCTTATGTAGAAGATGGTACATGAGTTCCATCTCAAAGGAAACAAACCTATAACTTCTAGTCTAATTGAGTTGTTTGGATCACTGGGAGGTTAAGTGACTGACTTATGGTTAGATAGCTAGTATGTGGCAGAGGCAGGATCTGAACCTATATGTTTTTGACACCCAGGATAGTGCTCTAACTACTACACTACACTATCTTATGGGAGAAGATAATGAATGGATCCCATTTTGAACACATCATGCTTGTGATGCATAGCGAATAAGAGATATCAGTAAGAAAGCTTATGTGTGTTTAGAGTTCAGGAGATATAGTAGGCCTGATTATGTAGATTTTGGAGTAAACTATCCAGAGATAATAACTGAACCTCTGGATACTGATGTCATCTGAAAGAAAAAGTATATGGAAAGAAGACAAAGAGGTCCAGGATGGAGCCCTGGAGAAGCCATACTAAAAATCTAGAGATGGATGAGATCAAGTATCTCAATAGTGGTTAGTATACATGTTAGAAATTCAGAAGGGCAGAGAGATCAAACCAGGAAGGAAAGATTAGGAAACCTTCCAATGTTCAATTGTAAAAAATACAACTGTAGCTTCATAGAAGATAATAGACTTGAGCTGAGCCTTATAATCCATAGTCCTAGGTAAGATACTTAGGGGATCCCAATGCTTAGAGGAGTTAAGAATAGAAAACCTAGAATGACAGTGCAGAAGGGAACACCAGTCTTTATGCATCCCCACAGCTAATGCTAGAGTGTGTCCTAGCTAATGTGTCAGATTTCTGCTTTGTGAAAGAGGAAGTCGAGACTTGCCTAAGGGCTTGTACAGTTCTCTGCTTAAAGTGTGGAGATGTAGAATGGTCTACAACCTAATTCATTGACTAGAGACATCGAATGAGGAAATGCCAGACCATGGAAATACCTTCTGGATAGCTACCCTTTTGCCTCTAGGCAGGACTGGTATTTCAGCCATCACAGATAGATGGTTATTTCCCCTGACCCAGAGCTTAAAAGGATGACTCCTGAGGCATCTGATTTTAGCTCCATAGGGTAAGGTCATTGGTTTGACCACTTTGGAGGGAAGCCCAGTTCAACCATTTCAAACAATATCAGGCCTGAACCTAGTGAAGCCCTTGGGGCAAAGGCAGAGAGGAGGAGAAGGATTGCTTGAAGTAATCCAAACGGGTTAGCTTCTAATTAGGAGTGATGGGAGGAAACCGAGCGAAGGAGAATTTAAGCTGAATTGCAGGAAAAAAAATCCCCAACAATGAAGCGTATTCAACTGTGGAGAAGGATGACAGAGACAGATCGGCAGCAGTCATTCATAATTTCTTTATTGGTAATTTGGTCTCTATATTTTGGAATGAAATACATATCTGGGAACCATGCCAGGTCATGCGAGGCCTACCCTCTAACAGGCATTTAGGGCTATAGCATTAATGGCTTGTTGAGAGAGAACCGGGACAATTTTGAGAGCAAGAGGGCAATGAAAACTGGAGAGAATGAGGTTTTCTCTCCCAGTTATGTCACAGGCATAGGAATCACATTAAATGTATACATACAAATATGCTATAAAATAATCTGGACTGTGATATTGAGGATTACTTCTCCCTTGAGGTAGTGAGGCTATAGACTGGGAAATAGGGACACTTAGCAGGGAATGGAAGAGAAAAGCATGCTGGGAAAAGAGGGCATAGCTTAAGTTATGATCTGGGATAACAACCAAGACACTGACTCAATGAAGTCAGGGCTCTTGGTGGGCCAGGTTACCAATTCCCTAGGCTAGGCAAGAGCTAAGAGTTGGTAGTGATTGCCCAAAGGCAGGAAGGTCAACACAAAATAATGAAGCACAATTGGAAGGAAGCAACAGACAGCCGATAAATGACTGGTTATCTATCTTATCCCCTTGTCTCTTCCTGAGATGGCAAACCAGGCCTTGTGCTCCATTGCTGTCACCTTGGATCTGGGCGACAGGAGACATGCTATAGCAATACAAAGATTTTTAATCCCTATCTTCTCCAATTATTCAGAACTCTCCAGTTATATTTGGTAAAATATACATCCTAGGCCTCAATTTTTATTTTTGTGTTGATTTTTTTTGAAGGGGGGAAAGCAAGACAATTGGGGTTGTGACTTGACCAAGGTCACACAGCTGGTAAGTGTGTCAAGTATCTAAGGCCAGATTTGAACTCAAGTCCTCCTGACTCCAGGGCTGGTGTTCTATTCATTACCCCACCTAGCTGCCCCTCATTTTTATTTTATATAACTTTTTGGCAAGGGTCAGAGTTGTGGTGAAAAAAACACAATGTAATACTATACAGCCATTTACTCCCTATGCCAAGCCATTCTCATACTATTGTATGCTGGAAAAATCACTGGGTTTTCTACTACAGGGTGGGGGAAAGGATAACTGGGTGCCAGCTGTAGCACTGCCACTTCCTAGCCATTTGGTCTTATGTAATCACTTAAGCTAAGTGATACAGTGGACAGAGTGCCAGGTCTAGATTCAGAAAGATTCATCCCTGAGTTCAAATCTAGCCTGAGACACTTAATTGCTGTGTGACCTTGGGCAGGTCACTTAGCCCTGTTTGCCTCAGTTCATCATCTTTAAAATGAGCTGGAGAAGGAAACAGCAAACCACTCTAGAATTTTGCCAAGAAACCCCCAAATGGGGTCACAAAGAGTCAGACATGACTGAAAAAAGCCAAAAATCACTTTATCTCTCGTGACTTCAGTCTTCTCCTCTATACAATGGGGATAATAATCTTTATCCTATGTTCCTCAGGATACATGGAAGGGAAATGTTTTATAAGCATCAAAGTGCTATTTAAATATGCGTTATAATTTGTTCCTTCCTTTCAATTCCCACTGCCAGGGACCATAAGCCAGGCCCTCATTGCAATTTAACTGAACAATTGCAATGGCTTTCTAATTGATCTCTTGTGATAAAGATTCCCTCCTTCAAGCAGTTCCACCTATGATTTTAAGATGAATATTCCCAGCCTAGAGTTGGTCTCCTCACTTCAGGGCACCTCCTACCCAATCTTCCTCCCCCTCCCCAGACACAAACACAAGATGAGTGCACTCTCTCTCTCTCTCTCTCTCTCTCTCTCTCAGCCTTCATTTTATTTAGCATATCATTCAACCCTCCTTTGTTCTCTTTTGTCTCTACAGACTGGGAGCATTTCAAGAGCTAGGATGGTCAGTGGAATCTCAATTCAACTCAATTCCAGTCAGTTCAAAGCAGTTGAATTCAAAAAGTGGAAAGTAAGCAAAATTTCCTATTAAAATATCACATAGTGGAAGAGAAATATTATAGATATAGCTCCAACAGCTATGTTAGGAAACAGTACTTCTAATGGGAGATTGTTTTTATGTCAGCTAGTCAATAAAGATTCATTACATGCCTACTATGTGCTAAGCATTGTGTTAAACACTAGAGACACAAAGAAACACCAAAAAGCAAGCAAGCAAACAAACCAAAAACCCAAAACCCAGTTCCTGCTTTTAAGGAGCTCACAATCTAATTGGGGAGTGCAAACTACTATGTAAAAGCAAGATACAAACAGGATAAATTTAAAATAATCAACAGAGAAAGTACTAGAATTAAATGGGAATTGGAAAAGGTATTTAGAGAAGGTGTGATTTTAGCTGGGACTTAAAAGTATCAGGGACTCCAGGAGGTAAAGGTGAGGAAGGAGAAAATTCTAGGCTTGGGGGCCAGCCACTGACAATGGCCTGAGCTGGGGGATGGTGTATTAAGAATGTTAAAGATGTACTTCTTTGACATGTCTCCTACAACCTCTGAGCACGAGGAGGCAGGACACACTGTTCATTTCTGTGAAGGCTAAACCCAGGGGATGTGATATCATCTGTAATAGTCTACATTGGCCAGGACCTGAGGAAAGCCATGAATATGCAGGCAGCACTATCCTGTCACCAGGCTCCTAACTCATTTCCTCACCAAGTAGATGAGTCCTGGCCTGGGTGATTTTATTTTCCAGATGTCTGAACTCTGCCAGCTTCATAAATCATCAGCACTAGCTACTTGGTAACTCCATCAAGTAATGGTGCTTAACGAGGTTAATTTTCTTTTTAGAAAAGGAACCTAGGTTATGAAAAGGAAAGCAGTGTAACTACCAGCCTAAAACCTGTTTCCTCTGCTTGAAACTTTTCTAAATGTGTGCATGTATACATGTACACACATACTCAGGGCAGCTAGGTGGCACAGTGGATAGAGCTGTGGGCTTGGAGTCAGGAAGATTCAACTCCATGAGTTCAAATCTGACCTCAGACACTTATTCAGTGTGGGACTCTATTCAAGTCACTTAACCATATTTGCCTCCATTTCCTCATCTGTAAAATAAGTTGGAGAAGGAAATGGCAACCTAGTAGAATATCTTTGCCAAGAAAACCCAAATGGGGTCACAAATAACTGAACATGACTGAAACAGCTAAACAACACAAACATACTTATATATCCACGTAGGATATATGTATATATCATCTAAGTTTCCATGGCCTACCAATCTTTGACTAATCTCGGGTGTGAGAAATTATAGAATCAGAGAACATCAGAGTGAGAAGAACTCTCAGAGGCCATCTAGTCAAACCTCTACCAGAACACAGACCCTTCTGCAATATACTGTATAATCTCTGCTTGAAGAATGCCATTGAGTATGAAGAATTTGTCAATTAGAATGCTACTTGTGATCCTGGGGGGGAGAAATTTTAGTGGAATTGGAAGGTGGGAAGAAAATGGAAACCATATTTCAAGGAGTTGAGTCAATGATGAAGAATTGGAGGTAAAAATTTCAGACTCTCACCCTCCCCCATACAACTCCCCCCCCTTTTTTTTTAAAGTTTGGCAGGAAAGAAGGTGATAGGAGAAAGAAAGGATGACAACTCCCAAGATAACCCATTTCACCCTTGGACAACATCATTAGGAAGCCTTTCCTGAAGTTGGTGTTGAAATTTCACTTACTCTGTTTTGAATCCCTTGCTCCTAGTTCTGCCCCTAGGGCAAAAGAAGATCTGTCTAGTTCTTCTTTCCTATGAAAACACCAAAACAATGAACACCAGGATGGATATCAAAAATGGCCTGCTGAGCCATGTGTTGCTAGTCACATAATCACAGAAAATTATAGGTATCATTAGATACATATATGTATGCGTGTGTATATGTGTATGTGTGTGTACACGTGCATGCATGTGCATGTGTGTAAAACCATTCTATACATACTTCTGTGCTGGGGAGTGAGAGGCAAAGGAAGAAATAAAGGAAAAAAAGAAAAAAAATACATATTAACTCTTATTTGTTAGTAGTACATAATAGACTTGCAGTTTCATGCAAAATCATTTTTTTCTATTCTGTTATGGAAAAGCTTGTTTTATTTCTTAAGTTCAGAATAAAATAAACAAAATTTTAAAAAATGAAAAGAAAATTATATCTAGAAGGGACCTTAGAGATACTATTTTTAGAAATGATAAAACTAGGCCCCAGCTAGGGACAGTGAGTTGTCCAAGGTAATAGAGACTGTTAGTGGAAGAACGAGTCTCAAAAGCAAGTTTCTTTATTTTAACTTAGTCCCCTTTTGACTGTATCTCACTCCCTCAATAATTCCTCATACTTGAAATGACACAAAAGTCAAGACCTAAGCTTCTCTAGATTTTGTTCTTCTTTTTTGCCAGATGGTGGAGATAATACCTGCTTCAAGGGATTGTGAAGGGAAATTGAGATGCCAATTTGAAGATTATCTGAAAAATCTTCTTTAAAAAAACAGCATTATATAGATATTAGGTACTTTCATAGTTTTGGATGTAAAGATAGTTGGAAAAAAAGGTCATTTGGAGGTGGATGGGTGGTACCTCCTTAGTAATCAGTGAGGAAAGACAACTAAAGGTACTCACTTTTTAAAGGTGCAAATCATAATATTTAGCTATGGAATCACTGGGATTGAGTAAGACACTGACATACCGCTAATTCAGGTAGCAATATCTTATACAGAAAATGGAAACATAAATAGTCACATTCATGGTAGCATAGTATTCATCCTTAACATACCATCTCTTTTCTTCCCACCTTTGTACTAACTTTCCTCTTTGCTTAGAAGGCAATGGCTTCTCTTTTCTTTCTGCCTCTTAGAATCCCACTTTTTCTGCCCAAAGGGAATGTAAATTTTAATCTCTGAAACCTTTTTGTTTCCCTTAAAGACCAGCCTTAACCCCAGATCACTCTGGATCTCACTGATTAACCAACAATAAGTCCCAGGCAAACCCTACTTCATCATTGTTTGGGCTCTGATTGGTTCAGAATGAATGTAAATAGCATTTGTCCCTGTTTTGGCCAGAAACCATGAGTATTTTTCCCCCTCAGATCAATTAAAAATTAAAAAAAAATTAATTTTATTAAGTAAAGAGACTATTCTCTGCTTCACTTCTTATTAAGTTTTAATTACTGAGAGCTGCTAAAGACCTTAGCTTGTAAAAGCTAAGGTCCCCCACTGCATCCTGGGCCATTTCCAGTTGTCCTGATCCATATCTTGCTGCTGGACTGAGATGACTCCAGAGGAAAAATTGAGGCTAATGACTTCCCTCACTTAAATCCAATTCACTTGCATATCATGCCATGATCTCCCTGATGTCTTGGTTCTCTTCAAGAAGGAAGGACAAACAACAACAGCTCAGATACCACCTTCTGCCCAATAATAATTAACATTTATATAGTACTTTAAGATTTATAAATATTATTTCATCCCCACAACAACCTTCAGGGGTAGGTGGTAGTATTATCCCCACTTTACAAATGAGGAAACTGAAGTACAAAGAGATTAAAGTAATTATCTAGGGTCACACAGCTAGTAAATTTCTAAGGCTAGATTTGAACTTAAAACAACAGAATTCCAAAATCAATGCTCTGTCTAGTGTCACCTAGCTGCCTAGATGTTAGCATAATGTCATTCCTGATCCTCTCCTATTTGCTTTAGTACATTCTCTGTATACTTATTTATACACATGCTGTCTCTTCTTCTCCCTGCCCCCACACTCCAAATGGAAGTCATTTAGGAGAATGCTTGTTACCCTGGAAGGAGCAAGGGCTTGGGAGTCAAGAGACTGACACTGAGGTCCCTGTTTCAACTCAGATGTATTTATGACACTGACTGAGTCATTCAAGGCAGGGACTCGTATTTAGTATAGTGCCACTCATATAAAAGACACTTATTAAATGCTTATGAATTGATTAATTGATAATAAATGCTGAATTGAACTGGATAGTAGAATGGATGCTAGGTTCAAAATGATATTGACTTTCAAACAGCCCTTAGAGAACTTAGAAGGTAGAATGTTCAACCTGGAGTTAAGAAGACCCCTGTTAAAATCAGCCTCAGACACTTAGACTCACATGACACTGGACAAGTCACTGAACCAGTGTCTTGTTCAGGAACTGAGCCTCAGTTTCCTCATCTCAGAAATGATGGCAAAGCCTTGTAGTACCCATTTCACAGCTGTTGTGAATCTCAAATAAGATATTATTTGTGTGTGTGTGTGTATACACTCACACCTACACACATACATACACACACAATATTCCAAAAATATTTGTGCAATTGTAAACTATTAAAGTTGAAACCACACTAAGACTTTTGGGACACCTACCTACACATCATTGTTGCTGTTGTTTAGAGTTAAAGGAGATGTTAACACCTAATCTAACCAAATTATTTTCCAAATGAGAAAACAAAGTCACAGATGGAATCAGGGATTTGAAACCAAGTTAGAATCTGATTCCAGGTCTGTTTTATTTGTTTGTTTATTTGTTTTTTCTCACTATATCCCTCAATTCAATTCAACAACTATTTCCTAAGGAAAAGAAAATGGAGTTTCTACACGTTTTCTTATGGTCTGGTTATTCATGGTCTTTTGTGCCTGGGTGTTAATATTCTATCCTTCATAGGTGTGAGACCAGCTCCTGAAGTTAGGAGAAGTAGAGAAATAAAAACTTAACAGCCTGTTGTGTGGCAAACAGGAAAGGGAGTGGTTCTTGGGACAGGGTCAAAAAGAAAGAAGGAAGAAAAAAAGGGAGGATACATATGGAAGGGAAAACAGAGGGGCATACCAGAGGGAGGAAGATTATCACTTTCCTTACAGGAAAATTTGAGCTAGAGATACAGAACAGTCATGTGGGAAATAGTTCAATAACAATATAAGGTAATGCCAATTCCAAATGAAGTGAATTCAGTGCATCCTAATTAATATTTTTTGAGAGCCTACTCTGTATCAAGCACTTCAGAGAAATGAGGAGAGTGGTGGAAGGAAGGTATTCCCTACCCTCCAAAGGCTTATAATGGAGTTTGATAGAAAATTCATATAAAATGTAGTTTGTTATCATGGAAGAAACAAGGGTTTGGGAGTCAAGAGACCAGCACTGAAGTCCCTGCTTCTTCAAATGCACTAATGACTCTGAGTAAGTATAATGTTAATGAAATATAAAATCTTTCATGCCCATTAATAGGTCTCACCTGGAGACTATTAAGGGAAGCTTGCTTAGGGGAGGTTTGCTTATTGGAAGGCTTTCACATCTTTTGTTAATTTCTAATTAGACACTGAGTCACTGAGTCAAAAGGGTTGTGATAAAATTTTAAAAATGGTGTGTGTGTATACATACATACATACATACATACACATATATATATATGTATATATATATACATACATACATACATACATATATATATACATATATATATATATATATATATATACATATATATATATATATATATATATATATACTCTGAGGTTAGCATTTTGCTTTGGGGATCACTCATTAGAAGAGTGTTCTTGATCAGACTGTTGGGTCTTGTCTGTTGATCTGTGCTAATTTCTCAGACAGAAGCCCTGGCTGTTGGTCTTTTTTTCCTCTGCTGGTATTTTCTCTATTTTCTTTGTTTGGATTTTCTCTGAAGTTCAGGGTGCTGATTTTTTCCCTGAGCTAATGAATGTAAATAAAAAAGATTTTTGAGCCCTTGAACAGTTATCTTTCATAGTAAAGCAGATCTTCGTGCTAGCAGTTATTCTGGGTATGGCAGTGGGTTGTTGCTACAGTGAGTCATCTCCAAGCCTTGGTTTCCTTACCTCTAAAATAGGGATAATAATACTTACATTGACTACTTTATATGCTTGTTGTGTGGAAAGCATTTTGTAGCATTAAAGAATATATAAATGTGAGTTATTAGTATTACAATTTAGTAGGGGATAAGACATGCACAAGAATCTATAAATCAACTGAGAATAATATTAAGTGTACAGAACAGGTCAAGCAATGTTATAAGAGATTCACTAAGGAGGAGTTGCTTTTTTTAATCTTTCAATTGATATAATTTGTTTTTATATTACCTTTATTTCTGAATATCTTCCCTCTTTGACTCAGAAAATTGTCTTTTGTAAGAAAGAATATGAAAGAAAGGGGATGGCATGGGGGAAGGAAGTAGCCAATCAATGCATATCAGATATATCTGCAGTATATGCAATAAGTCACATCCATAGCCCCTCACCTCTGCAAAGATGGGTGAAAGGTATATATGTTCAGCTTATTTCCAGGACCAAATCTACTTATTATAATTACACAGTGCTAAGTTTTAAATGTTATTGTTATTATTGTTATTCTTCCATTTATGTCTTTGCAGTCATTTTATAGATTATTTCCCTGGTTCTTCTTATTTTACTCTGCATTTGTTCATATAAATTTTTGTGAAATTTGTAAAAATCACTTCTAAGTGGGAAGATCAGGGAAGACAAGGTAGAAGAGTTGATAACTGATGTGAACCAAAAAGAAAAAAATAAAGAAAATTTCAAGTGGTGGAGATGTAGGGGATATCTAGGGTAGGTATGAATGGATAGCCTTCTGCATAAAAGATAAGATGGGGAAGGGTAAGAGTGGAAGACAGCAAGTAGTGCAATTTGATTGGTGTCTCCAGCATGGAATAAAGACTATAAAAGTGTATTGGAACCTGAGTGAACAGGGTTTTGAATAGCAACATGAGAAGTTTATGATTTTTCCTGTGGTGTTGTTTGTGAAAGGTAGTGTCACATAGCGAATAGACAGCAGGCCCTAGAGTCAGGAGGATGTTCAGAGTTTAAGTCATACCTCTGAAGTCCATCAGATTCCAAGTAACTTATGTAACATGACTATTCATATTACTTTAGCTCTTATTGTCCTAGGAATCTCTTTAAGAACATATGTCTGATGCAAAAAATAAGCATACCAAGATGGTGCCCAAACATTTATATTGCATTAAAAATAATATCTTGATTATATAGCACCTTAAAGGTACACAAAATGCTTTCCTCATAAAATATCTATTGAAATAGGAAGCACAAATATGATTTCCTCTATTTTCTAGATATAGAATTGGAGCTTCAGATATTAGGACTTATACATGGTCAATAGATAGTGAGTATGAGAGTCAGACAGGCAACTGGATGGCACAATGGATAGAGCACAAGGCCTGGAGTCAGGAAAACTCATCTTCCCAAGTTGAAATCTGACCTCAGATACTTATTAGCTGGGTGACCCTAAGCAAGTCACTTAACCTTGTTTGCTTCAGTTTCCTCATCTATAAAGTGAGCCAGAGAAGGAAGGGTCAAATCACTCCAGTATCTTTGCCAAGACAACCCCAAGAGGGGTCATGAAAAGCTGGATATGGCTGAAATGAACAAAAATCAGACTGAAAAACAAACAAAACTGAACAATGAAATCAGAGTCAAGGAAACAACAGAGAGTCATTGCTTTTTTTTTTTTTTTTTTGAGGGCAGTTGGGGTAAAGTAACTTGCCCAAGGTCACATGGCTAGGTTTTGTTTGTGTGTGTGTTGTGTCTGAGGCCAGATCTGAATGCAGGTCCTTCTGACTCCAAGACTGGTGCTCTACTCATTGCTCCACCTAGCCACCCTGAGGCATTGCTTTTTTTTTTTTTTTGAACCAGAGAAGTGGCTGGACGAACTTTGCAAACTGCAAGATTACTTTGAAGGCAGTGTGGAGGATGGACTGGAGGTAGGTTGACCAATAACAAATATTTGTATTTGACCATTGTTTATGATGGTGTAGGAGAGAGAAGGAAGCAGGAAATAAAGAGAGGGAAAGAGATGTGAAATGTACCAAGTTAATAATAAGCCCTCTCCATTTGGTGTGTTAAGGTTCATATAGCACTTTACCCACATCAATTTTGTAATGTCGGCAGAATCATCATTGTATTTTAAAGATGAGACTCAGAGAGGTTAAGCAATTGTCATTAGTAGATCATGTGGTATGCACTTAAGACCTGATTTCCATCAGGTTCTTTGGTTTTGAATCCAACATTCTGTTTTCTATACCACACTGCCTCTTTGGAAATGGACTTATCAACTAATTGGATGTGAGAGGGAAGGAAGAAGGTTCTACTAGTAGCTTCAGGGGAATTAGAGGGAGGGGCCAAGTTGATAAGTGACACTGGAAATGCTCTGTAATGAGACTAGCTACAGGGTGATTGAATGTTCAGTTACAAAAAAGAGTTAGAAAATAATCTCTAAAATCATAAAGGGACTGCAGTCTACATCAGTGAAGGGCGTTTCTACACAGATAAAAACTATGTCATGTAAGGAGAAGGAGAAGATAGTGGGAGGAAGGTGAAAATTTTGGATACAATTCATTTGAAATGCTCACCAGACAACTAGGTAGAGAAGGTAAGTAAAGAGATGGAAATGAAGTACTAGAACTCAAAGAGGTCAAGAGTAAAGAGAGATTTGGGATCCATCAGCACAGAAGTTACAGTTGAAGCCATGTGCAACAGAGCCACAATTAGGAGCAATAAGAGGAATTAGTAAAAGGAGATAGTAACAGTCAGAGGTGGGAGGGGATGAGCTTTTAGGTCGCAAGGACAGCAGAGGCAAAGGCATAGGGAAATAGTCGGAAAATCTGTAGGGAATAGTGAAGAGACATACCCAATTACATATGATCTTTCTTTTTTCTTATATCTTCATCTTCCCAATGTTATGCCTTCAGGCTGATGGTAGTGATATCCCATACATGTAGGGATAAAGTATAGGGGTGGGGGGGAAACAGACTGGATCAATTCTTAATTCTCACGGATTATCCCTAAACTGAGCAATAATAATAAATGAGTACTTCAGTATCAGTTTACAAGTGTTTTCATGTACATCATCTTCTTTGAGGCTCATAACAATTCTGTAAGGCTATCAGGGTATTTTTTTGTTATCATGCCTTTTTTTTTAGGTACGAAAATAGAAAAATTGTGACTTGCCCCAGTTACACATGTAGTAAATGGCAGGACCAAGACTTGAACCCAGTCATTTAATCAATAGGCATTTAGTAAGCATCTAGTCTGTGAAGGGTGCTATGGTAGGCACTGGAGATGTAAATACCAAAGTTAAAGAGTTCCTGGCTTCAAGAAGCTAACAACACTCTATTAAGTCAAATGTACTTACAGTTAAATAAATAAAGGATCTATAGAAACTATGGTAGAAGTTTGGTACTAATAATTGGGCAATCAGGAAAAGCTCTTTGAAGAAGGGTTTGAATTTATTGAACTTGATCTCAAAGAGAGCTGGGGATTCAAAGAGACAGGTAAAGTATGAGAGCATTCTAGATACAGGATATAGTTTCTATAAAGGAACAGAGCCAAGAGACAGAATATTGTGTGTGAAGAGCAAGAAGTGGTGCTGAAGCTAAGAGTTTGGGAGGATGGGTAGTGTGTAATCATTCTCTAAGAATAGGCTTGATCCAATATGTGAAGAATTTTAAATGTTAACCAGAAGGACTTGTATTTTTCCTTAGACATAAAATGGGGAGTGATTGAAGCTTCTTGAGCAGAGGAGAGACATGGTCATAGATTTA
This sequence comes from Gymnobelideus leadbeateri, assembly GCA_011680675.1. Taxonomy (NCBI): domain Eukaryota; kingdom Metazoa; phylum Chordata; class Mammalia; order Diprotodontia; family Petauridae; genus Gymnobelideus; species Gymnobelideus leadbeateri. The sequence continues at coordinate 147,509 of WOXC01004064.1, forward strand.
GGAATATCAATTTGTCAACTATGAGGAAGATAGACTAAAGAGGAACCAAATGGAGGATAGGTTAAAGAAGGGAGACAATTTCAAGTATCTTGCCCAGGTCAGAAGCAATGAGGTCTCAGACAAAAGCAGTTGTGGTATGAATGGAGGGAAGCAGATCAGTTTGAGAGGACCCAGGTGTCCTAAGTCTAATGCCCATTTCTAGGACACCTCACTGCCTGGAGAAGTATAAATAGACCATGACTACAAATGTCAGCTGACTGAGTCTGTTGCCTATCCAGGACAAGGGTCTGTGGCTAAAAAGAAGTTAAGATTATCCTTCCCCGAGGAGGTTACCTGTCTCCAGCAAGGGAGTAAAGATGCTGTTCAGAATGAGGAATGTTGTCTATGAATTGGGCCATACCATTAACCTTATTCTTGCTAACTCTGTGTTGTTAAATAGTAATTAGAAAATCATACATTTGTTTTCCACTTGGGCCCCTGGGCCCCTTGAAATCACCTCATATTTCAGTTCTAATGGACATGCTAATGGAGCCAAGAACTGCAGACCCACCAGTTTCAGAAATGGAGAAATTTTGGGGGAAAGTCATGACAAGGACATGCTTTTGCCGCAATAACTGACAATTATCCTCAGAGAGGTTTTGGAAAACAGCCTTGGAAATGCAACATACCAATCACATCTTGATTATTTAATGGAGAGATATGATCATTCAGTTGACAGAGCTGTCATCTCTAAGACTGTACATTCATCTGATCTGGGGCAACAAAGACACTGCCAGGAGGAAACACTCACCATAACACAGAGCATGCTGGTCCAGGAACCTTAATGCTAGTGTACACACACACACACACACACACACACACACACACACACACACACACACAATAAGGGCATGGCTGTTTGTATATGTATTGAGCACTTCTAATGTCCAAGGCATCATATTTTCATACTTTCAGACCTTCATTTAGGGTGAGTTCCTAAAAGTATGGGACTTTTCCTGTTCCTACTTATCCAAATCTTATCTATTTTTTATTTCATTATCAAATTTATTTGTTTAACTTTGAATTTACAACAATCAGTTCCACAATCCCTTGAGTTTCAAATTTTCTCCCCCTCCTTCTATTCCCCCACCCTCATGGCAGCATGCAATCAGATATAGGTTCTACATATACCTTCACATTAAACATTAGTCAAGTTGTAAAGAAGGATTATAACCAGTGTTGTGAGCAATGAGAATACAAGAACAACAAAACACAAAAGAGAGAGAGAACAAGTTGTTACATTCAGTCTGTGGTTCTTGCTCTGAATGTAGATATCTCTTTCCATCATCAGTCTTTTGGAGTTGTCTTCTAACCTTGTATTGCTGAGAGGGGCCCAATCTATCAAAGTTAGCCATCACACATGTTATGTGTCTGTAACTGTATACAACATTCTGGTTCTGCTCCTCTCACTCAGCATCAGTTTATATAAGTCTCTCCAGGTTATTATGAAATCCGTCTGCTCCTCACTTCTGATAGCACAATACTGTTCCATTGCATTGATATACCACAACTGTTTAGCCATTCCCCAATTGATGGGCATCCCCTTGATTTCCAATTCTTTGCTACCACAGAAAGAGCGGCTATAAATATTTTTGTACATACAGGTCCTTTTCCCATGTCTATGATCTCTTTGAGATATAGCCCTAGAAGTGGTATTGTTGGGTCAAAGGATATGCACTTTTTTATAACTCTTTGGGCATAGTTCCAAATTGTTCTCCAGAATGGTTGGATCAGTTCACAACTCTACCAACAATGCATTAGTGTTCCAATTTTCTATATCCTCTCCAGCATTTATCATTTTCCTGTTTTGTCATGTTAGGCAATCTGATAAGTTTGATGTGGTACCTCAGAGTTGTTTTGTTTTGCATTTCTCTAATCAATAGTGATTTAGAGCATTTTTTCATATGCTTATAGATATCTTCAATTTCTTCCTCTGAAAACTGCCTGTTCATATCCTTTGACCATTTATCAATTGGGGAATGACTGGTATTCTTATAGATTTGACTGCATTTTCTGTATAGTTTAGAAATGAGGCCTTTATCAGAGATACTGGTTGGAAAAATTCTCTTCCAATTTTCCATTTCTCTCCCAATCTTGGTTACATTGGCTTTATTTGTACAAAACCTTTTCAATTTAATGTAATTAAAATTATCCATTTTGCATTTCATAATGTTCTCTAACTCTTATTTGGTCATAAAATCTTCTCTTCTCCATAAATCTGAGTGGTAAACTAGTCCTTGTTCTCCCAGATTGCTTACAGTATCAGACATTATGCCTAGATCATGTACCCATTTAGACTTTATTTTGGTATACAGTGTTTATCTATCTTTCAAAGCTCAGTTTAAAATTGATCTCCTCCAGGGAGACTGTCCTGACTACTTCAGTTCATACTAACTTTTCTGACCTCCTACAATCTTTAGAATCTACAATATAATGCTTACTTTAGTTATGTTCTCTCATCATGTATCCTGACAATATTATAATTTTTCATATACATTGCATTATTTGACATCATATCATGTGCACAAGTCTTATTTTCTTGACAGCATATCACAGTGTAAAGATCCCTTAAGGAATGACTCTGAAGTGGGAATGCCATGCACCGTGACAAGTGGGAAAATATTCCTGCGCAAGACAGCTTTCATGTACATCATACAAAAAACAAAGTCACTGGCCTTGATGTCAGAATTTGCTGTTGTTTGGTCATGTCTGGCTCTTTGACCCCATTTAGGGTTTTCTTGGAAGAGAAACTTGGAATAGTTTATATTATAGATGCTTATATTATAGATGAAGAAACTGAGGCAAACCGGGTTAAGTGACTTATCCAGGCTATTTGAATTCAGCAATATAAATCTTCCTGAATCTAGGTCCAACATTCTCTCCCCTCTGCCACCTAGCTGCCCAAGTCTCAGAAGCCCAAGAACAAATCCTGACTCTACCCCTGGCTAAATCCATAACCTTGGGCAAGTCACTATATTTTTCTGAGTTTTAGTTTTCTTTATAAAATAGGGATAAGGATGTTTGCTTGATCAACATCACAGGGCCATTGTGAAAATTAAATATGATGCAGTAAAGTACTCTGTACACTTTAGACCTACTTCAATAATAACAACAACATAAGTGCAGCTATAAGTATGGAAATGGTCATAGTGCTGACACAATGGTGGCAGCTGTGGTGATGAAGACAATGGACACTCAATCATGGCATCCTAGATGTAGAGCTCCAAAAGATCTTACAATTTATCCAGTTCAATCCTTTCATTTTACAGATGAAGAAATGGGGCATGGGACACAGAAAATTTAAGTGACTTGCCCCAGGGTCACACAATTAGTAAGGTATTGCTTTTGTTACTAACCCAATCTCACCTGCTAAACTCTGTCCTTTTGAAGCTTCTCAAGTGTGGATTCCTGAATCATACCCATCCTCTGGTAAGCATGAAAATAATAGATTGGATGCCAGGGGGCATTAGTGGCTAGCATCAGCGTGCCACTAATTTGCTATGTGTTTCTCTATAAATCCCATAATTCTTTGGGCCTTGGTCTCTTCACTTATAATATGAAAACAATAATGCTCACCTGATTATAGAGTTACTTATAGGATCAACTAAGAGAAGACACAATAACAGTAAAATCTCCATGAGGGCAGGTTCCACAATGCATCTATTTACATAGTGTTCTTGGCCCCTTGGACTTCTAATAAATGAGTCAGCTGAGTGACAGAATGAATTTCCACTGAAATAGAAAGTGTTGGAAAGTTCTCTAAACATGTAAGTAATTGTTAATAGAGACATATAAATGTTATTTAAGATGAACAGGCTTGGTAGGGAAGTATAAGTTTTTATTTGCTAATTGGAAGAAGTTGAGTAGCTATCATATGTTCAATTAGATTGACTGCTTAAGGTTGTTCCCTGAGCCATAAACTGGTTTGACAAATAGTATGTCTAGCCTAGTCAGGGGGTGGGAAATGACTATTAACCATGGTAAAAATAAGGCAAAATGTTTTTCTGTCTCTTTAAATTTGACCAAGATCAAAAAAAAAAAATAGGGGAAGGGTTGAGACAAGTCATTGTTCCTACTTTGATCTTGTTAATCTCCTATTCAAAAAACTTTCCAACCTCCATACTTCCCGTAGAATAAAGTCACTGCTTTTCTTTTTGACTTTTCAGTCTTGAAAGAGGCTCCCCAATTTAGTCTCAGCCCACATTTCCAGTTGCATCTGCTTCCATTTCCATTCCACATGAGCCACTAGACTATTCCAATTACTATTAAACATAATTTGCATTCTCCACTCTCCATCTCTGTTCATGCTGCCCTTACTCCCCAATCCCACTTGCATCTTAAATGTTATCCCTCAGTAATCTACATTTTAGCCATTCTTCAGAGTCTAGCTCAAGTCCTTCATCTTTTGTGATGACTTTCCTGACTACTTTCATCTTCCAAAGTCAAAGTAACCTCTTAGCTACTTAGCCAACAATTAAGCATAAACTGCCTGGCTGTAGCACGTGTATTATTTTTTTATCCTTTCATCATATATATTTATGTCATCTTCCTAAGGTAGACTATAAGAAACTAGAGAGTAGAGCTAATGTTTCATATCTCTTTGTACCACCCTCCCTGAACAACTAGGAAAGGGATTATTCTAGAATATGTACCACTAAAGAAATTACCTAAAATCAGAAGAGGGCCAGGTCACATTGAATAACCTAGTCTTGTCTGAAGTTTTCTTTATTCCTCTCTCACCGCTCAGAGGTTCTGTGGGCAAATGATCCAGTGTACATATCTTTTCCCCCATTTAAGATAGGAAAACACTTAGGGAGTGTGACCAAATTCTTTTTCCTTTCCCTCATTAGAGTTTTAGAAAATCCTGTCATTCCCCCTACTCTGGTTAGGTAAGGATTAGGCTAGATATGAAAATCATCATTTTAGTACAAGAAGGGACATTGGAAGTCATCTAATCCAGCCCTCTTATAGTAAAGATGAGAAAAATAAGGCATAGAAAGGTTAAAAGACTTACCCAAAGTCACATAGATACTAAGTGGCGGAAACAAGATTATGAACCCTCTGGTCTTAGACCTATTGCCCTTTTTATTGTACCATACTGTCTCCAAAGACCTGGTAATACCTTCTGATTCTGTGATTCTATGAGTTTGTAGTCTCCATTGACCAACAATTTACCCAGCCTGTGGTATACCTCTTTACCATTTGCCCTCCCTCTCCCTTCCTCACTGTTCAACTTCCCATATGCTTTATTTTGCCTCATTGTTGGGTTTCATAGCCAGTTTCTGCTTTCTCTCCATGCAGTACCATAGGTTTCAAAAAATGGGACCTTGCTTTATTAGAGAGCTGGCAAAGAATACCAGTAGACCTAGTCAGGGCAAAGCACTGAGTGGAGGTCCTTCCTTTTATGCCTGAGATTTAAAAAAAAAATAATGTCATTTTTTAAAAATTGAAGCTTGATTGACTTCACTCTTTTTCCTCCCCCATAGTCCCACCTCTTTTTGTTTACTTGGCTCTACCAGGCACATCTGGACATTACAGGTTTGTTAGTATTGCTAAGAAAGAAAGAATCTACAACCTGAAGGCTATTATTATCTCCCCCACCAGCCTGCAATGGTTCCTGGAATCCACCATTAGGGTTATTCATTTGAATTAAGACATTATGTTTCCAGGAGGTCCCTGTTACAATACAAATAAGTATTATGTCTGGAACTCTCAAATATGCCCTCAGGTTGATGGTGCAAAGATTCAGACAGTTGCCATATCAGGGATACAGCCAACACTGTCCCAGAATGACTTTATCATCACAGACTCACCTGTACATGCAGAATGATTTCTCCTCTACCTCTTCTCCCTTCTTCCCCCTTTTCTACAATTGGAGATGTACCAGCCATAATACTGGGATGCTGAATACAAAGGACAAAATAAGGAGGAAAAACTGGGAAACAGAACACAGCTGCCCAAGCCACCTTCCTACAAGTCAGGGAATCAAAAGAGACAAAGGCAAATCCTTCCCACACCCTGGAAAGTTACTGAGATCTGAATCCCTTTCTTTGAGGGGTAGGGGAGGATCAAAGCTTTATAACAGTAGGCTTCTGTCTAATTACTGGGAACAGGTACCATTTCTCTCCATCTCTGTTTCTCTCATTGCTTCTCTCCATCTCTCTTTGTCTATGTTTCTCTCTGTCTGTCTCTCTCTTTCTATCTCTCTGTATCTGTCTCTGTGTCTCCTTTTCTGTCTCTCTCATCTCATGTTCTCTGGCCACAGTGCTAAGTAAACTAGCTGCTATTCATCTCCCCTTCCCCCCCCCACCCCAGTCCTTGGAGGAATGAAAGTGTCAGACCTCCTATCCTGGTCTGAGATGAAGGAGATCTTTCTTTGTAATGTATGACTCTCTCCTTACATGTTTTTAAATTTAAAAGTGAGATCCCCAAAGTAAGGGATCACTTTCTTCCATAATCCACCAACTGCCTGAGCACCTATGCCATAAAATTATATTTTAAAGAAAGCAAACAAGGCACATGTTCTATTTTTACCTCAACCCCAATTCCCTGATTACAGCCCCCTAATCTTTAACTAGAGTCTAAGAAAACCAGATTATCCCTGTACTATCACTGTTTAGTGCAGGGGTTAATTTGTGATGGATCTCTTTGTCAATCTGATAAATCCTGTAGAACTCTTCTTAGAATGCTTATGAAAATGCATAACATAAAATATGTAGGATTTCAAAGGAATATAATTATCTCCAAGTACTACTGAAATGCTTTGATAGCATTCAAATGCAAAAAAATTATCGAAATATTTATTTTAATAAATCAAGTTCAAAGATGCCAGGTTAGGTGTCTTTGGAAAAGTCCTGGACTTGCAATTTGAGTAGAGATGGGTTTATGTTCTGCAGCAAAGAAAAATATTAATACTAACAATGTACTCTGTGTTTAGGCACCATTCTTCTTTTAAACATTTTTTGTTTAAAGTTTTGATTTCCAAATTCTATCCCTTCTTTCCTCCCTTCCACCTTCCCTGAGGTGGTAATCAATCAGATATAGGTTATACATGTACAATTATGTAAAACATTTCCATATTAGTCATTTTGTGTAAAAAAAATAAAACAAAATATGAAAGAAAGATAATGAAAAATAACATGGTTCAGTCTATATTCAATCAATATCAGTTCTTTCTCTGGAGGCAAACAGTATGCTTCACCATTAGTCCTTTGGTATTGTCTTGGATCATTGTATTGCTGAGAATAGCTAAATCATTCACAGTTCTTCATCAAACAATATTTCTGTTACTGTGTACATTCTCCTGGTTCTGTTTATTTCACTATGTAGGTGTCATTCTGCTAGAATATTTAATTTATTCTTAATGCAAGAGTTTCTAGCTTGTAGAAAAAAAAAAAAACTGGCATAGTCTCCCTTGTCCTCTCACATTACTTTCTGCCCCAAGAAAATTGGGATAACATTTATACATATCTTGGGTTGGACTATAAGATTTCTAAGATTCTTTGCATTTATAACATTCTGTGAAATTAATTAGTAGGTATGAGGGAAATCTTTACTAAGTAAAGATACATCCTTATAAAGAAATTATTCAATTAGGAAGAAAAAAATACAAATAACTGGTATTGGCTTCTCTCATTTTATACCTCAAGAAGATATTTCCCATAGACTTGATAGCAACTACCAAAATGGTGGGCATAGACCCTAGGAGAAAAATACAAAATGATAAAAGTTTAAGGCTATAAAGGACCTTAGACATTATGTAACCCACCTTCTTTATTTTGCAGATCAGGAAAATGAGTCTCAGAGAAATGAGGTGAATTTGCTTAAATTTTAAAAAGTTAGTAAGTGGTAAAGCCTAGACTAGATTTCAGGGTTCCTGACTTAGTCCAGTACATTTTATTCTGGGCCATGCTGTCTCCTTAACCAATTTCTATAGGGTTGGCCTTATCAAGCCCTATGAAGCGATGGTAAATAACATGACATGTAATTATGATTTTTAACAAATTGCCCACTGACACTAATAAGATGATGGCCCTGTTTGACAGCAACCTGATATCTTGAACAGCTAAGAGTAAATAAATAAATGAACCAGGAATGCCTTTCATCAGACCTGAAACTTTCTGTTGATGCCCATTTAACTCACTAATTCTGTTTGGCTCTTGATCTGACACCATCACCATAATACAATATGAAGTGCTAATTACGGCCCAACCTGATGATACAATTTACCGGGTGAGAAAAGGTTTCCTCTCCTTATTGGAAGCTGCTTGCTCTAAAATTTGATCAGCATTCGCTGTGATAGGAGAGGAAATCACATTGCCACATTGGCCTTCAGCCCTAACTAATGGAAAGAGCAGTTCACTCTCAATCCATGTTATTTTTCAGATAATTCAGCACATCACTGGCTACTTAAGAGTTTCTCTTGGTAATCTAAGAAGACAAAACAAATCTGAGATTCAGTATCCCTTCAAATGGGCAGCTTGGCTCCTAGGATGATGAATAATCAGAACCAAGGACTTTCACGTTTCTCTTTGTGCTCTGAATTCATTTGTGCATATGGAAGCTAGGGAGCATGTTTCGGGGGGCCTTGAATGAAATGAAATGGTCAGTTTCAATATTCTCCCTTGCTTTAGATTTCCTACAAACACAACCACTACCTTCAAGAGACTGTCTCAGGGGAATGGTTGTGAATCAAATAAACCAAGGGACATTGGTGCCCCTCCCTCTGTGTGAATGGTCCCATAGTGGTGCTTGGTCAGCCTCCCCTGAATACCCATGATGAAAGGCTATGTTTGATGTTTGTTGAAGATGGATATTATCTGTATAAACATATATGATGTATAGTGACTTTTGTGCTACATTCCTGGAAATAGGTATGTATTTACCCCGTAAGAGACAATATTGCATTCTCCATGTATAATGGGATGCAGGCCAATGTAATACTACAGATAGTTGAGGTCCCATTGTATGTAGAGCTCTAGGCTAGCCAGTTGGGGAGAGATTAAGTTTAAGTAGTACAGGTCCTTTCCCACAAGGAGCTTTCAGTCTAATGGGGACAAGACAGCAGCTAGATGGCATAATGGATAGAGTAGTGGGTGGGCCGAGAGACAGGAAGTTCAAATCTGGTCTCAGACACTTATTAGCTGTGTGACCCTGGGCAAGTCATTTAACCCTTTTTTGCCTCAGTTTTCTCATCTGCAAAATGAAATGGAAAAGAAAATGGCAAACCATCCCAGTAGCTTTGCCATGAAAACCCCAAATGGGGTCATGAAGCATCAGACAGGATTGAAAACAACCAAACAATAACAGAGTCTAATACAGGCACAGATATTACATGGATTTCTGGGGGAGAACACAAATAAATGACCAATAAAATGCCCCAAACTTTTTAGTTAGAGAACTATTTGTCATAACATTACCAATAAGTTATAGTAAGTTCTAAGGCACAGAGACTTATATAGGATAGGCAAAAGCCTCATACAGGATCCAAGGAAGAGCGAATTCCTTTGAGTTTGAGGGACAAAAATATACCCAAGAATGAAGCCAGGCAAGACGGTTAACATACCCTACTCTCCTGTCATTCCCAGGTAAGGGGCAGAGTTTCTTGCAGTTGTTAGCTTTCTGGCATAATAGAAAAAGTCCTAGATTTGGAGTCAGGAATCCAGCATTTGATCCCTAATCCCCATACTTAGGAGCTATGTGACCCTGGTTCAAAATGAATAATAATAATATTGTCACTGCCTATTTTAAAGTTGTTACAAGAAAAAAAATGTGTTTTGTAAAACTTAAGCATTGATCTAAATATGAATTCTTATTATTATTACTGCCCAGTTCAATTAGTAGAGCTGGATAAGAATTGTGTTACTTTTGTTAGCTAATTAGTGCCTTCTAACTTTATCATTTTGCATATGTTTGCAAATTGCTACCCTTCTCCTAGTAAATAAATAAACTCTTATTAAACCTCTTTGTTGCCTTGGGGCTGAAAAAAAGGCAAATGTGATTGGGGTGGGGTGGAAGAAGCAAACCCTCAAGGTCATTGGATGGCAGGTGTCATTAAGGACTTCGAGAGGGTGGCAAAACCAAGGTTGCTTTAGACCTTTCTGTCAGCAAGAATTTGGTCAGCCCTGCATCGTCATAAAAACTCAAATGTCTATGGCTTTTTGTCTGCAAAGCACTTTATTACAACATCATTATGAGTTAGGTACTGCATGCATTCTTACCCCCATTTTGCAGATGAAGAAACTGAGGCTCATCAAGATGAAGTGATTTGACTGATATTATTCAGTTTGTCAGTGCTAGAGTTGGAATTCAGACCCAGGATTTTCATGATAAAATTCAGGGCATTTTCAGTTGTATCTCTTTCCCATATAAAATGAAGGTTTGCGATTTTCATGAATCCTAGGACTCCATGTCTGTCCCAGTGTCACTAAGTACTCTTTTATATCCAGCTTAATCTTCTACACATATAAATGAGTTACTTTTTCCCCCTTGCTCCTAGCTCAGAAGAAAAGTATTTGTTCATATTCCAGCAGGTGTTTTCATAAGCACCATAAGGTGTTTTCACCCTCCTAGCCAGGTCAAGTAGCCTTTCACTTTTCTTGACCAACCTCTTTCTCTGCTTAGTCCCAACATAGATGCCTCCCAGTGAGGACAGAGCCTGCTGGCGCCTGCTGGCACAGGTACGGGCCCAGGCACTGGTGAGGAGAGAAGCTAGCTGGCCCCTCTGATGCCTCAACTTATGCACCACCTGCTCCTAGAATGAGTCTTCTGTCTCCCAGGCTATCAATCTCCGTTTGAATTTCAGTAGCACTAAATTTACCTAAATCCATATTCCTGGAGGTCATAAAATGCAGCCACGGGAGAAGAAAGGAAAAGAAATTTTTGAGGGCACAAGCCTCTTAAAAAGTTCACTTTAACGGTGTCCAATGAATGAAATATTGAACAGCAGGTATATTATTTTTAAAAGGGACATAAAACAATAGTGTGGCACTGTCTGGTTATATTACAGTATCTATCTTCTCATGTATCAGCAAAAAGTAAGGCTGAAGTAGGCCTAATTATCATATTTACAGTGGTACAGGTAGTAAAACAGTTATGTTTTGCATCGCTCAGGATGTTCAGAGCTGAAATAGATAAACTATGTAGGAGACTAGTAATAGGTAATTATTCTCTACTTACATATTCAGCCTCATAATTCTAAATTAAGGTAAGTGGAAAAAGCTTATAAAATATTCAGAGCTCCTTTATCTTTCCTCCTCCCTCTTATTAGAAACTGTGCATGAATTTGCATAGAATAAACTGAGCTCATAAATCAAAGCAGAAACTGCAGGAATGCTCTTTGTAAGTTATAATTTAAGGTTAACTGTAGCACATTTTGCTTACTGTATTATTAATGACTTTCGTTCACTCATGACAAGATTACATATTAAAAATTGTTGGTAGACAAAACTCAGTTCATAATCAATTTGCTTCTTAATGTGAGCAATCGGCGTGCATTCCTGCGGCGCGGGCAGGTTTAGCGAGGATAATGGAAGGAGTGTCTCGGGAAGGAAGGGGCTCCCGCGGTTGGGCTCTGGTGGGGGGCGTGATTGACAGCGAACTCCAAACGGGAATTAAGTGAATAGTGAAGGGCAAACAGCCGAAAGCTCCAGCCTCCAGCCTGCTTCCCTGGGTCCCTAAGCTTTCTCCGCCCTTAAAGCTTTCCATCCCTTTGTTCCTTCTCACTTCTATTTACGAACAGCCTCTCACTTTTCAAAGTGCTTTCTTCTTTCTTATCTCATCTGCTCCTTCCCTCCCGCCCCCATCAAACACATTTGCAAAGTATACATAGTTGCAGTACTTTTCCCAACAGCAAACAATGTTCTCCCCAACAAATTTCCATGCTTAAATCATGTCAATTTATTTTCAATCCAATAAGCGTATATTCTTCTTTCCCCTTTTGTTTCTCCTTCCTCTTCTTCCATAATATGCTTTACTCTTCTGGCTATATCTCTGATGACGTTTTCATGCAAGAGTATCCTTCAACTTTTCTTTTGCATATGCCCGTGATCATAATTTTGTTCCTTTTCTCTATCCTTTCTAAAAAAGAGACTATGAACCTCCCCCCACCCCCCATGCCCCTTTCTCCACGGTTTATGCACTCTTTCAATCCCCTTGGCAAGCTGTGAGTGTATCTTATACACTGGCACATCGGGGTCCAGACGTCCTCCGAGATATGTGGGACAGATGTTATTATCCCCATGCACAGAGGAGGAAAAGAATACACACAGGTTTTAAGTGGCTTTTTCAAAGTCACACAGCTAATTAGTGACAGAGCTGAGAAACCAACTTTACTTTCTTTTAAAGTATTATTTTGTATCAGAGAATCCTCTATCTGGCCTCCTTAGTAACAGCCATCAGAGTACAAAGGTTCCTAAACTTTTTTGTATCATATCCCCTTTGACAGTCTGGTGAATCTTACAGAACCCCTTTCACAACAATGTTTTTAAATACATAAATTAAATATAGAAAATCACAAAGGAAACCAATTTATTGAAACACGGTTGTTGTTTTTTTAAGTTTGTATCTCTTGCAATTTAGACTCTTGCTAAATGGATTAGTTTGACAAAGTACAGTTGATCAGTAATCAAGAAATCCCTGTTCACCATTAGATAATACAACTAGATAATTGTATAAACTTAGGTAACTTTCTTAACTTGTTTCCTCTTCTATAAAACAAAAGGGTTGGACTAGTCACTGTGTACTAAGGTCCTTTCCAGAACAGAACTATGAGTCTGTGACATGTTGCTTTCAATAGGAATCTTGTTCCTAGATGTTTCTAATTTACCACTCAGATAGTAGAGGTAAAAGGGAGAAATTATCAGGAGAAACATTTCTCCAAGTAGACCAAGTAGAATGGGGTTGGGGACCCTGGAACATGCAGAAGGGCTGGGGACTATGGTTATCCAGTCTTTTCAAACTGGTAGACTAAAGACCTATGAATAAGTATATTCATGTCCTTTTTAGATGATGTAAATGGGGCTCAATCAGACTAGCTAACTGCCCAAGGCCACATGGCTACTAAAGATTAAAAGTAAGATTCAAGTCTAGATCTTTTCCTTCCAAGTCTATTGTAACTCATTGTCTTCCAGTCTTGCTCCTTGTGTCAGTGTTGTATGTATACATGCCTAATTCAGAAGCTAGGAGGTGCAGTGGATAGAGGGTGGAATTTGAGTCAATTAAACCTTTATTTGAATACTGCCCTAGGTACTTAATATCATTGTGACCTTGATCAAGTCACTTAACTTCTTTCAGCCTCAGTTTCCTCATCTATAAAATGGCAATATACACCCCTATATGTGTGTATACATACACAAACACAGAAATAGATAGATAGATAGATAGATGATAGATAGATAGATAGATAGACAGATAGATAGATAGACAGACAGACAGATAGATAGATAGATAGACAGACAGACAGACAGACAGACAGATAGATAGATGATAGATAGATAGATGATAGATAGATAGATAGATAGACAGACAGACAGATAGATAGATAGATAGACAGACAGATAGATAGATAGATAGACAGACAGATAGATAGATAGATGATAGATAGATAGATGATAGATAGATAGACAGACAGACAGACAGATAGACAGACAGACAGACAGACAGGCAGACAGATAGATGATAGATAGATAGATAGATAGATAGATAGATAGATGATAGATAGATATTTGAGTTGAAGTAGACAGGAGTTAATTTCAGGTTGAACCACCGAGTTTTATTTCCACAGACAAATTATTCTGTATGTTTAAGAATTTGTGACACTCTATGTAACTACAAGTCATTTTTATTCTTATTGATGCCATTAGCATCATAAATTAATGTTAATTAGAATTAATTCCATTAGTAAATATTTTGAGAATTTTTAAAAACACTTTAATTAACCGGATATGTTATGGGGTATCAGTTAATCTGAGTTAGGAATCAACCTCATTTTATATGGGAGGAAATTGAATCCCATCAGATTAAATGAATTGCCCAAAGTCTCTTAGGAAGTAAGCATCTGCTGTGGGATTTGAACTGGGTCCCCTGACTTCAGTGACCGTACCTTATCCACCCCCACTACTACCTCACTGCACCCATACAGGCATCACAAGGAAGAGGTAAGGGCAACCACTCTCTCCCTGGGAGCAATCATTCCTTGTTTGATTCCAATTCCTAGGGGATGGCTCCTAGGGGATTCCAATTCCTAGGGGATGGGTTCACTCCTCTTCACCTCATGCATCTTCCACTCCTGATGAAAGATTTCAGAGCTGTTCTGTAGGAAAGAACACAAAGCCAGGACAGGATAGAAGATGAGAGGGAGTGAAGTAATGGGCTTGAAGGGGTTGGAGTAGAAAGAGAAGAGAACAGAGAAACACAATCTGGGGTGAGACAGCACAAAGACTTGAAAGGAAAGGTGACGAAAATTCAGATGTGAAAAATTCAGGAATTAATTAAACTTAAATTAAATAAGGAGAAAGAGGAAATTAAAAGTCTCAAGGGACTAGCCAAGCCTGTCACAGATATTACAAAAGGGTCTGCAATGCCTGAATTTTTAGCTATTTCTCTTTGCATACCTCTTTCATCAGACAGAGGCAGCTTGTACATTTCTGCAATATTCTGATATTTTAATCAATAGACTCATTCATTCAACAAATACTTAATGATGAGTGTTTCTGGTTAATTGGATATTCTGGGTAGCAGAAGGCTAATCCACAAACCTTTCATATTTACTCTAATTTTGATGGAAATTTTGTTACAATTCCCAGGTTTTAGTCTTGTTTTAGTCTACCTGGTGACCATAATGGATTGCTTCTTTGCCAAGTCACAGTGCTTTGGTGCTGTGCATTATTTTTCTGTGTTCTGAACTATAAATCAAAGTGGAGAAGCTGCAAGACTGGGCTGAGCCTAGGACATCTTCCAGAACTAGAACCTGGTCTTTTGAATAAATCAAATGATTTTTTTTTTTAAATTTTAATGTTTTTATTGTTGTTGCAAATGAGAGAGGGGCATTTTCCCCCCTTTCCTCCAAGCTGAATACAGGGAAGAAAACACACATTTTAGTCATTAAAAGCTATTGTTAATTGGGTTCTTGATAAGATTTTATTGTATAATTACACAAACACATTGCTTTTATACTGAAAGTATGGTGGAAAGACCATAGAATTTAGACCAGCGTCTTGGGAAAGGGGAGACATTAGATGAACTTTGAAGTACCATTCAGTATTAGGAATAGAATAGGATAGGATAGGATAGAGAGGATAAGGGATAGGATAGGATAGGATAGGATAGGATAGGATAGGATAGGATAGGATAGGATAGGATAGGATGGTGGTGGTGGTGGGGGAAAGGATACAGGATAGGATAAAGGATAGGATAGGATAGAGGATAACATAGGATAGGACAAAGGATAGGATCTATAAAATAGGTTTGTTTGTATTTGTATTACTTCACAAAATTATTTTGAGTAAAGAATTCTGTACATCATTATGAACTCATGAATGATTTTCTTTTTTACAAGGTTTGATGATGTGCTTAGAGCATTTTGCAAACCTGAAAGCTATATATGAAGTCAGCTATTATTAATCTAAAATTGAAAAGAAGTTATAACAATTAACTATTGATCAATACTTATTGAGAACCTACTATGTATGACACTCTGCTTTTTACTATGGAGAATGAGTCTCAGTCTTCAAGGTTCTTATAATCTTGTTGAAAAGCTAGGACATGAATGTGGAAACATAATAACCAGATAAGCCAAGGTCTAGGAGAAACAAATGAAATTTGCAGGGAGAGACACTTAGTCAGGATATAAAGGGAAAAAAACTTCCTAACAATTTGAGCTAAACAAAAGTGTCACAGGTTATCTCATCAGGTAGTGAGTTCCTCATCTCTGGAGGCTTTCAAGAGATGATCAAGAGATGACCACATATCTGGGATATTATAGGGAGGATTTTTCATTCAGGTGCAGGTTGGAAGGAATAATGTCTGAAGTCCTTACCCAAAAAGATTCTGTAAAGAAATCAATAGCAATTCAATATTAAAATATCTATATCTATAGATAGATATAGATATATGAAATACCTTGCCCCGAATGTGAGCAAATGCTAAGTAAGTAGAATGGACAATAGCTGAATGGCATTTCAAAGACCAAAGAAGAGACCATTGTGTGCTGAGGTGGTCCGAGAAGGAGGGATGCTGGGAGACATGAGAGACTGCAAAGTGCAGAAAAAGCAGAAGATCACAGGATTTGAAATCACACAATCTATACACATCCCCCCCCCCTCCACACACACACACAGAAAAAGAAACAAACAAACTACTTTGTCTTTACTTTGCATTTGTCTTTACCTGTCTGTGTATGTTACTTCCCCACCTGGGGTTCTACTAGGATAGCCCCTACTTATACCTCCTATTGGGCATCTGCTGTGACCATGGAAGCCACATCCACAGAGGCTGGTATTAAGCAAGCAAGGATTGCTTCCTGGCTAGTGGCCTGACTTCAATGATGAGAAAGCCAGGGGCCAGAGCTTCTCTCTCTCCCCAGGTCTCTAATGATACCAGGGCCCCCACACTCCCTGCATGACAAGATGGGGACTTGCCCAGTTTCAGCCCCCAAAGCCTCATCAGTCTTTCCAGAGGCTCCATTGCAGCAATTACAATCTAAATCCAGAGTCAATTACTCACTGTGTGAATCGCCCCCAAAAGATTGCTTTTCCTTTTCCATTAGTATCGCACGTAATTGCACTCTGTGTGGTTCCTGGACTCTCATTCCAGACTTCAACGTCCAAGAGGATCCAGATGGACTATTAAGTCCCTTCACCTCCCATCTCTGACCTCACCAATGTCTTCAATGAGATTCCTTTGCTATTTTCTCCCACTACTCATTATGTAGCTCCTTGTGAGGGGGAGACATTGGTATTTTTCCCTGCTGATTTTTCCAGAGACTCACTTTTTTTTTACCTTCCCAATTCCCCTTCCCTAGTATATGTGCTTATTAAATTGGTGCATTTCAGTACTCACATAGCCTTGACAGTTGCAAGCATATCATTTAAAGGGCCCTTATCTCTCTCCTCTCATAACTCTCCATGCCGTTTGGATAGTGGAGGTGCTGCTGCCTAATTATACAGGATGCCCCATCTAGGCCTTCCTTATCTGCCCAATATTCCAAACTGCTGTGATTTTCCTCCCTTTTTTTTTTTTTAGCTACCAGCATCACAAGATACTTGCATGTATCTTGCATGAAGGGCACCTTCTCCAGGGTCCTTCTAAGTCTCCTACCAAAATTCTAGGCTTCTGTTCTAGAAGATTCCATGTTCTATGTATGCTGGGCAAAAGTGTTCAGAGGGTGGTGACTCATTTTCAAATAAAACATTTGTATTTCATCTGTGAGCTCCTAGAGGTATAACTTGTTAGCCAAAATAAGTCCCTTGAGTGAGGCCATTTCCTGCACATTGATAGGTCAGTTCAGAAAATAAGTTAGGGAAAGTCAATCTTTCAACAACCATTAAATCTCACTTGTAAATCTACTCTTCCTACACATGGTGTTGGTCTTCAGGAAATAAACTATTTCATGTGACAGAGTACTATGAATCATGGAATTTCAGAAGTAGTAGGGATGACAGAGGTCATCTACTTTGACATGTACCTGAACAGAATTCCTCCCTAACACATCTTAAACAAGCAGTCATTTAGTCTCTGCTTAAAAGACCTTGCAGGATACTGATTATTCCCGAGTTGCCAAATCTACATTTCAATAGTTCTGATGTTTAGAAAGATTAATAATCTTGAGTCTTGTCTGCTTTACTACAAGAAACAGAATATATTAGGATTGTGTTTTCCCATTTATGCTATAGTTGGGACCAAAGTTTGCACTAATTTTTTCTCTTGCAAGCTTACCCAGCTCAAAATTTGGGTGTTTTTTCAACTGATCTTATAGGATTTGCTTTTTCTCACATACATACAAAGTGTGACTATACCATAATGAGATAAACTTTCAATTTAATGCAAGGGATAGTCATCTGGTGCCTGTGCTATGCTAAGTACTATGTATGACTCTAATTGTTGGTGTAGCTTGTCCTTTTATTCATGAAAAGGGACATATATGTACATTTTAAAGGTAACTAGCCAAAAGATATTGACAAGGATCCAAAGGAAGACCGCTAAGATAGTAACATGTCATGTGAGAGATTATCCAAAGAACACATGATGTCCCAACCTTGGGAACTTCCACACTACTAAGGCTAAGCCGCCAAGACCTTGTCCCTAATGATACTGAAGATAGTCCATACAAAAATCATATTGAGCAGCAGTAAAATTCGAAACTTTTTTGATGGCATAAAAGTATGCAATGAACATATAATATGTAATAAACAAAGACTTGGCATTGGGAGAGGGTAAGATAAGAACATAATAGAGATGAGGCCATCTCAGTACATAACAATTGAATAGGAGAAAAAAAAAGTTGGAGGAAGACTAAGGTTGCTTAAATGGAAAAGTAATCTAGCCTCAGGAGCCTGATAAACAAAAAACACCCTAAAGGCCATTCAGTCCAAACCTCTCATTCTACAGAGGAAGAAAATGAGTCTCAGAGTTGGAAAGATTTTCCTCAGATCACACAGCTCATAAAGCAATAAGCCATAAATTGGAAGTGAGGTCCTCTGGCTGCCAACACCAGGGTTCTGTTTTACCATACTGTGTTTCTTCCACCAGTCCTGGAATATGAATGAGTCCAATACAGTGTGGTACTGATAAGACACAGTGAAACTGAGCCTAATTCCTGATGCCTGGGTGATAGGCAAGCTTTATGTCAATCTTCTCCATGGTGAGCAGAGTGATTTGACTCTCCCATCCTCATAATGATAAGCCGGATTCCTCTTACATGGATGTAACATTGAACACACTTAAGTGGTTTTGCTTGCATTTTCATTCAATGAAACATGTGAGAATACATTATCCATCACTAGCGGGCCCTAGGAAGAGGACCCTTATTCTCAAAGTGTGCTTATCATTTAGTCAACAGGTCAAGCATTCTGCTAACTGCTGGGAATACAAGAAAAAAATGTGTATGTACATACACATATATTCACAATATGAATACATATACATGTATATACATATGTATTTATATATATATGTATGTGTTTATGTATATATGTAAACATGTATATATATTTATTTATACATACATATGTCTAGATCAGCCATATATAAAACTAATACAAGAACACTTTAGATGGGAAAGCACCAACAGCTGGAGGGGACCAGGAAAGGCCTTCTGAAAAAGAAGCTCTTAAGTTGAAACTTAAAGGAAGTCAAGGTCTCTTGAGAGACAAAAGTAGGAAGGGAGAGCCTTCCAAGTATGATGAACAGCCAATAAAAGGGGGAGAGATGAGGTAGGAAGTGTCATGTCTGAGGGATGACAAGCAGTACATTACAACCAGATGACTGAATAGAAGAAAATGGAGGGAATATTGTGTGGTGATCAAGCTGGACAGAGAAGAAAGGGCCAAGTGACAAAGAGGTTTCCATGTCAAATAGAAGAGTTGTATTTAATCCTAGTTCCCTAAGGAACATAGCTCCCATAGTTCATGGTTACACACTGACACAAAACAAGAGGGGCAATGCAAATTGATTATTATAAAGGGAGACAGGATAGTAGTGACGAAGATAATAATACACAGTCATTAAATCAAGAGTTTACTAAGTTCCTACTATGAGTCAGGTGCTTTACTAGGTACTGGTGACATGATTAAAAGAATGAAACATTTTTTTACTTACAAGGAACTTACATTCTAATGAGGGAAATAAGTATATCTAAAATATATGTAGCATAAATAAAATATATATATATATATAATGGCTAAGTACAAGGTGGTTTGGGAGGGAGGGAGGACACTATCAGTAGGGACAGTCAGGAAAGGTATCTGTGTTACATTGGAGAGAAAGGAAATGGAGTGAAGTACCATGTGTGAGACACAAAGAGAAAACCAATTTTGACTATGTACAAATTAGATACTTACGGGATAAACTGGAGATAATCTAAGAGGGATGACACAGATTAAGTAGGATTGAGAAAGCCTTCTTGCTTTTGGAATTTTAACCAAGACTTGAAGGAAGCCAATGATACCAGGATATAGAGATGAGGAGGGAGAGATTTCCACATGGGGGGGGGGGCGGGCGGGACAGCCAGTGAAGACACTTGGACTTGGCAGACAGAGTACCATGTGTAAGGAAGATCCAGGAGGCTGTTGTCACTTGACACAGCATTTGTGGAGTGGGATAAGAAACATATAAGAAGATGGAAAATGTTATGAAGAGCTTTAAAAATCAGAGCCTTCCATATTTTATTTTGGAGGAAATGGGGAGCCACTGAAGTTGAATGAATAGAAAGGTTGACATTGTAAGACCAGCAAATCCATAAGATTGGTTTGACAGCTGAATGGAGTTCATTGGACAATGAATTGCACTGGGGAGAGACTTGTGATAGGGAAACCAAACATCAGACTCTGGCAGTGTACCAGGCCTGACGACTTGCTCTAAGGTGGTAGTAGTAGAGTCAAAGGATTGAAAGGGGTATAGGTGAGAGATGGTACATAGATAAAATTGACAAGACTGGACAACTGATTGGACATGGGGTCAAGATGGAATGAGGAGTCACATATGACACTGAAGTTGAGAGTTGTTCTTGCAGGGAAGATGATGGTATTTTCAACAATAGTAGGAAGCTTTTATAAAGAAGGGTGAGGGAAGTTTAAGGGAAAATATAAAGAGTTCAGTTTTGGCTGTGCTAAGTTTAAGATTTCTATGGAACACTCAATTCAAGATGTCTAATAGGTGGTTGAAAATGTGAGACTGGAGGTCATGATTGAGGTTAGGACTGGACAAGAAGATCTAAGAATTATCTTCATAGAGTTGATAATCCATGGGAAATGAGATGCCAAATGGAATGGTAAAGAGAGGGAAGAGCAGAGGGCCTGGGATGGTGACTTGAGGGACACCTATGGTTAGTTATGGCCTGGATGAAGATTCAACAAAGGAGAAAGAGAATGGGAAGACAGATAGAAGGAGGACTGAGAAAGACAGTATCATAAAAGCCTAGCTAGAAGAAAATGTCAAGGAGAAGAGAGTAATCAATGGTGTCAAATCCTGCAGAGAAAAAAGAAGGATTCAATTGGAAAAAGGTCTTTAGATTTTGTGAGTAAGAGATCATTGGTAACTTAGGAGAGAGCAATTAAATGAAGACTTAAGAAGGGAATGAGAAGAAATGAAATGAGGTTTATCGGAATCATAAAAGGGCTTTCTTGAACAAGGAAATATTAGTCCCTAGAAAGGTGTGTGTGTAGTGGTGGGGGGGCAGATTGATAATAGTGATAATAGTAATGATAGCTAGCATTTATATAGTTCTTACTGTGTGCCAGGCACTGTGTGACGCACTTCGTAAATATTTATCATTTGGTTCTCACGACAACCCTGGGAGGAAGGTACTACATTTTAGAGATGAGGAAATTGAAGCAAATAGTTCAGTGACATGCCCAGGATCACACAACTAATCAGTGCCTGAACTCAGGTCCTCCCAACTCCAGGCCCAGGGTTCTCTCTTCTGCACACTTAGCTGCCATGAAGGAATAAAGGAACTTCAACAAATAGAGAGTGAGTAAATTGGAGACTGAGCATTCACAAGAGCTTGGAAATGGGAGAGTACAAAATAGGAATCAAGAATGGAGGGTGCTCTGGTTTGGCTAGAATGTAAAGTATGTGTCGAAGTGCCAGGTGGTTAAGAGGTAGGTGGGAACCAAATTGTGAAGGGCCTTGAATGTCATAATCAGGTGCTTATATAGGCAAAGGGGAATCATTGAAGGAGATATCCAAGTGGAGGAGGGACTGTAACAGAACAGTGCAAATAATATAAGAGATAGCCCTGATAATCAAAGTAAGGCTTAAAAATTTCCCAGGACAACATGATCAAATGGAAAAAGAACCCCTATACTTTATTCAGTCATAAACCTTATCAGAGTCAATCTCTCTTCTAAGGGTACAATGGGATCAGAGATACCTAAGAAGGAAAAGGTTCTTTAGAGGCTACGTCATTGACTCTGTTCTCTGTCAGATCCTTCTAGTCAGATAGGAGGAAATGGGAAGGGATCATGCATCTATCAAGCACTTACTAAATATGCCAGTAATAATCCTAATAATCCTATGAAATCATCAATCCTAGCTTGATAGGGTCTGGTCAAGAAAATCAATGAATTACTAAATCAATAAACATGTATTAAGTGTCTACTATGGGTCTATCACTGTGCTGCAAAGAGTATTCTCCATTCAGAATGTGCTAGGTCAGGGATTGGGAACCTGTGGCCCACTAGGTCCTTGGGTGAAGCCCTTTGACTGAATCCAAACCTCACAGAACAAATCCTCTTAATAAAAGGATTTGTTCTGTAAAATTTGGGCTCAGTAAGAAGGCTGTACTCAAGAACCTAGAAGGCCACTTTTTGTGGTTGCAAAGAATTGGAAACTAAAGGGATGCCCATCAATTGGGGAATGGCTAAACAAGTTGTGGTATATGAATGTAATGGAATATTATTGTGCTATAAGAAACGAGGAGGTGACGGATTTCATAATTACCTGGAGAGACTTATACAAACTGATGCTGAGCGAGAAGAGTAGAATCAGAAGAAATTTGTATACAATCACAGACATACCATATCTGTGATGACCAACTATGACAGACTGGACTCTTTTCAGCAATGCAGTGATATAAGTTAATCCCGAATGACTCAAGAAAGTGAGAAATGCGCCATCCAGAGATGTAACTAGAAAGAACTGAGCCTGAATCCTGATGGAAGCAAACTAAATGATCTTGTTCTTTTCATTGTTTGGTTTTATTTCTTCCTTACCATCTTTCATCCCACCTAGTACAATACGCCTTTGTAATTGGAATAATGTCTAATATGAATGCATTTGCAGATCCTATACTGGACTATATGCTGTCGTGGGGGGAGGGAAGTAAAGGAAATTTGAAAATCAAGGAACTATGGAATTGAATCTTGTTAACTGAAATGAAACTAATAAATTAATTTAAAAAAAAAAAAGAACCTAGAAGGCCACATGTGACTTCAAGGCTACAGGTTCCTCACCCCTGTGCTAGGCTATGGTGGTCAAGCAGGAGAACAACTCTTCATGGAATCATTCACTTCCTTTAAGACATATCTCAAGTACCACCTTATACCCAAAGCCTTTGCTAATCTCACCAAGCCACTAGGGCACCCTTTTCCTAACTACCTTGTTTTAATTTTGTATTTATCCTTTCTATATTTATTTTGCATATATATGTACATGCTCATATACTTATTTGCTTCCCTCAATAAAATGTTAGCTCCTTGATCACAATGACTATTTAATTGTTGTCTTTGTGTCTCTAGAGCCTAAAACACAGTGCCTGGGACATATTAGACTTTTCATAAATGCTTTGATTGATTGAGGAAACAAGCAGGACAGGGAAACATGACCTTCTACTTGAAGTTATGGGTTAACTGGTAAAAAGCTTGGGGGTAAAATTAAGTGTAAGCTGCTGGCAAGGCCAGAGAACAAGTCCCTCTAAACAATGTCAAGGGATGGGATTGGTGCAGAGAAAGGAGGTGTTAGTAAGATTTTCTAAGGCTTCTGTAATACTTTTTTTTGTGCAGGAAAGGATGAGAAAATGTCTGTCTGGATAGGAATTGACAAAGCTGGGCAGCTCAGACAGAGCCATGTTAAGTGCAGCCTTTAGCCACAGAAGAGATATTGAAGGTGATACAATCAATGTCACCGGAGAGGACACAAGAGGAAGATAACAAATTTGATTATTAGTCAAGAATAGCTAGTCAGCTTCCCGTGATAGGTTGATTTGATGTGATCTCTATTCCTGGTGGTCACCTTACTTTGTCCATCGTTTAATTCAAAGAGTCATAGACTCTCTGAGGTTGGAAGGAGCTTTAGTGGATCACTAATTCAGCCTTTCTTTCACTGATGGATTACATTCTCCAGAAACCCTGACAAATTTTTTAAAAGTCTCTTTTTGAACAATTCCAATTGTACAGTAGAGTATTACTTTCTGAGGCAACCCATTACAACATACCAGACTCAGGGAATCACTAATTACAATGATTCCACACATGCAGATTAAAGCATGATGCTAATGATCCTGTTTCCCCAGGAACATGGGCCACGTTCTTGTATTAAAATTCTACACCAATATTTCATCATAGAACCAAAGTGACCTTGTGTTCCCAGAGGGTAACATCATAGAGAACAAGCTCTTGAAGGTCTTGAAGAAAATGCATTGGTTCAAATCCTAACATACACACTTACTAGGTGTATTACTCTGGGCAGGCCACTTGACCTCTGTCAGCCTCAGTTCCATTATCAGTAAAATGGGGATGATAACACTTACTTTACAGGGTCATATGTGTAAATCTTAGTGCAAATCTTTTTTTTTTTTTTTTGCTTTTTGGAGGGCAATTGGGGTTAAGTAACATGCCCAAGGTCACACAGCTAGGTATTTTTGTTTGGGTGTGATAAGTGTCTGAGGCCTGATCCGAACTCAGGTCCTTCTGACTCCAGGGCCAGCGCTCTACTCACTGCACCACCTAGCCGCCCCTTAGTGCAAATCTTAAAGCAATTTACCTTTAAGGTAAAAAATATATAAATATGAGATTTTATTGCTAATTTAATTTAATCACATTTGTATATTTTTCGATATGCTTAGATAGAAATGGTTTAGGGACAAGTTGCTATCCTATGATCCAGAAGAGTAAGAGAGACAAAGACAGAGACAGAGAAAAGAGGAACTAAGTGAGAAAGACACACAGACAGAAGGAGTAAGGCAGGGTCAGGTAAGGCAGAAGGGAAGAAGAAAGGGAAAATGGAAAGAAAGAAACAGTGAACAAGCAAAAGAGGAGAGGAAGGGAGGAATAAAAAGAAAGAAAGAGCAGAGAGAAAGGAGAGGGAGAAGTAAAAAGAGTAAAGGGGGAGGAGGGATATTGCTTATCTGTGATGGGGCCTGAATTGTCATATTTATAGGCAAGGGGCTGGAGTAGGTGCCTTGTTTAGTGTCTATAGTACCTGAACTATTTCTTCTATGCTAAAAATTTTGCTTAATTGGAATAATATTTGCCCAGAGAACACAAGATTTGGGACAGAAAATTGATAGTCTTTGTAAATTGTATACATATCATTTTTGCCTGTCTTCTAGGGGTTGTCAAATGCTTTACATTTCTAAAGCACTCTTAGATTTATAAAGTACTTTATTCACAAAAACCCAGTGAGGTCAGCAGTGTGATGCATGTTTTTCTTGTTGTTCAGCCATTTCAGTCATGTCTGACTCTTTGTTACCCCATTTAGTATTTTCTTAGAAAAGATACTGGAGTGGTTTGCTGTTTCCTTCTCCAGTTCATTTTGCAGATGAGGAAACTGAGGCAAGCAGAGTTAAGTGACTTGCCCAGGGTCACATAGCTTGTAAGTCTGAGGCTGGATTTGAACTCCGGCCTCCCTGACTCTAGGCCCAATGCTTTATCTACTGTACCACCTAGCCATCCTTTATTTTACAAATGAGAAAATTGAGTTTTAGAGTTATTAAAAGCTCACAAGGTTATTTAAAGCTAGTAAATAACAAAGCCAGGAGGTCTTCTTGCTGTAGGCTCAGTGCCCCTTCCCTATTCCTCTTATGTCTCAGACATGTAGCATATTTTATTGATGGCAAATTTTCAAGTCCTAAAAATCATAATGATAGCAAGCAGTTTACCTTTCTAGAGTATGTTAAGGTTTCCAAATAGACCCAGTGATGGACTGTGTATCTTTTGACTGAGGACCAGCCTAGCTCTGCTTGGGCAGGTTCACCACAAGGTTGACCTCAGGGTGATGGATTTTTTTAGCCACAGTAATTCTCAGAGACCATCTACTAAGTCATAACTGGGCCTCTATCAGGAGAGGAAAAGCTCCTGTGGAAAAAATTGCAGATTCTTGAAGTAAGTTATGGTTAACAAAGTGTTTCCTCAAAACAACCTCATGAAGAAGGTAGGTCATAGACTTATAAGGTTATAGGTTATAGGTGGCAGGAATCTTAGAGGTCTCCAAGGCTACCCCCTCATTTTATAAGTCAATCATTCTATCCACTCCACCAGATACATCAAACTCTGGATGCAGCCTGCATTTGATCCATAAAACTACAATATTGTCAAACAAGATTGAAGTATAATCGAGAAATGTGCAACAAAATAAATAAAAATGCAATACAATATGGATAATGTTAATTTATAATAGTCTGGGTCAATATGTACTCTGTGGGAACCCATTTCTTTATGAATCTGATACCATTGCATTCTGCCACACTGACTACCCAGAGCAGTTCCCTGACCTTATTTTCCATACTCAGTAACTTGGAAAATAGGAAGAGTAATCCCTTTATCTCTCTATCCGCTCTACCTCAGACAACAAGTACCATTCTATTCCCCAACCTTACCCTCTCTTCTTATAAAAGAAGCCACTAATAACTCCATCATGGTTGTGTGTTAAGCAGCAAACTTGGGGGCAAAAGTTTCCTCTCCTTAGGGAAGGGGGTACTAAAAGGTCTTTAGGGCTTTAATTAAAGAGAGGGCTTTCATTAACGAGAGGGCTTTAATTAACAGATAATGATGGAACTCTGGTGAGATCCTTTACTAGGTCTAAAGGAAGAGTCATAGAAGACTTTGAAGAGCCAGACAATGCTGAAAACTCTTATTTAGTTCATTTAAAGGAAATCTATGTGATAGTAGGATGGCTATTCTGAAGACCTGAGGTCAAGTTCTTCCTGTCACATTTACTAACTATATGGACTTTGCAAGGTCAGCTAATCTCTCTGGACCTTAGTTTACTCATTTGTAATCAACCTATCAACAATAATTTATTAAGTGTATATTGTATGCCAGACATTTTAAGTACTGGGGACAAAAAGAAAAAGTAAAACAAAACAAACAAACAAAAAAAACTGTCCCCGACTTCAAGGAGTTTACATTCTAACAAGGGAGACGACATACGCAAAAATAGTTACATATAAGACATAAAAAGAGTATAAGGAAAATAAGATGAAAAAGGAAAGTTCCTGAAGATGGCACATAGGCTGAGCTTCAGAGGAGGCAAAGGATTCTAAGATTCCTAGGAAAGGAGGGAAAACATTGCTTTATATATGAAGGACAGTCAATGCAAAGAAAGCCATGATGATGGTAGATGAGGCATCATATCTGAGATAAAGTAATTAGACCAGTATGGCTTAACCACAAAATATGTGGAGAGAAGTGATATTTAAGTAGGCTGGAAAGATCAGAAAGAAACAGATTATTAAAAGCTTCAAATGTTAATGGATGATGCTATCATTGTTCCTTGAGTCAGTTAGGGGTTACTAGAGTTTATTGAGTAAGGGTGTGTCATTATCAGATCTGTACTTTAGGAAAATCACTTTGACAGCTGTGTGAAGGACACAGCTGTGTAATAGTGTAATATATGTGTAAATATGTGTAAATAGATATTTGAGAAAGGGAGACCAATAAGAATATTGTAGTAGTTCAGGTGAAAGGTGATGAGGACCTGAGAAAGAGTGGTATCCATGTGAATGGAAGAAGCAATGCACTCAAGATTTGTGGAGATAGAAATAAAAAAAAAAGATTTGCTAATGGATTGAATATTCAGGGTGATTGAGGATGATAGGACAATACCAAAATATCAAACATGGGTGTCTAATACTAGGATAGTTTGACAATACTAGGATGGTTTGAAAATCTATCGAATGAGAGTAAAAAAAAAAAATAGAGAAGGGAACTACTAAATCCTTCATCTGGCCTCTAGGTGGCACAGTGGATAGAGCACTGGACTTGGAATCAGGAAGATTCATCTTCATGAGTTTGAATCCAGCCTCAGATACTTAATAGCTACATGACACTGGGCAAGTCACTTAACTTGTTTTCCACATATGTAAAAATTAGCTGGAGAAGGAAATGACAAGAAAACCCCAAAATGGGGTCAAGGAGAGTTGGACTCAACTGAACAACAAAAAAACAAACACTACATAAGGATCCCTGCACATGCATATTGACTCACAAAACTAAATATTAACATCATCAGTGCTCTATTATATTTTAAATTTTATTTTATAAAATATTTCCCAATTATGTTTTAATTTGGCTCAAACTGTACTTGGAGTGTTACTACCACAATCCAGTAGTTGTGTATTTGGCATAGATCACCTCTAAATTCACATCCAGCTCTAATAACTCCAGAACTCTAGGATATTATGGTTTAACTGGCACCATCCAAGCATGGATAGAGGGGGGCGGTGCAGAGGCAATGAGGTAAAGATAATACAGTGACATCAGTGGCTGACATTTTAATATGAGTTTCAGCTGCCACCCTGCCTTCACTGGGACTGGTACTGATACCTGGAAAAGGCAGGAAAGGACTACACACAGGGCTGCCAGACAGGCACCTTAGGAGTGATGGTTTGCAGATCAGGGCAAGGAGAGAAGGTCTATAATGGCCTTGTGTCAGGCTGTTCCTAAGACCTGGGGAATTGCAAAAATTAAATTCTTGCTGGAACTTTTGTTGTCCATCTTCACTCTTTCCATCACAGTAAAGGAAGGTCTAGAATCAGGGCAGCTCAAATGTTTTTAAAGAAAGATTGGGGTCTATAATGGCAACCACACTGGCATACCCAGGATGGCTGCTAGCACAGGTTCTTAGATCTGCTTTACTAGGAAAGATAGCTGTTTAAGGGGTCAACAGTCCTTTTAAATGACATTCACTAGTTCAGGGGAAAAGTCAGCACCCTGAACTTCAGAGAAAATATAAATGGAGAAAATGCAAGCAAAGAAATAAAGACTAATAGATAGGGCTTTGACTTGATGAATCAACTATACACTTTACATACATCCCTGGATCAAGAGAGCCTTTATATCTGAGCAGTCAGGGAACTCTGAACATACAGCCTCTCAGAATCTTGACCAGGGAATCATAGGATCCTTCTCATAAGCTAGCCCCCAAAGCAAAATGCCAACTCAAAATACCAACTATATATAGACTTCTCCTGACCCAGTGCATAAAGAGAAATTAGTAAAAGGTGTGAAAGCCTTCCTACAAGCAAGCTTCCCCTAAGCAAGTTTCCTTTAATGGACTCCATGTGAGGAGGAAGATCTTAAATCCCATTAACATTAAAGGTTTCTGCTCAGATAGGATTCATTGATTTCCCACCTCTGAAGTCATGGAAAGGGGGACTATAATAAGCTAGGGAAGTGGATGTTTCCAGCATTGCAGATTCAGAGCCTAGAAAATCCAGATGTGAGGAGTTTCAGAGAAGTCGCCAGGGAGGAGAAAAGAATTACCATACAGCAGGAGGAGAATGCTTATGATCAATACAACTTGTTGAATAGAAAGAGACCAGGTTTGAAAAAAAAAATGAAGTTGTTTTTGTTTTGTTTTCTTGAATTGTAACAAGTTCTAGTGGAAGAATTTCATGTGTCATCATGTGTAAATAGAGGATAAATATTTTTGGGGAGAGGGGGGAAAGAGATAAGAAAACCTTAGTAGGCATGTAATAAATTCTTGTTCAATGAAAGAATGAATGATTTATGGTCCACTCAAATTACATCTTGCAGGTGGACTTTTATTATCCACAAGATCTTTCTTTTAGTATTTTATTGTTCCTAAATATCATTGGTGTTTTATCCAGGGTCTTTAATGCTTCAGCTCCAAAGGACAACTAAAGTAGAAATTGAGGCCATCGTGGTAGGTCAGTTGGGAAGAAGATGTCTTTGTGATAACCTGCTTTTTGGAGGTGTCTAAAGGCAAATGCATTGTGAGGCTCAAATGAGATTATGGATGTAAAGCACTTTGCAAACCTTAAAATGCTATAAATGCCTATTATTATTATCATCATCATTATTTGTTAACTTATGTTCAAAAAGTCTCTAATCTTTTGATTACTTCATTTTCTGAGCCTTCTTTCTACTGTTTTTACAAGTCAGAAGAAAGTTGACCTCAAGCAATGATTATAGAGGAATGCAAGGGTGTGATGATAAATATTTAACAACCAGGCTCTTTAGGAGAAAAAATATGCATATACATTTTAAATTTTAATCTTCATTACTAACACTTCCGTAAGTCTAGACAATGAACAAAACAATAAATCAAACTCTGATTTTAGTGATTGTTAATTTCTGAAGTGTAATTTCTCAAACTGAAAATATAACAATGGGCTCTGAAAACTGGGTAGGCCTGGCTCCAGCATTCCCCTATGCTTATATTACATCTTGTCAGCATCTAACCAGTCCATTTACGCCTAAAGCCAACACTACTTGGTGTAGTAGTTTGTTGGAGGCTACTGGGATGCTACAGATGCTTTCAAACTGACCATTAAGTCAGAAGAATCCTGTACCAGGCTTAGTCACTAACCAGTACAGACTAGGAAAATAACAATCTTTCTGAAGTTTAGTTTTCCTCCTTTTTCAAATGGGGTTGGTATTTGTGCTTAAATCCCAAAGGTTTTACAGAAACAAAATGGGATGCATTAAGAAAGAATTTTAAAAATATATAAAGTCCAGAGCCAAGATGGTGAAGTGTAAACCAGGACCTGTCTAAACTCCCTCAACATTTCCCTCCAACCAACTTTAAAATAATGTGTAAAAAAATATTGGAGTGGGAGAGCCAACAAAAGGTTAGAAGGAGACATTTTTCAGCCTAAGATAACTTAAGAGGTCTGCAGGAGAGGTCTGTAAGTTCGGGGTGAACTCAGGCCCAGAGCACATCAGGAACACCAGTGGTGGACCTTAGGGGTGACCACAAAAGCAACTCTGTGAGCTCTCAGCCCAGATTCAGTAAGGAGGTCAGACAACTAGTCCAAAAGAGAGTACAGGGGAACCCTAGCTGGCACTGGGTAGAGCTGGTGCCCACTGGCAATAAGCAGTTCTAGGTTGCAGTCCCAGAGCAGAGAGGAGCACTTGTGATTGGTCACAAAGGAGCAGTTCACAGTTCCAGGACCAAGAACACTAGCATTTGCAGCTGCAGAGGAATAGGGGCTCGTCCTGTGTAAAGAGCAGAGTACAGACCCGGAGATCAATGACCACACCTCTCGAGGCAAACACAACTTTGGAAGCACCCAAAGCTTGCAGACTACCCCGCCCCCCAAAAAACCCCAAACCATAGCTCTGAAAACAAGAGCATAAAAAAGACTAAAGTTTGGCACAATACTTATCTACCCCAAAAAGAGTAGAGTCCAACTTTAACATAAAGTTCAAAGTGAAGAAATAGTCTGGGAAAATGAGTAAACAACAAGAGCAGGAAAGAACTTGACCATAAAACAAAACAAAACAAAAAAACCTACTACACTGGCAGGGAAGACCAAGACATATACTTAGAAGAAGATGAGTAATGTCACAAATAGCTACAAGCACTATTCATTACACATCCCCTTATCTTTTTTGTTCTCTTCCATGGACTGAAATATTCCTACCCACTCCTGTCCCTTCTCCCCTTGAAGTTGAGGAGGATCTGGGCCAACTATCTTGGAATGTTGAGATGTCAGAAGGAAGCTTTTTCCCTTCAGCAAATAAAATATTAAATGGGCTCAACGAAAGCCATTGGGAAGTGGCTTGGGGAAGGAGATGAAAAATTAATTTTAATGCATGGGAGACTAAGTAATTCACTTATTTCACAACCTCAATCAATTTTAATATTTTAGTATTTAACGTGAGTGTAGTGATTCTCCAATAACATTTTAGAAGTTTTTCCTCTCTCTTTGGCTCATGACCTAAAAGAAGTTGTTACTTTCTCTGTCACTCTCCTTGGTTACCAGAGATGATGGGGGAATATGAGTGTTCTGGCCTATGTGCTTCTATCAGAACTTTGGACCTTGGTGTTAGAAGGCAAAAACATAACTGAAAAGGGAACAAAGACAATGTATTATATAAAGAGCAGCCAGATCCCGAGCCACATCTAAGTTTGAACACTTTCTTCAACACTTGCTAGGTCTGTACCCAAGGGCAATCGCTCAAACTCTATGAGCCTTAATTTCCTCTTCTTTAAAAGAGGGATAATAATATTTGAGTTGCCTGCATCATAAGATTGCTGTTATGAAAATAATTTCTCAACCTTTAAGTTAATATCAAATGTGATGATGATGATGATGATGATGATGACAATGGTGGAGAAGGCTCTCTGCTGCCATCATGGCTTGGCTGCTTACCATTCAGGTGGCATTGGACCTAAGCAAGGGCTTTTCATCTTTGCTTCTTCTGTGGAAGAATAAGACAGAGGGGATTCATCTTTTATACCTTGGTTTAAAAACCTGTAGGGATGTAGAATTCACTGATATTGACCAATGATGAGAAACTCTTTTTACATTTTCTTTGTCTGGCTGGTATTCAGTTCTTCCCATTCTCTTACATTCCCTTGATTTGGTGGTGCTGATTATGCTTTCCCAGTATACGGGTGAGTGGCTTGTTTCTGGTCTTTTTCCTGTATTCTCCTTGATAACCTAATAGCTGGTTTCTTCCTTCCTACAATCCTCCATGTTCACCTCTGTCCTTCATAGGTTCAGATTATTTCAATGTGGACTGACTTTGGAGTCAAAGGAAATGATTTCAAAGTCCCTCCTTGTCATTTGCTCCCTGTGGGACAGTTTCTTTTACATTTAGTTTTCTTATTAATAATTTGAGGGGTTTAGACTAGATCTAACCAAGGTCCTTTCCAGCTCTAAATCTTTGATCATATGGAAAGACTTGTGATCAATGCTAGACAGTAAAAAGGCTAAGAAGATGTCAAGGAAAATACAGGAACTAAGCTTAGGGGTAAATGGGAAGGATAGAATGAAAATATGATTTGAACTGCATGGTAAGTGAGAGAGATAGGTGGCTCCATAGAGCATAGAGTACTGGGCCTGGAGTCAGAAAGACTTGTATTTGTGAGCTCAAATCTGGCCTCAGACAGTTGCTAAAATACTATGTGATTCTAAGCAAGTCACTAACCTCTCAGTGCCCCAACTTTCTGATTTGTAAAATGGGGAATAATAGCATCTATTTCTCAAAATTGTACAACGCCTGTCACATGGGAGGCACTTAATAAATGCTCGTTTCCTTTCTTCTTTCCAGTAAGCTTCCATAAAAGTATTGAAATCTTAGGGCCCAAAAGAATGTGTAGATGTAATTGTTGAGCTATTGTTGGCAATCCTCAATAAGGACCTGTCCTGGGACAGAACCAGTGACTTGTATCTACTCCCTTCTTCTCTGACCCCAGATAAAGATTAGCAGCCAAAGTATTTCTCCTGTGTTTTATCAAGGGCTTCCCCTCATGAAGATATGTTCCTAGGTGCCAGCAGCCTTCAGAGGGCAGGGGCTGAAGCCACTTCCTGGGGTCACTGTCACCTTAGTCCTAGCCTTGTTCATTAGTGTGAGGTAATACTGCCCCAAGTCACCTACCTGCCTTATTGGTCTTGCCTTCCACAAACTTCACTTATCACCTCTTCGACACAGTCCTGGATGGTTGCTAGTAGGTCCTGTGTGTTTGCTGCTAAAGCAATTTTGAGGAATCACTGAGATTTCCAACTAGTGGTCTATTTGCCCATTAGCCCACTACTAGATCCACTAATTCTGAGCTCTTCTTCAAAACTACCATCGTGGATAAGGACACTCTTACAACCTTGTTATTCAAACATGTGATTGGAGCAACAGAAGGATATATATATATATATATATATATATATATATATATATATAGTCCCTTGAATCAGAGACAAGCTATCCTTCTGTTGATGCTATTTACACATGATCTCAGCCAAAAGGCAGAAAGGTGAATTTAGAGACCATTTAGTTCAACCCTCTCATTTCATAAATGAGGAAAATGGGACCCAGGGAAATTCAGTGATTTTTTTTCCAATGTATCACATGTGAGACTTGAACCCAAGACCTCTAATTCTAGAACCAATATTCTTTCCACTGGATCACATTGCCTCCTTCAAGCAGAAGGCTTTAAGCACACCTTGAAATACCACTTGTCATGTATGTTGTAGAGACGTTTCCTGATCATATTTGGGGTGCTTATCTTGGACATCTGGCCTTCTATGCTTTTGTGAGATTTGGCTATGAAAGCTTTGACCCCCTGAGAAAATTCATGTGAGTTAGAAACAGAAGCATTTTCTAAGATGAGAAAGGGTCAAGAGGTCATTTGTCTGTTCCCCTGGCCAAAGAACTGCAATTGCTGACCCATGGAAGCCTGTATTTTCAAATTGCTAAGAAAAATTGTGACTTGTATTTATATTCTCTGGTTTTTTCTCTTCTCTACACATTTTCCCCCAAAATGCTCTCCTGTCTTTTCTCTGTCAATCCTATTTTTCCCATCCTTTTATAGGTATAGCTCAAGCACTGTCACCTCAATGAACCCTTCCCTGATCATCTTAGCTCTCAGTTATTTCTCCCACCTCTGAGCTCCTCAGATATTTACTCCACTTTGCATTGGATACCCTGCTTTCAACTCCATAAAACAAGATATCTCCACAATGGGTACCTCCTACTGTCTTCCTCCACCTATCTGTCCTACCTCCTTTAGATTATAAGCTCCTGGAGGAAGGGATTCTCTTTATATTAATTACATCCCCAGTACTTAGCACAAGGCCTGACACATAGTAGGTACTTAACAAATTTTTATGGCATTGGGTTGGATTGATCTGTGCCACTGACAGGGCACTTTTTGTACGTGGCCTTAAATTACTATTCAGTTTCACATGATTTATCTTATCTCCACAAAAATTATAATCTCAATGAAGATAGAGGCCATGCCTTAAAATTAATCTGTTTATCCCCATTGGTTCTGAACATGTAATAGATACCTAATAAAATACCTGATCTCTTTTGTTTAGGGTTTTCAGTGGCAAAGTTTATTCTTCTAATTCCATTTCTCTCATTTTCTGTCTTTTGCCCATGAAGACATATGGCTTAGTGAAAATGGCGGTGTGTTTGCAATTAGGAGACTTGAGTTGACTTCCCAGCTACTCTATTCATTATCTATATGACCTTGGGTAAGTTACTCTCCCACTCTGAGCCTTGACTTCATCAACTGAAAAAAGAGGTTTGACAGAATTATCTATAAGAATCCTTCTGACACCAAAACCAATGTATTGTAATAATGTTCTCCTTCAGTATTTTCTCCAACCATGGGGTGGCTTGTGAGCAATTCACCAATCAAGGGGTTTCTGTTTCTCAGTCCCCTTTTGCCAGCTTTGTCTTCAGATGTGGGATTATAAAACTAGATTAAGAAAGGATCTAAGAGACCATCTAATACAACTCATTCATTTTATAATTGAAGAAATTACAGCCCTAGCAGAGTAACTTGGTCAAGGTTATACAGATAGTGTATCCTCTAGTATGCAGAGGATAGAGTGTTGGGTTTGGAGTCAGAAAGATTTGAGTTCAAATTTGACCTCAGACACTTATTACTTTAATGAACCTGGGCAAGTCACTTAACCTCTATATACCTTAGTTGTCTAAATGGTAAAATTGAGAATAATAATAACTACCTTGAAGGGTTGTTATGAAGATGAGATTAGATAATATTTGTAAAGTGCTTACCAAGTGCCTGGCATATAGCTGTTAGGAAACATGTGGCTCTTACTAAATGACTGTTTCTCTTCTTCCATCCTAGAATCAGAGGCTGGATTTAAATCCATGTCCTCTGATTCCAGAGACAGCCTCCTTCTGAAGCAGCATGTTAACACTCTTCAAATATCTGAATGTCATAATTCAACCCAATATTTCTAGTTTTTCAAAAAGCAGTGTAGTGTAACACAAAGAAATCTGACAGTAGTTAAAATGCCTGTTCGAAATCTTAATTGCAACACTCATCACCTGAGTAGCCACAGATAAGACCTTCAACCTCTCTGAGTCTCACTTTCTTCATCTTTGAAATGGGGAATATAATACATGATCACCACAAAGTTATGTGGTGAAAGGATTTTATAAACCTTAAAGTTCTAAATGAGTATGAGTGATTGTGTAACTTATATATCCTGCTTTAGACTGTATTGTAAGCTGCATTTGCTGAAAATCCTGAGATGGAACAATGAATGGCAACATGGTCATTGAATGGCAGGTCATGACTGCATCCAGCACCATTTAGGGGCTCTTCATTCCACGGCCCCAGGATAGCCCCAATACTATTCAGTGCTGTCCACATGCTCTGGCGTGCTGCTTCCAGTCATAATCAGATCCATTTGGAGAGGAGAACAGAGCTTGTCCCCAACTGTTCTTTCTCTCTCTGCGCCTGAGAACAGAAAGAGTACTTTGAAGTCTGACAGTTGGCTTACAGTAAAAACATGGGGTAATGGTGGCTTGTCTGTGGAAGCCTTACCCAACTTCAGCATAATGGAATAGTCTGACCTTCTCTAAGCCATTAAACCAAAAGAAAGAAAAGAAAAAGAAAAGGAAAAAAACCCTCTTTGCAGTAAAGAATCTACTGAAAATTATTTATAGGTAAAGTAAAAGTATTGTCCTTTAGAGGTAAAAAGGCTCTTGCGAAGAGGGCTACATCCCTTTCTTCAAAACTGAGGCAGGTTGCTGAAAAAGAATACTCATAAGTGTATACAAATAGGGACATAAAATTACCTCACATATCTGATAATCACCCTTCTAGACAACAGTTGACAATATGAATGTGAACTTAAAGAAAATTCTGAGCAGTCAAAATAGATGTCACGAAAGTCCACAGACTAAATAAAACTTAATGCACTTTGCTGCTCTTAGGAGACAGTCTCAGTCCCTCAGGACCTATTTGCTGTTTGGTTTTCTTTCTTTTTACAAAGAGTTGTAAAGGGCATGGGTAGCTAGTTTCCAAGGACACAGCAGGGTATAAACAAGAAATTATAAGGGGGAGAGGGACTGCTTTTTCCTGACCAAAACCAATCAAAACACCTCACCATTGAATCAAATGGATATGTTTAAGCAAAACAAATTCACATATTAGCCATGTCTGAGATTTTGCCCCTGTTAGACCCTACCCCTTTTCCAAGAGGTAGGAAGCCTACTTGATTGCCAGTTTTCTGGAGTCATAGCAGGTCACTGCAATGATTATGTGGTTGTTCCTGACTCTATGACACTGTGGACCTAACTATCCATAGAGTTTTCTTGACAAAGATGCTAGAATAGTTTGACATTTTCTTCTTCAGTGGATAAGGTAAACAGAGTTTAAGTGACTTATCCAGGGTCATATAAGCTTGTAAATATCCAAAACTATGTTTGAACTCAGGTCTTCCTGACTCCAAACCCAGCATTCTATCTACTAGTCACCTAGCTACCTCTTAGGCACATAGAATTAGGTGACCGTGGGTATTGTACATATTGTCCCATTCATTCTGCATCAGTTTACACAAGTCTTTTTGGGTTCTTAAGAATCTAATTCTTTTTTGCTCAGACCCCTTTTCTCCATGCCAATTCTGTCACTGTGGAGGAAGCAGGTCACACAGGACTATTTTCATGTTCAGGGGGGCTGTCCTTGCCCAAAACAAAGCAAAACAAACAAACAAAAAACATGACCTAGTGGATAACCAACTTCTCTGTGCCTATCTAAGCTGTTTATTGGACAGAATTCTGTCATGAGAACCATACTCAAAACCATTGCAGCTCTGTTTAAGCTGGCATTTCACTGGCATAGCCTTTAAGGATTCATGGCCAGCTCTATGCCAAGATGACACAGCAAAGCACGATTTTTGTCCCTTTACAAAAAGGACATAATGTGAATTTGTTTCCTTTTGCTTTGTTTAAAGGACATATAATAAAAGACAAGATAGGAAAGATATGGAAAATAATATCCATATGTGAGTTTGAGCTAGAACTCAAATTTCATCATGTAGGCAGCTACCTATGGCACAAATTGGACTCAGTTGCCTCTTGAATATCTTCAAGCTCATCATCTATGGTCTTCCATATATGAAGGGGCAAGACCGAATGTCCTTCATGGTGTTCAATAGATCCATTGCTTGACTTCTTTCAGACCCAAGTCATGGGTCTCAGACATGAGTTTACAATTATATTCCTGGTGGTTTATTATTTAGTTTTCGTTACTCCTAAATCATAGAAGGGAGGGCAGAATAGATGACCTTGAGAATCATTTTTTTCTCTGTTATGGAGTAACATACTATATAATTGGAAATGGACAACATCACACTATTTAGAGGTGAGAAACAGGATTACAGAACCATAAAAGCTAGAATCTTGGAAGTAGGGCAGCATTGGAGAACATGTATTCATACTATTTCTCCCTTATTACAATTTTTATTTTGGCAGTTGCTGTATCATGGGATTAGGGACTAGGCATGTGGTCTTATTGATATCAGGAACCCCTAGAGGAAGGAATTCCCTTTACTGTCATTTTTCTATGAATCTTAGAGAGTTGCCTAGATCATTGAGAAGTTGTATGGCATCTCCAGGGTCACATAACTAGTATATATCAGAGGTGGAATTTGGACGCAAGTTTTCTGACTCTGAGTCTGGTTCTCTATCCATTATGCCCTAGCAGCCTCTATTGCTTTGTTATACTAACTCTAATCTCCTCAACCTGACTTTTGATGCCTTCTGTAATCAGTTCCCTTCTGACTGGTCTCCCACCACTGTTCTCTGATACACATCCTCCACCCCATTCAAAAAACAATGAACGATGTTCATTGAAGAGTTTTTCTGAATATAAAAGAGAGAATTGTGATTCCTCAACCATAGGAGCTGATTGGGTCACTTCTGGAAGCTTTTCTGAGGCCTCCCAGGTTCCCATATAGGAAAATAAGGAAGATGCAGCACATCACAATACAACCAAAGTGACTCATTCTTGGGGTACTTTACCCAAAGAAACTCAGGGTCTCATTTTTCCTTATCTGTAAACTAAAGGGTTTGGGTTAGAATTTCCCCAAGACCTCTTCTAGTCCTAACACTCCAGAGTGCTAAGATACCAGGATTATGTCATTCTGTTTTCCCGTTTTTTTCCTTGATAAATCTTTGATCTTGTACTTTTCCAATTATTGTCACATGATTATACATAATTGAGTTACAGAGGAAAAGAAATGATCCTTAGAATCATCTGATCCACCCTCCCTGTGATAATCTAATCAAAATGCAAACGAAATAATATTCCATCAATGCAAATAATTATAAACTCATGACTGAAACCTCACTAGTAGAATCTCAGAGAAACCATGCAGTGGATCTAATGAGAACCATGAAGAATGACCAGGTTTATTCCTATCCATATGTGTTCTAAGGAGATGCCTACATATTGGAATATTAATAAAAACATTAAAATAGTTTTTCCTATTAGCTTTCCATGGAGTATGAAATGTCTTCATCCCAAATGTGAATTTTATAGGTTAAGGTATAGTCTCAAAAACATCTGTCAAAATGTACAGATATTAGTAAGGAGCACATTATTGACTATTAATGCTCTTTATTTGTTTATGCCAAGGCTTAACTGAGGCAACACTCCCTCTGAAAATCCTTCTGTGATACCCATCCCACATAGTTATTTTTTTTTACCATTCCTCAATTTATCAAATTAGTTGGCTGTCACTTGACAGAGAGCAAAGACTTGTGGGAAATGACATAAGATGAGCTATGGGAGTGGGACATTGAAGAATTTATGATTGTTTCATGTTTGTATAGGTGGTCTCCCTAACTGGACTACAAGCTTCTTGAGGGAAGAGACCATGTCTCACTATATCACCTTGACAATAGAGTTATGCATTTAGTCTGGAGAATCCAATGATGCACTCACTAACAAGAATAGATATGCCCTGCTTAATTATGTTGATTGGTTTCATTAATATATGAAATTAGGTGAATCATAATTACAGGAGGATAATTTCATAAGTATTGATCTGAAATGAGGGAAACCAGAATTGTCTAGGCAAAGAAGAGGGCCTAAAGACTCCTGGGAAAGGAATACATAGCAGAAAACAGCCAATTGAATGATTGGGGAGGCCTATCAAAAGAAATGATGGTGGGATGAGTTATTTTGCCATATCTTATGGGCAGTATCACCAAATGTTATTTATGGCCATGTTATGTAGTGTATTTTTTCAAAAGAACATACATTTAACATATGTTCACTTATACCCCTTTCTTTAAACCACCAATTACCTTAGAGAAATTAGACGATATATTGACTAAAACATCTTCATAGTGGAGAAATGAGCTACTTGTTTTATCCTTTTCTTCCTTTCTAACTTGTCCCTCAAAAAGAATAGTTCAATTAAGGCTCACAAAAGAAAGTTGAAAAAAAACCCCGAATGTCCTCTAATTGTTCAATTATTGCCTCCTATTCCCCACTTCCCACCATTTTGCTTATGGTTCATGTGGATAAAATGTAGTGGGGAGCATGTACAAAACAAAGGTTTTCTGGAAACAGTACAAGTGATTAACTTCTCCTGTTGCAGGGATGCAGGGCAGTCCTTCAAGACAGTCCCTGATCTTTATAAAGTTCAGGTGCTCTATTTGTGAAATGGACTCCATACAACCACTTTGATATCCTTGCACACACAGAACCATTTGCATTTTGCTATTAATACTGGAATTTTTTAGGGAAGTAAGAAAGTCCTCATTCACCAGTCTGGGTTCTTGAGGCCAGGATCTCATAATAACAGTAAGGAGTCAATTCAGAGTGAAGCAAGACCCATGGCAGTCTACCTTGGGCTTGACATGAGTCTCCTTATATATGGATTTTTTTTAGAGGAGCATTCCTAAGCTAAACATTATCCTAAGTAACATTGTGTGAAACAAAGAAAAGAAAGATGGCTAAATAAAACAAATGTGGTTATACAAAATGATAATATACTTGTTGGAAAAATCTGTATTCTTAGCTATAGGAGAGAGAGAAGGGTTTTTTTTTTTCCTGTATATTACTAATCTCACATACATCTAAGAAATTTGACTAGTGGGTCAGCCAGGGAGGAGAATTTTCCCAGGTCCCTGGAATCCTCTACCTTTACTAGCTTAGATTTTTGATTCCAATAACAGGTGAGAATCAGACATTAAATGGCACAGCTGTAGCCTCTCTATCCTTCAGCTCACAAAAAAAACTCTCAGGGAAGTAAAGTGACTTACTCAGAGACACAAGTCGGAGCGGCAGGACTCGAATCCAAGAGTTACTAACTCCATGGTCAGCTTTCTATCCATTTTACCAGGCTGCCTTTTTTAAGGCATAACGTCTATTTAAATGATAATCCTCATTGAATCAGCAGTGTGCTTCTTGCCTGCTTCATCCTCTAATTTTTTGTTGCTATTTTTCTCATCCCTGGATTGGCCTGCTTGATCAGTTTCCCCAGAAAACCTGCATGCACTCACTTCAGGCTATAGGAGGACTGCTTTTCTTTGGGGTCTTCATATCAACCACATCAATTGCAGAGGACTCAAATGAATACAGAAGCACATCCCCTTGGGTCTGAGTCATATTTTCCTTTTATTTATTATAGTTTCATTACTTTTATCATTAGGAGCCACCTTTGGTACACAGGAATAAAAATTTAGATCAAGTAACTTTCAGCAATGTCAAAGTTAGATTAGATGATAGATTAATAAAAGCAACTTTTATAGTGCTGAGACTGCTCTTAGAATACTGTATGGGTCTTGGTATCTCTGGACACATTCCAAGGATACAGATGAATTTAATGGAGTTCTACCAAAGAGAAGGCGGGGAAGAGGGATGTCATGGTTTTAGTTCTGAAGGAAATGGCTAATAGGGAAAGATTAAAGTGAAAAATATATAAACTTAACTGAGTAACAGCCAATCAGACAATGAAAACTACGTGGGCAGATCAATGAAAGGTCTTGTGATGAAAGAGGACAAAGAAGGCACCAATTATCATTGACTTTGGTTCAGGATTTAATCTGTAAAGAAAAGCTAAGTAAATTTATGGGGGGAAAAGGGTACTATTTGTACTAAGGGAGGTAGTAAATACTCAAGCTTCATCATTCTGAGTTGCTACAGGATGAAAATATAAATAGCTTCAAAAAAGATTTAGTGAAATCCCTTGATGGCAAATTCAAAGGGGATTGTTAAGTGAAAATTGGATGTTTGGGGCATGTCCCATTCTTGTGAGGAAGGGTAAAATTGGCCTTCTGAAATCTTGCCAAACTCAGCCTTCCCATCAGACAGAGTCCTAGATTGTTTTGTGGCTGACCCAAGGTGGAAATTCTCAAAATAGCTCACATTTATATCATATTTAGCAATTTACTTTCATCATAAAAACACTGCGAAATAACTATCAATAATATCGTTGTCCTGTTTTACAGATGAGGAAACAGGCATGAAGAGGTGGTCAAGTAGTGTGGTAAGTGCCAGAGCCGGGATTTGAATCCAACACCTCTGACTCCAAATCCATAATTTTTTCTTCTTTTTTTCCCTTCCATTTTCCTTTATTACAATCAGTTGTATCAAGCTAATGTGTCATGTTAGAAAGTC
Source organism: Gymnobelideus leadbeateri (assembly GCA_011680675.1). Taxonomy (NCBI): domain Eukaryota; kingdom Metazoa; phylum Chordata; class Mammalia; order Diprotodontia; family Petauridae; genus Gymnobelideus; species Gymnobelideus leadbeateri. The sequence continues at coordinate 190,070 of WOXC01004064.1, forward strand.
CCAGTCAGATACTGACCGGATATGGTGCAGAACGATTAACTAAGGTTACTGCTTAGGCAGAAAACATGAATTGTTGTCTGAAGTCTGGTTAATATTGACTTTGGAAAAATAAATATGAAGCATTTACTAATTTCTGATTTCCAAGTACTGTCAGTCATAGCCTTGAATATTTAATCATTACAATTATTTGTTAACATTTATAACAGTTCATTTTTAATTATTACAAGGCAATGATATGAGCATTGCAGTAGTGATTTTTCCTCTCTCAAGATATAAAACTAGCAATCCTCTGACTTCAGTTAAGATTATTCAAAAGGATCAGGATATATTTTCTAGACAATCTTTATAACAAAACTACCTGTATCCTAAGTGGGTATGCTAAGGAGACTTTGTTGTTGTTAGTGATGGCAGTGATGGTGCTTGTTCTTTGCCTTTGGAGACTCTCTTATGTATTTTTAATAGTAATTTTGTTTGGTCGCATAGGAGAGCTTGGAGGATTTTGGGGACTTTTTTTTTCCTTTTGGTTTTGTTTTCTTGGCTGTCAAACTCTTTTGAGGTCATTGGGCTGACAGTTCTGGGTCATATGGAGTTTAATCTTTTCTGTTCCAATCAAATTATGGAGAAAATGCTGCAGAAATGGCTCCCTAAAAACTGGCATTTTTCAGAAATAATCAAGGTCTGTAATTTTGGGAGATAAGTATCTAAGTGATGGTGTGATGGGAACAGCTTTGCCTCTTGGGCTGATCGTTACAGAGCTAATGGCAAGATGGGTTAAGGAGGCAGCATTACACAGTGGAGAAAGAACTAAGTTTAGGAGTTAGTGGAACTAAGAGTGAATCCTGGCTCTGTCTTCTACTATTTGTGTCAACCTGGACAGGCCAGCCTCAGTTTCCTCATCTGTAAAATAAAAGTATTGAGCTATATAACATCTAAGGTCCATTCAAGTCTTAAGTCTATGCCCTAAGGACTTAATTGTGTTTTAGAGAGAATAGTTGGGCCCACAAGAATCAAAAGAGGATAAATAAATTTGGATTTCTGTTTGAAATTCAGGCCACTTAACTGATTTGGGGCTCCTGTGTCCTTGTGATTAGAAGCTGACTCAGAAAATGTTAGACTAGGAATCTTCTTTTATGCCTGCTGAAGTCTAAAGAGGCAGGGGAGTTTGAAAGGATCTAAGGGATTATCTGTTCAGTAAAACAAACAAACAAAAAAACCATTTATTGAATGTCTACTATGTGCCAGACACTGTAAAAAAATACTGAAGATACAAAGAAAGACAAAAGACAGTCCCTGCTCTCAAGGAACTCACAGTCTAATGGAGAAGACAACATAGATATATATTAGATAAATTGGAAATTGTCGACATAGGGAAGACACTAGAATTGAGTGGGATTAGGAAAGTCTTCTTGTGGAAGGAAATATTGTAGTTGGGACTTGAAGGAAGCTGAGGAATCTACCTGAAGCATGGATCCTCACTGCAATATTTCTGAAAAGTAGTTCTCCAGTCTCTGTTTTAACACTTTCAGGGACAGAGAATTCATCTCACCCTTCTCAGACTTAAAAAAAAAAAATCTACATATAACTCTTAGGAAATATTCTCATATCAAGTCAAAATCTGTAACTTTCACCTGTTGCTGATAATTCTATCTTCTTAGTTCAAAACAGAACAAATCAAATTAGTTTTCAAAATGGAAGTTCTTAATTTGATTTCTTCATTTGTAAAATCAGGGACTTGGACTAGATAAACTGTAGGGTCTTTTTCAGTTCTACATATATCATTCTATAAATCATTTGAAGCCAGTTAGTGTCCCCTTCAAATTTTTTCTTTCCTGAACACTCACAGTCCCTTCAAGTCTGTCTTATATTGTGTGATCTTAAGGACTTTTTCCATTCTCTGCCACCTTCCTCTGAATACAATTCAGTTTTCTAGACAGCTCTTCTTAAAGTTAGGAAACAAAACTGGCGATATTATTCCATACTTTTTTTACTATGGCAGAGTTCAATAGAATAATCACTTTTTTTTTTCATTCTAGACATCTATTATTCCTACTTAAGATTTAATTAGCCTTTGATAGCCCACATTACACTTTTAATTCATATGAGTCTGCATTTTACTGGAGCACTTAGGTCTTTCTTCCCTGAACTGCTTCTTGGACAAGTCCATTACATTCTGGACTTGTAAATATTTTTATTCATCCAAAATATATACTTATTAAATTTCATCTCATTAGCTTTATCTCACAGAAGATTGGATTCTTTTTTGGATCCTACTTTTGTCATCCAGGGTAAGATACTCTTCCCAGTTTCTTATCATCTTCATTATAATAAGTACACAACCCATCCCTTTATCAAGATATTCATAAAAATGTGAATAATGTCAAGGACAGAGCTCTACCAAATTCTATTAGAGACCTTCCCCCCTGGTTGGCACCACTCTACTTTTTGTGTCCTTTCATTTATCTAGTTTCATATCTTTCCCTCTTTGTGAACAACTATGTCATTAATACCTTGTCAGATGTCTTGCTAAGAGCTGGATATTTTGACTTTATTCAATTAATGTTTGACACAATGCAAAACATTTTAAATATCACAATGGATTTGGCTGTAAAATTAAACGGGTGGCAATCTGCACAAGACACATTTTAAGAAATTGTAAAATTATCAGAAGGGCATTAAGTCAACATCTGTTTTGAAATGCATTCAGGGAACACTATATTCATAAAATTCCCCTTTTCTATAGAAAAAAAGAATTTAGTTTGGCATGTACTTACCTTATAAGAGTTTTGGCATTATAAAATTGTAAATTATATACAGTATTATGTGAATAGAGACTGCTGTTAAATTGAATTAGAAACTTTCACAGCTTGGCTAAAGGCTAATTCTGTTATTCTTTTTTTATCTTTTCTCCTTCCCCATTGAGTTTAGTTGTTTTTCAGTTGTGTCTGACTCCTTGTGACACCATTTGAGATTATCTTGGCAAAGATACTGGAGTGGCTTACTAGTTCCCTCTCCAGCTCATTTTAGAGATGAAGAAACTGAGGCAAACAGGGTTAAGTGACTTGCTGAGTCACACAGCTAGTAAGTATTTGAGGTGGGATTTGAACTCAGATCCTCCTGACTCTAGGACACTCACTCTATCCACTGTGCTACCTAACTGCCCCAATGCCCTTTCCCCATTCCCATGCTCCTAGTTAAAGATATTTTAATAGAGAAATTGATAAAAAAAAAAGTATCCAAATGGGGCTGACTGGATATGGTCTGAAGTCTAAAAATACATCTAATTTTTGGTGGAGCTAAGGAAGATGACAATGCCTAGAACAGAAAAGAAAAGACAGAAGAGACATGATGGATATATTAAAAATGTAAGAACTGCCATATGGACTATAGGAAGACTTCTGTAGCACTAAATGCCATCACTAGGACAGATCAGTGAAGGTTATAAATAGGCATATTTTGATTTAGCATAAGAAAAATTTCCTAACAATTAGTACTGTGCCACAATGGAATGGACTGTCTCCTAATGTAATGAGTTTCCTGTTATTAAAAGGGTGTTAGCCAAGGTCAGATGACCACTTGGCAGAAATTTTGTAGAGACTTACTATACTGTGGGAGAAGTTGGACTTGATTGAACTCTATGATCCTTTTCAGTGTTAAGATTTATTACATCTTTGGTTGTCTAATTGTAACATGATATGGTTCAGAGTGTAAGGGCAAGGATTATATAATTTATTGCCCTCCTATCTACACAACACTACATGTGACAGTAAAATACTAATTGTTGACTGAACCCATAACTCCAGCAATAGGACCTATCCTTAGGAATTCCTCTGCTTTTTGGGTGTGAGACAATTTTTATATAATATGGATGGGAAAGGGTATAATGAAAGACCATGCTTTAAAGCATTTAAATCCTAACCGAAATAATTCCTCTCTCTTAGAATTCAAGAATACTATCTCTCCTTTGTAAGTAAGTTCTTAGTATTCACTTATAAGCATTATACTTTTCTGTGATTTTAGTTTGGTTTTAGGAGAAATTATTTGTACTAATATTCTGGGCCAGGCCTAACTCAGGACAGACCAGTGATTCAGGCCCGGGATTGGAACTCAACAAGACCCATGGGTAAAATAAAATACAATAAAAATGACTTGACTCATCACAAAAGATTAAAAGTTATAATTACTAAAAACTGATTTTACCTTTCTCAAATTCTAAATTCACTAAGACTACAGTAATGTTGGGCAGCATTCCCCCAGGGTAGTGGAAACTGCCAAACCTCAGGGACACCAATTCCATAGAGGCTGGGCTTTTTGTGCCCCCAGTATTTCAGATGACCTAATCCTCAGGATGTCCTCCTTGACTCCTGAAACAGGAACCTTCCCAGTTTAGGCCAAATAAACACTGCTCCTACCTAACCTAGTTAGTTTAATTCAGTTCAATGCAATAACCATTTCTTATGTGTCCACATTTAACTAAGTGTTAAGTCTTGCAGACACTATTTTAGGTGTAGGGGATTGAAATAAAGAAATTATATGGCCCTGGCCTTCAAGGAGTTCACAGTTTCCTGGAGAAACAGAACATGTGCACATAAAGAGTGTGAGGGAGATGAACCCCAATTCAGCATTTTAGGAGAATGTGAAGAGAAACAACACTTTTATCTGGGGAGATAAGAGAAAGCCTTACAGCGAAGGTGATGCCTGAAGTTGTCCTTAAAAGAATGCAGAAATTAAAAAGGCATGGATGAGGAAGAAATGTATGCATTCCAGACATAACAAATGGCCTACATGATTTCATGGAGTCAGACTTGGCAAGATAAGATCAGGAAGTAGGAAGCCGTCCAATTTGGCTGGAATATAGAGAGTGTAATGTGGAAGAGGATAAAGCTGCAAAGGTAGGTGGGAGGCAGATTGTGGAGGGTCTTAAAAGGCCAGAACAAAGAATTGGTGTTTTATCTCTATAGGCAATGTGGACTGAAGTTTTTTGATCTGGGGAGTGACACAATCTGGTCTGCGCATTGAGAAGATTATTCTATCAGTTGTATAATAGACAAATGAAAGAGAGGAGAGGAGAGGTAGGGAGATTAGTTAAGACACTATTATAATAGCTGGAGCAAAAGGTGATGAATATCTAAATTGGGGTGTTGTTTGTATGAGTGGAGAGAAGAGAAGAGTTCAGGAAATAAACTGATAGGAATTAATAATTGCTTCATTGTGGAGCTGGAGAGGGTGAAGAGATAAAGATGGCTGAGTTTTTGTGCAAGAGTGTTGTAAGAATGGTGATGCCATTAGTGGAAAGAGAGCAGAACTGAGAGCAGAAATCAGGATTAGTGGGAAAGATGATGAGTTCAGTTTTAGACATGTTGTCTTTGAGATGACAAAGAGCACGTTAAGAGGGAGACTCCGGAACACTATAACAAATTAGAATGTTCCCTGCTTTTAGGTAAAAATCAAGTCATTGTGAGCATTAAGGGAAGCTCTGGCAGGGAAAGGAAATTGAAACAGGCAAACTTAGCATGTGTTTAGAAGGGAAATGAAAGTCCTGCACACTAAGCTTTGTCCCTCATGGGGTATCTATGGACTGGTAATAGATATATGAGTTGATGAAGTAACTACCTTCTCCTGTGCCAAATGCCTTAGTAATAGCTAAACACTTTAATGAAGTTTGAGGTTTGTATGAGGCTTTACATATGTTCTGTCACCTGATCCTCCCAGCAACACTGTGATGTAGATGCTATTCGCACCCTTGTTTTACGTATGGGGACAATTAGGCTGAAAAGGATTAAGTGACTTGTCCAGGGTTACACAGCTAGTAAATGTCTGAGGTGGGATCTGAGTCTGGTTCTTTTTGACTCCTGGTCTAGTTCTTCACACTGCTTTCCAGCTTGGGAGGACCTGAGAGATTTAACACTACACTTTCTGTGTTACTACATTCTAGACCCTATGTTAAAAATGGGGGAAGCAAGACAATCCCTGCCAACACAGAGCTTATATTCTCTTTGGGAGAATAGCAGAAGGGGAGGTAGAAGGGGGTGGTGGTGGTAATAATTAGAGAGACCTAACTCTGGGAAGGATAAGGTGACAGCTCACCTATCAGAGCCCAGGGTGACTGCAAGGGCAGGATCCACTTTCTGTGGGTGAGAGATGAGGAGGTGGGTAGCATGCTTCCTTTTGAATGACGTAGATGGGATTCTCATTCAGTTATGGGTTGGACTAGAAGACCTTTGGGAAACAGAGAAAACTGTTACAGCAAGTCGGAGACTAGAAATTTCATTTTCCATATGTACTATATGTAAGATCTGGCCAATCTGGGTATAGATTCTCTCTCCAACAGCTGAATAGGGAGGGAAGTTATTCTTTTTTATATACTTTAATTTTTTTCACTTTGCAAACTTTATTCTTATATATTTTTATTTGTTTATTTTTAATTTTCAATATTCATTTCCACAAGATTTTGAGTTACAAATTTTCTCCCTGTCTTTCTCCTACCCCCCACCCCAAAATAGCAAGCCTACTGAATACTTCTCCCAATCTGCTCTCTCTTATATCTTCCCCTATACCCCCCCCCCAAACTTTCTAGTAGGGCAAGATGGATTTCTATACCCCAGTGCCTGCATATCTTATGCCCAATTGCATGTAAAAAACATTTTTTAAACATTTGTTTTTAAAACTTTGATTTCCAGATTCTTTCCCTTCTTCCCTCCTCACCCACCCCCACTGGGAAGATAAGCAATTCAATATAGGTTGCACATGTGTAGTTATGCAAAACATTTCCATAGTATATATATTGTGAAAGACTAACTATATTTCCCTCCATCTTATTCTGCCCACCACTTATTCTATTTTCTACTTTGACCCTGTCCCTATTCAAAAGTGTGTGCTTCTATGTATCCTTTCCCCCAATCTAACCTCCCTTCTATCATCCCCCCTCTTATCCCCTTCCCTCCTCCTTTCCTGTAGGGTAAGATACCCAACTGAATGAGTATGTTAAGGAGGGAAGTTATTCTAAGTTGTAGCCTTGATATAACCTCATGCTATAATCCCCCCAAGCACAGGGACTACCTCCTCCATTCCATAATTCAACCCATTCATTTGTAGAGTTGACTCTAGATAGGTCGAGTCATTTCTGTTCCCAAAAATCTACTAAAGCTCCTCATTATTTAGGTTAGATCTTAATTTATCCTGACATTTCAAATCTTCCCCATTTTGGCTACATCTTTGCAACCTCACCCATTCTTCTATTCCTCTGTAAAATAGAACATTCATTCCAGTCAGCCCTGACTCCTTCCTGTCTCCTTTGTAGCACGTATTTAGTATTGCTTTCTTGTCTTATTTTTCCCATTGTTCTCCCAGTGATCAACATCCACTCCTTTCAACCTACCCAAATCTTATCTTTCCTTCAAGGTCCAACTCATTTTAGCACTGGATTATATTCCATTTAAAGCCTTATTTAGTATTTTGTGTGATGTGTGTTATTGCTGCTGTAAGATTAACAGGCAGTGTGGTGTAATGGAAATCACCCCCCTATTACATGATGTTGGACACAACCCTGATGAGCCTTAGCTTCCTCATTTGTAAAGTGGACACCAAACGATAGTACCATGTACCTCAAAGTATTGCTGAAAGCAAAGTGCTTTGTAAACTTCAAAGTGCCATAGAAATGAGTTATTTTCAAGATAGTGCACTCCTCATTCAAGGACCAAGATCTTACCATATGGCATTAATACCCCATCTACCTTACCACCTGAACTGGATATTATGAGAGTAAGCAAACCAGTGAAGGGAGGTCAGGAAAGGTTTTTAGGATTGGCGAAGATCCAGTAGTTATTTTTTTCTGAGTGGAAGAATGACATGGAAGTTTTGAGTTTCATATGTTCCCCCACCCTTCCCATGGGTGCTCAGGCACCCTTCAGAATTCTCATCCATCAGCCAGCAAATGGACACATTTTAACGAGCACAATCTCAACCAAGCAAGTTCTGGCAACAAAATATGCCTCCACTAATGATATTCAATTGTTCTAAGAAGACAAAACGGTCTGAAGTATAATGAGATGCCAAACACACACACAAAAAAAAACCCGGCTGCTCATATTTAAGCCCTTCTGTTTCTTGAAGTGAAAACTCATTTTAAGAAGATTATGGCGCATATATTATAAAATGGGATGATATTCCACATTCATGCCCCACTGGGGCCTTGACTGTATTAAAAAAAAATGAAAACAAAACCAACAACCACATTTTGTTCCCACACAAGTACTTTGCTAATAGGACATGTGACTCAATAGTCATTCATTTGGGTTATTTTTAATGCAGGCCTTCCTCATGCATCTCTGCTTCTCTTTGCAATATGCATTCTGGGAATTCTGTAGCTAGGCCTCTTGAATAGAGGGCCCTCTAGAGCTGAAGGGGAGTGGGAGGGGTGGTGGTAGGAGATGATCTAGTGGGGAATAGGGGAGATTGTGAGAAGACAAAAAGAAAAAGAGGGTACTTGGGTGCTGACTATCTAGGAGCAGGGTGAGACTGACCCTGCCTACACCAGGACAACTGGACATTTACCTGGGGTAAACCAGAACTTAGTCCTATCTTGGTCCTTTCCTGATCAACATTTTATCAACAACTTGGATGAAGACATATAGAGCATGTCTGCCAAATCTGAGAATAACAGAGCTGCAAGAGAGAGATTTTTGGATAACAGAATAAAGATTCAGAAAGATTTGAATATAGATGAACACTGGACTGAAACAGATAACATCAAATTTAAATGGGATAAATGTAAAGTCCTATGTTTAACTTAAGGGGGGAAAAGCAACTTCTTGTATATGGGATGGGAGTGGAGAGGGAGACGTGACTTTTTATGTGAAAATAATTTTGGAGGTTACTAGACAGTAAGCTCTATAGGAATCAGCTGAGTATCATAGCAGAAACAAAGAGCGGATGTGACTTTAGGTTGAAGGATAGCGTTTATATTAGTGACTCTGTCACAAAAGGAAATGATAGTTCTGCATACTCTGCCCTAATCAGACCACATCTGGAGTATCGTATCCCCTTCTGGCCTCCACATTTTAATAGAGATGTTGACAAAGTAGATTGTCACCTGTGTTCCCAAAGGATCCTGATGCCATGCAGACAGTTTCATGGTCTTTGACTCATTTGCCTGGCAGGTGGGGGTGGCATGTACCCTGGCTGTCTCAAGAGCAGAAGGCTATTCAAATGATCAGTCAATCAACAAATGACTATGTTCAAGGCATTGTGCTAGGCACTGGGGATACAAACAGAAAAGTAAACCACCCCTGCCCTGAAGGAAATTTCATGGGGCGTGGGGAGACAACATGTACCTATAGAAATGCATTAAAATATGTAAAATGTATGGTAATTGGTAGGGGAGGATATTAGCAGCTGAGGTCATAGGGAAAGGCATCATGGTGTTTGAGCTGGGTTTGGAAGGGAGCAGGGTATTGTAAAAGGGGAGGCGAGTCATTAAGAACTATAAAGGAACTGGGTATAGCAGGTGCAGAGGCTGAGACAAGTAAAAGGGAAGAGGAGTGTGCCACCTATAGGCAGGGTCAGGACCTACCTCTGGTGGAAGGATGTGAAAAGGTCATCAGATGGTTTATTTCCCCACTAGTTTTCATCTCTGCATTTCCAAATTGCTCCATTTACAGAATAGGAAAATTGCAACATCATTGATTCTTTACTTATTTGGTGGATCTCTGCTGTGATAAGGTTCCTGAGGAATCCAGCCTCACGACTTGCAGCTGTCAGTAATGCCTTCACCCCCACCAACCTCTTTTCTTCCCCTTATATGAGTTGTGTAAATCTTGCCCAGATTCCAGCACTTCAGTCTCTGGTCCAGGACAGGGATGCTTTGTCAGAAAAGTTGGGACAGAGTCCATTGTGGCTCTCTATTGGGCTCTGTATGAAAATGAACTTGGGAAGGTCATCTGGGGGTAGCCTTTCCTCAGAAGAACCAATGAGCACAGGCTCTAAGCCTGCAGTGAGGGAGAGCCAGATCAGAGACCCTGCATGTGAAAGCAAGAGAAGGTGATTGTATGCCTTTTGCAGGAAGGTGGAGAAACTAGTGTGGGGAGGGGGAATGCAAATTAAGAGTGACAAAATCAGAAGGGGGTGATCAGAAACATGAGGCGTCTAGAATCCAGGTGATTTAAAGAAAAGAGAAGTTCATTAGAGCTACAAGGAATCTTAGAGAAGCTCTAGTCTGGAAGCACCAAACACAGGGCCTACAGGCCAACACTGCCCACTGTCCTCAGAACCAAATCAAAATGTAATTGGGAAACATTTAACAAAATAAATAAAAATACAATAAAACATAGATGATCTTAACATATGGTCTTCTAAGCTAGTATACGGCCTACAGGGATCCTCATGTATGCTACTCACCCTCATATTTATTTGAGTTTGATACCAATGATATCATCCATATATAGTCATATAGTTAAATGTAACTAACTGATAGTTAAAATGATAGCACTCCAATATAGAATTACTTCAGTTAAGTGGTCCTACAGCCCATAAAACATTTTGTGAATGCCCAAATCATTTTATGGATGGAGAAACTGAAAACCCAGGTGGGTATCTTACCCAAATCCACACAACTGATAAGTACTTAAAGCAAACTCTTCTACCTCCTGGGGAATCTCTGTTTTGGAAAAAAGAAAGTCTTAATGGAATACTTTATTGCTGTCTTTTCGTCTTTGAAAAGAGGTAATAATAAAGAAACACTCGATTGATGATGTATAGTGCCAGACAATGGATAGGAGTCACAGTTTAACATTAAAAAATACCATTCTCTGCCCCACGATGGAATGAGACATCTTGTGTAGCAGTGAACTTTCTGTCCCTGAAGTTATTAGGCAGAGGCCAACAATATCCTAGATCAATTGCCAAAGAGGACTCTTGCTTTGAATAGGCAGTCCACTCCAGCTTTAAGTTTCTACGATACTAACATTTGGGTGGGAGGAGGATGAGACTGGGAGATAGAAGCTGACCATCACACACAAATTCTCAGAATTGGGATGAACTTTGGAGGCCATCTTGTTCAACCAATAGATGAATAGGAGCCTTTCTAAAGATATTTACAAACAATTAGTCACTCACAAGGGTTCCCACTAGATTATAAGAACTGGCATCAGCACATTCTTATTAAGGTCTAAATCTACCATCCTGTAACTTTTTCCAATTGTTGCTGTCTCTGCTCTCTACGGCTCCCTGGAAGTCGACCTTCATGGTATCTAAAATGACATAATGTTCATTTATCTGTGGGGCGTTTCCTTTCGCCTCCCCCTTCCCCTTCCCTTCTTTTCCTTTTCAGATATTTAAGGGTTATTCTGCTCTAGCATCCATTACAGACACTATTCTTTCCAAGCTAGAAAAAGGGAGTTAGGAGTGTCTTTGGCAAAGGCTGTCCCAGAGAAACAGTGAGACCTAGTTGGCATGCTCATAGTGGAAGCATAGGATTATTTTTCTTTACAGTTTTTGTGGTTTCAAGTAAATAAAGCACTGTAGCTTTCCTCCATTGGTAATTATTTTTTGGGGGGAACCCATTACATACACACCAACCACATGAACTCTGAAATTATTTCATGTGATGGGTCTTGGTTGCTATTAAAAAAAAAAGCAAAGTACTAACCCTTAACATTTTTTAGGGCAGCTTGTCCCCTCACTTCTTCAAATCTTCTCTTTTCAAGGCTGACTAATCCCATTTCTTGCTCCTCATCCTACCACAGGTTGTTGCCTCCTAGGGGGAAGAACTTTTGGTAAAACTTCTGGACAAGCCAGAGCATGTGTAGAATAGAATAAGAAGACTGAAGGCCATCACATAACTTCCCATTATCTGTCTCCCTGGAAAAAGTAATGTTGCAATCATCCTCATTGACTTTAGTTTTGTAAAGAACCTTATAATAAATATCATTTGATTGAAAATGCAGCACCAAGATATTTGGAGTTGATCTTTTGAACTTATATCATTGAAGCATGTGGCAAACTAGGTGGGCAACTCTCTAACAGAATTTGTCAGAATCTCAGAAGGGTTACCTCCTCCAATGAAGATTTCCCCATTCTTGGGGAATCCTGAGGAGCTCTTTTATCTTGAATTATTTTTCTGTTGCTTGTATTTATGTGCATATTATAGCCTCTTTCATCCCCACCCTACCAGAACTTTGTCTTCTGGTCAGCAATTGCTTTGTTTTTGTCTCTGTATCCTATTTAGGCACCAACTTATGTTTGTTAATTGAATTAATTAGTTTCCTTTCACCTGAATCCATTCCAATTATACAGACACTTAGCATGTGCCTACTATATGCCAAGCAAGTTGTCAGGTACTGGGGATGTTATGTAGTCCTTGCTGGAAGAATTTCCTCAATGGAATTAAGGCACATACATCACAAGTTGCTGATATGTTACAATATGATAAGTGCATAGAAAAGGTCAAATAGAGGACAAGAAATAAGGAGGGGGAGATCCTTTAGGTAGAGAGATGGATAGATAATTCTTTTTATATTCCTTGATGTTATAGTTAAAATGATAGTGCTCCAATATGGAGTCACTTTGACTAAGTGGTCCTAATACCCATAAAACATATAAGCAATGATGGTTTTGTACTTTTTCTCTATCCTATTTTAAGCTTGTGTCAAAAAGTTAATACTTGCAGTTTCTGAATTGATAGAACTCCTGACTGACTGCAGAGGCCTATGGGCAACTCCATTTTTGCTGCCTCAGATAGACAGCTCAAGCTCTTACCTGATTTCTGGTCTGGATAAAGAAACTCCACATACCTGAGTCTCACCTGACCCCAGTATCAATAAATGACACCAAGAGCTTCTCCACTACATCTTGGTTTAATAAGGAGTGTCACCTCCCACATCTGGCACTGATTTCCTATTTGCCACTAAGGCCATTTTTGGGGATATAAAACTTCCCTTGTTGTTTAGTCATCTTCACTTGTGTTCAATTCTTTGTGATCCCTTTTGGGATTTTCTTGACAAATATAATGGAGTGATTTGCCATTTCCTCCTCCAACCCATTTTTACAGATGAGGAACTGAAGCAAACAGGGCTAAGTGACTTCTCCAGGTTCACACAACTAGTAAATGTCCGAGCTGTATTTGAACTGAGATCTTCCTGACTCTAGACCCAGCACTCTATGTATTGTAACAACTACCTGCCCATAAAACTTCCCTACTTGAACCCTGATTTTGAATATGTACTTTCCCTGATGCAAATCCTTCCTCCTTGAGCTGGGTAAGTTCCTGGCTTTTGTGGGGATGAACCTCTGTCTGTTTATATCACTATATAGTGTGTGCATTTTTATCTTTGCCTGTTTGCTGCTCTGTGTAGTAGTTTTTGTTTGTACTAGCTTCCCAAAGTACCAATTTTGTATAAATCCCTGAACCCAGGGCTTTGCTTTAATCAGCTTTGAGCCCCTAAAAAACAGGGGACATGGAAAGACTTCACTGAAGAGGATTCTGGCAGGTAGAGAGTCTCTTCTAGGCATGGGGGACACTCTATACAAATTTGTGAAAACTTCAGTCCAGAACAATATTGAAGAATACCCAGTTTAGTTGTAACATAAAATGCGCAAAAAAAGAGAATAGTATGAAACCATGCCTATCAAACAGTGAGATTGCTGGAGTGTGGAAGGCCTTGAATGACAAGAAAAGAAGTTTGAATTATACCCTATAGGAAATTGGGAATCAATGAAGATTTTTTTAAGCTGGTAAGTGATATAATCAGACATGGAATTCAGAATGAACTCTTTGGTAGCTATGCAAAGGTTAGATTGGCAAAAAGGAATCCTATTAGTAGGTTATTGATGGACTCCGAAAAGGTAGCAGCTGCACTCCAGAGTTGAAGATGGCTCACAGATGTCCATAGTTGTGAATTAACCTCTGGGCTATGGACGGTCAGTAAAGATGTTTTGCTGACACTAGTAATAGTGGTAGTGTGTGGCACCAAAATTGGCCCCTGGGGTTGTGGAATTTGTGCTTAGAATGATCAGAAGTGTGTGTGTGTGTGTGTGTGTGTGTGTGTGTGTGTGTGTGTGTGTGTGTGTGAGAGAGAGAGAGAGAGAGAGAGAGAGAGAGAGAGAGAGAGAGGGGTGAAGAGAGGGAAGGGGAAAAGGGAAGAGGAGAGGAAAAAAGGAGAAAAAAGAGAGGGAGAGGGGAAGAGGGGAGAGGAAAGAAGAGGAGAAGGGAGAAATTAGATAGGGAGACGGGGGAAAAGAAGACAGCATATTGTAGGTGTGTCTGTTTATAACTTTGATAGTTTTATGTCTTTTTGGACAAAGGTTCATTAAAGCTTCAGGTTTCCCCCCGTAATACATTTCAAATTCTTGGATCATTGAAAGAGTGAGAATTAAGGTATTATACAGCAGCAGATACCAGCAGAGCCTGGAGTCAGCAAGACTTAATTTGAAATCTGGCCTGAGACATTTAATAGCCATATGTCCCCTGATGAATCACTTTACCTCTGCCTCAGTTTCTTCAACTGTAAAATGGGGATAATAATTGTTGTGAGTATCAAATGAAATAATATTTGTAAAAAGCATTTAGCATAGTGCCTGGCATGTAGTAGTTGCTATATAAACATTTATTCCTTTCCTCTCCCCCTGCCCTGTGACTTTAATTTATGAGATGAAATGGGTGTGGATTCTACGGTCAAATCCAAGGAACAATTCCAAGTCAAGAGACATTGATGGCATAGCTTTCTGTGATGTCAGATATCTGAATGGCTCTGCTCTAACACACAAGTAGTCTCCACATGGAAAAGTGAACATGGAGGTGGTTCAAGTGGAAGTGGATCTAGATTATTCAAGTCAAATCTGTGACTGCTGACCTGCTAGTCTAAAAAAGAGTTAATGAGATACTTCTTGGATTAGGGCCATGGTGGTAGAAATGGAGAGGCTGATACAGATGCATGAAATAGTACCAATTCAGAATCAACAAGACTTAGAAACAGCTGAGATGGGAAAGAGAAAGAAAAGAGAAGTCAAATACAACTGGGCAATTTCAAATTTATGGTAAGTTAGTGAAATGGGCATGTTAAAGAAGGGAAGATGATTTCAAACTTATGTCTAAAAGTAAGGTGCTGTAAGAACACCCAAGTAGTTTAAGGGAGAGATCATAAATTTAGGGCTGAGAGGCACCATAAAAAGTCACCTATAGATCAGTAAATAAAAATTAGTTAAGTGTCTTCTATCTGCCAGGCACTATAGATATAATGCCAGGTGTTGGCATTATAGAGCAATCCTTACTCTGAAGAAATCCAAACTTTTTGCAAATAAGGCAACTGAAGTTCACCTTAGTGGTCAACTCTCTGGCACAACTCTAGCTCAAGGGACCAACCAGGGTCCTCTGTTCATGCATGCAAGAGATCAGAGCATGTGTGTCACTGGAAGTGCCCAAGACACAGGCTCAGCTCTGTAGGAAGTAGCCCAGTCCAACAGATCATGGCAACTCCCCTAATTTTCCTATTATACTAAGGAGTATTTGAGTCTAACCAGCCTGGTTAGAAGTGATTTTTAGTCAGTGATATGGAATCTAGTTTGCTAAAATATCTTCCTTCCCTTTCTAATTCCCTGGGATTCTAGGATACCCTTGTCTAGTGTTTCTAGCATATTCCTCAAATTCCTAACCTAAGCTCATTGCTTAGAGCAGCAGTATATGACACCTAAACACCAGTCTCCATGTCTTGCTTCCTACCATTTCTGGGTTCCTGTTCTAGTCCTAAAGGATTCTTGTTCTGAGCTCTGAAGATTATCCAGGGATGATGAGAAAGGAAACTTGAGCCTAAGAATGCCACCCACCATACCCATCTACTAGGTCCTATTTAACATTCAGTCCCTGTCCCAGGTTCAGTCCTTGAATCCTCTCTTCTGTCTTGGATTACAGCTTTGCAAATCCTATGGTTTTCTAACTCTTACCCAATCCAGTAACTCAGAATTTCCATTTCCCTTGTCATGTCATAGAAGTTCTTTGACATCCTAGGCACCAAGCAGGCATGGGCACAAAGATTCTTGGCATCTTCTAAAAGATCCATGCTGGCCCACTTTAGGCAAAGTTGGTCACTGGCTGTGTGATATGTTTTCAGTGATCCTGGGAAATTCCCTTGCCCTAAAAATTTCCCAATCTGCTCCCTAAAATCATTACTTCTTTTACTGATGCCTTTCTCATTCTATCTCCCAACCCTAACTACTCTCTTGTGTACATTAACCCTTCTTCCCCCTTTGGAACAAAATGACTTATATTCATCTTCACATCTAAATGGATGATACTAGTCTTTCCTAATAAATATAAATATATAATTAAAATATAGAAATAAATATAATAATATAAATAGTAGTTATTTATAAGGTTATGGAGAGAGCAAATGATGGTACAAGCATGTTAGAAATAAGGAGAGGACACCTCCAAACTGAGGAAGGGGAGGCAGAGACTGCTGAAGATGAACTTTTGATTTCACTATTTTCCCAACCATGATGTCCTATCAGTTTGGGAGTATACTTTACTGCTGCTGGGTTGCAGAATCTTGAGGGCATCATCATCAACACCATCCTATGTGCTCATAAGACAGAGAACCAGGATCATCATTATCCCCATCCCCAGCATCTCCATTTGCATGTGTATAGGCCCTGCAGCATTCAAAGCACTTTCCTATTCATTTTCCTGTTGATTGAAAATGGTCTTTCTTTTTTGATATCTCAATGGCAATTTGCTCTCCTCCCCTCCATTCTAGGGACTAAAGTTATATTTTGTGGAAAAAGCAAATACAAACCAATAGTAGAAGCAACAACAAAAACTATCTTTCAAGTCAGAGAACCTGAATCTGAATTCTAACTTTGCCTGCTCTAACTACCTGGGTGGCTTTCAACATGTCACTTCAACTTTCTGTTCTCAGATTCCTCATCTGCAAAATGAAAGCATTGGACTCATGACAGTTGATCAAGGAAACTGTCCAAATCCTGTACCTGAGAGAGGAACAGGAAGAAGACTGAGAATCTTTGCAAATGGAATTGTTTGCCTCCTTCATTTGTTACTTTTTACTATGTTCCTCCTCTGGGGCTCCTTTGTAGGATCCCTATAAATATCTAAGTGTATGTGTGTGTGTAGAGGGGAAGAAAAACTATTATCATTAAAGAGAAATAGATGTAGTAAGATGAATGAAATCCTAAGATTTTCTCTCTACAGGGAGTGGAAGAATTGGAAACCCAATGAACTGGGAGCAATTTGAAACCTAAAGTGGGCACCAGTAATCAGAGACCTGAATTTCTTGGTGTAGGAAAAAAAGTCACATTGTGGGATTTAAGAAGTACTTACATCTAATGGAATAATATCATCAGCAGTAAAGGCATTTATGGTGGGGGTAATAGTGTGAGCAAAGGGTTGGAGCCAGAAAAGTGCAGGCAATGCTAGAGGGACAGAGAGAGTTCTAAGAAGGCTTCATTGTAGGAGGGGAGTACACGATAAAGGTAAGGTGGAACTAGAAGACAGAGGACTTTGAAGCCAGGCTGAGGTGTACTGGAACACATAGGATAAGAATCTGGCAATGTCTCTCTGCTGCAGTGTCCTTGATAAAGACATCCAATTAATCTAGGCCTCAGTTTCTCTCATCTATCAAATGAATGGATTATATAGAATGATTGTTGTGTTCTTTTTTCAGTTCTAATGTATGCTATGTTTCTCTGTCTTTATTCTGTAGGCAATGGGGAGCCACTGAAGGTTAAAAGGAATCACATCTAATATGTATTTCTAGTGATGAAATGGCAATTTCACTAAGCTCTCACCAAATGATATGCTCCCTTTGTAACACCCTATATTTGAATACCATACAATCAGCAGAACGTGATTATATTCTAGCTGTTTCTGAAAGTTATGCAATTACCTTGATATTTTTGCACCATTAAATGGGAAAAAATATCCTTGTTTTCTCTCCTTCTCTTTTTTGGGTTGCTTTTAGCAGTCTCAAAATCAGCTTTCATTTTGACTGCTGCTTAACAGAATTTGATTAAAAAAAGTAAACTAATTACAACGGAAATGCAGCCCTGCGAAGCTTTAAGAAAAACACATTATTTTGTTTTAGGGTTCAGTTACTATACATTCATTTATCATCTTTATAAGCGATGTGCAGGCGATGATGAATAGGCCCTGGCTTTGAATCAGGAAATGTAAATTATCCTCTTTCTTTTTTTTGGGCGAATAATGAATACTAGTAAATTTGAAGCTAAAAGATGTGCCAGGAAATCAGGGATGATGTAATGCCATGTAAGCAATCCTATGGGCCGAGCATCTGGGAATTAAACCTAGGAAGGAACCCTGGGTGAGGGGATTCCCATTTGGAGTATGGCTACATTGTCACCCATGAGTGTGGTCCAAGCCAACTGAAGGAAAGCCTGCAAGATTCAGGAAGAGTCCATTGGTTTTTGTCGAAGTGAATGGGAGTTTGATTTATTGACTTTTATTGGGAAGAGGGGAAGTGGTGGGATTTAGAATCCCTGTGGTCTTTTTCTTGCAAAAACCTTTTGTTTTGTTATAGGGGAGAATGCATTGATTCAGGAATCAAGGAATCTAGTTGCAAATCCTGCCTCAGAGGCATACTCCCTGGGTGAACTAACTGGGAATCATCTGTCCTCTTTGGGCCTCAGTTCCTCATCTATAAAATTAAAGGGTTGGATGTACTCTTAGGGCTCTTGGAGCACTAGATCTATGAGCCTATGAACTTTACTAAGCTAGAACTGGTGACAATTTAAAACCTGAAGAGAAAACTCAAGAGCTAAGATCTGATAGGGGAAAAATAGGCCAATGACATCAAGAGGGTGATGTCTTGACTTGCAAGGAAATTAGATTTAAGGGGGGCAGGGCTGTGTCAAGTCATCAACCTCGCTCTCTCCTCCAGAGTCACTGGAGGCCAGATGCACACCCTCACCTTGATTTCTTTGCTCATTCTATTCCTCCAAGTTAGAATGCTCTTCTCCTCAGATTGCCTGTCCACTTCTTATATGGCTTTTGGAGTGTGTCTGTGTGTGTGTGGGGGGGGGGGGGGTTATTTTACAACAATTAAGTAAGGCAAAGTACTGTAGATAGAACCTTTAATATATAGTGAGGAGGGCTGGAGTTTAAATCCTACCTCAAATACTTACTGTGTGACCCTGGGCAAATTCTTTAACTTAACTGACCCTTTGTTATCTCATCTATAAAACGGGAATAAAAATAGCACCACCTCCTGGGGTTGTTGTGATAATCAAATGAAATGACAGATACAAAGCAACAGGTAAACCTTAAAGTGATTAATAAATGGGAATTATTAATATCTTAATATGTCATAATAATAGATCGCATTTCTATAGTGCTTTAAGGTGTACAGAGCACCCATAGCTTCCTGACTCCAGGTCCAATTCTTTATTTACTGTACCACCTAGCTGCCTCCTCCTGTATCATAATGTAGTAGACTGAGACAGCCTGGAAAACACCCTGGACTAGGGCTTAAAGCATAGTTTCTAATACTGACTCTACAACTTGTTAGCAGTGTGACTTTGTGTTGTCATATATTGTCAATATGTTTTTCAATATATTCTTATTGATAAGTCAATTAAATTCTCTGGGCTTCATTTTCCATCTCTAAAATATTTGGAGGTGGTTTATTGTATGAAGTGATCCTTCCAACAGTAACCTCTTGGCATCCTGTGCCCACTAGGGTAGCTGGTATTCTTCACAGATGAGGTACCACTTTATAATAAGCCTCAAGGGATAGTAGTCAGGAAGGTGGGCAGAATGCAGGAGGCTATTTTTTTAATCTGGAGTAAATTGTATCTAAGACTGAAAGGTTGCTTGTGTTAAAGATGGATAGACAGAGTTCAGTTTTATGTCATACCTAAATTTGACCAGGCGCCCCCACCTCTGGACTTTTGTCCATCTTGTTCTCTATGATTGGAATGCACTCTTTGCTTATTTAATTCCTACCATTCTTTAACCCCAACCAAAATCCCACCTCTTCTGTGAAAGCTCCCTCTCTATCTTTCAAGACCAGTACTCCCCTAACCTCACATAGCACTTGGTTATTATATCTCTCTCATATAAATATTATATATTCTATTAGCTCCATGTATGTATTGCTTATTGTCTTCCCACTAGACCATAAAATCCACAAAAGGTATGGACTGTATCTTTCCTAAATTTTGTGCTCACTAGAAATTGAATTGGGTATTTTATAAAAAAAAAAGGATGTCCAGAGTGTTTCCACTAAACTAAGTTGTCCCTTTATAAAATGTAAACTTCTTTGAGGCACAAGTAACTTCAAATCCCCCACTTAAGGAACAGCATAGCATTGATGTTGGTGCAGAAAGTTGTACAAACTCATTTTCATTTTTAGGTCTTTTCAGTATATTTTCATGAACATGCATATGGAAAGTTTAGGTTGTTTGTGTGCATTCTGAGAATTAATTTTCAAATGGCAATTTACACCCATTTGGGTAGCATTTATGGATTAAAACATTAGCTGCATACAACACTCACAGAGAAAGTTATGTTTAAATCATTAGTTCCCATACACAGTATAAAGTATGTCAATTTGATTTCCATGAAGTGATTTTACACATATCCTGTTTCCCTTTTTGGAAATCAGACCCAAGTCTCAGCTTACCAAATCATATAAAAGGTATTTTGCATATCACTTAAAAAAACACCTTTCATTAATTCTTATTTCTTCTCATTTCCCCTTTTGAGGGAGTTGTTTTTATTATAGCTTCCATCATGGTAATGTCAACCCACTGAAGCAAAGATTAGGTACACTGACCTTGGAAAAATAAATAAAACAAGGCAAAATATGGTGTACTGTCGCTTTAAAATGTAGTCCATTTCCCCTAACATATTAAAAGTCTAAATATTTTATTGTCCAGGAACAATCTCATTTTTATTGCCCAAATCACAGTTCATTGGTTAGCATGTGCTGGGCAGAGAAGCTAGCTGGTCAGCTAATAGCCTCCCCACTGCTAAAATTAACTAATAGTTAAAGTAATAACCATAGACCCTCCTGGCCTGAGTTAATAGTCAGTGGTAATCTGGGAAATTATTTTCCTTCTTTCATTTCAATAAGTCTTCCCGTTGGCCATTTCTACCCCCTCTCAATGCTCTTAAATGCCCTCTAGGTAGCAAAGTCTTGCATGAGGGCCCACAGGGAACTTGGATAGTCACTCCAAGTTTCAAATACGGAGCTGTGCTTTTTTTCTGATGATGTGGAATGAATTAGTTGCTGTCATGTTTCTGACAGTATATGATCTGGCCCCATCCAGCTTTTCCAAATTCATCTCTGTTTTTTCACTATATGAATCTTCTAGTCCATTGAGACAAAAATGCTTAATAGTCCCCTATTCCCCGCCCCACAGCGATTCCATTTGCCATATGCAAATATTTTTTGCTCCACATTGTTGCTTATGCATTGCTCCCCTCCATACACACCTAAAAACCTTTCCTTTTCATTTCTCCTACCTAAAACTTTATGCCTCATGGCCCAGTTCATCTCAGCTTTTTCCTGAAGCATCCCTCTAAAATTTCTTTCAACTGTGTGGATTCATTCCTTTTTGATTTTCCCTAGCATGTACTGTCTCTATCACATATTTCACCATTTATAATAGTAACATTCCATTGCTGTTGCTTATCCTTCATTCTTGAAGAGGACCAATGATATCAGGGAGATGATGCCATGACATGCAAGCAAATTGGATTTAAGTGAGGGAGGGCCATGCAAAGTCACCATCCTCACTTTCTCCTCCAGCTATCTGGGTCCAGTGGCAAGATATATATCAGGATAACTGATGCTAAAAGCTCTAACTAGACACAAACCCAAAATATAAAAGGTCATGTCATAAACAAATGAGAAACATAAGGAGGAATATTCCTTTCAGAATTATGACTAGGGGAGGAGTCTGGAATTAAACTAGGAATACAGAGGATCACAAAAGATAAAATGAACAATTTTGGTTACAAAAAAATTGAAGGTTTTTATGCAAGCAAAATTAATGTAAATAAAATTATAAAGGAAACAGTTAACTGAGAATGAAAAAATGTTCACAGTAAGTTTCTCTGATAAAGGTCTGATAGCCAAGATCTATAAGGAACTGACTTAAATATAAAGAATAACAGACATTCTCCCAATAGATATGGTCAAAGGATATGAAAAGAGAGGTCTCAAGGGAAGAAAGAGCATCAGCCAAATGGGGGAAAAAAAACCAAAAACTTGTATTTTGTTATTTATTTTTATTTATAAATAAATTATTTATTTATTTTATTATTTATATTTTATACAATATTGTATTATATTATTGCTCCAAATCTTTATAGTTATTGTTGTTCTTTGTATTTGAAGAGGACCAAAATGATATCACAATGTTGGGGTCAATGTGCATTGTGTCTGACTGTATGATTGATCAGACCAATGTGAGCTCAGAAGGCTCTACCACAGGTTGGGCACAAATAGTCTTTAGAATATTTGGGATGGATGTGTCTCTAAATTTGCTCATCTCACATTTCTTTTGAGCTACTGATGTTCTGCCTTGCTCATATATCACAGCATCTTCTTTGATGTTGACACACCATGCTGGATGGTCCTGTGCCAGTATCTCTCATGTCTCACAATCAGAGTTCTTCAGAGAGACCTTAAGAGTGTCCTTGTATAATTTCTTCTGACATTTTTTTGCCTAAGAGACTATTTTGTGGTGAACTCACACAAGGCAAGCATTCAACAGTAATACTTCTAAAGGGACTTTGGAGGTCATAGTATCTAGAACTATAAGGAAACCTTTACACTCACTTGACAGAACAGGATAAAGCAGACCAAAGGTGGTAGTAACTTGTCTTAAACTAATGTAGGAAATTAATCATTTATCTGGGATTAGAATCCAGGTTTGTCTTTCTAATACAACAGTTTAGTTTTGCAACTTAATTAAGTGCAGTACAGTGGAAAATGGATTGCAAGGTGGTGCTATCCATTTTCCACTGTACTTGGGTTTGGAGTCAGGAAGATTCCTCTTCCTGAATTCAAATCTGGGCTCAGACACTTGTGTGACCCTGGGCAAGTCACCTAACCCTGTTTGCCTCAGTTTCCTCATCTTGCAAATGAGCTGGAGAAAGAAATAGCAAACTACTACAGTATTTTTTGCCAAGAAAACCCAAATAGGGTCATGAAAAGTAGAACACAATTGAAACGACTGAACATTAAAACAGTGCAAAATATGCTGAAGCTGAAATCACAAAAAATGGCCTTGAATCTTTGCTCTGCCACTAATCTCCCAAGTGAACTTTAACTTCTCAGATTATTCATCCATAAAATGAAGTTGGGCTAAATAATCTCTGAGGTCTTTTTCAGCTCTAAATCTATGATGTAATATATATATATATACACATATATCCATATATATGCATATATACACATATGTATATATACGTATGCATATGTATGTGTATAAATACATATTTTATATACCATGCATATACATTAAGCATAATGTATACATTTTATATGTATATATTTCTATTCCCTAACAATAATATCTATCCAATTTCACAACCGATAGTCTCATCTTCCTAATAAGAATATGGGCTCCTGAAAGATAAGGGCCTTCTTTGTCTCCTCAACAGTAACTGGGAGAGTACTAGGAACACCAAAGGAAATCAGTAAGGATATTTTCAGTTGAAAATTAAAATTTATGTCAGTTGGCTGCTGGGTGGTGCAATATAGAGTTATGGACCTGGGGTCAGGAAACTTGAGATGAAACCTGGCCTCAAATACTTCCTAGCTGTGTGACCCTGGCAAATCACTGAACTTCTATCTGCCTCACTTTGGACAAATGTAAAATGGGGTTGATAATAGCACCTTCCTCCAGGGTTGTTGTAAGGATTACACAAGATAATGTGTGTGAAGTACTTTGTGTGCTATAAAGTGCTATAAATGCTAACTACTACTACTGCTGCTGCTGCTGCTGCTACTGCTACTGCTGCTGCTGCTGCTGCTGCTGCTACTGCTAATACTACCACTACTACCACTACTACTACTACTATTACTATTACTACTACTACTACTATTGCTGCTGCTGCTGCTGCTGCTACTGCTACTGCTGCTGCTGCTGCTACAGTGTGGGAATAGCTGATGTCTAAGGAAAAAATTCGGATTGCAAAATAATAGAATAATCTAGTCCTAGTTTTAGTGGCAGTTTTTCTTGTCACCAGCTAAAAAAGATGAGCTTGTGATTGATAATTGTAGGTTAAATTCGATTTAAAAATTAGGGTCCAAAAAGCTATTAGGAGGAGGGTAAGGGAATTTCAGTTCCTCTTTAGCCACTAATTATGTGACCTTTGCCAAGTTATTTCTCTTTGGATCTCAGTTACTTCATTAGGACCAGAGAGTCTCTCCACTGGAGATAGATAGATGGATAGATGGATGGATAGATGTGGATAGAACCTTTATTAAATGCTTTTTATGTTCTACATGTGCTAAATACTGGAGATCCTATGAAAAACAAACAAATCAGCCCCTCTCCTCAATGAACTTACAGTCTGTCTGAGACAGCTTTAATAAATATGAGAGATGCATGGTTATAGATCTTAGAGAAGCATTTAACCAGTCATGCTGCTATGTAGATTGCATGAAAGGGAATAATGTGTAATAAGCCTAAAAGGGTAGGTGGGTGCCAGATTATGAAGCCCTTTAAATGTCAAACAGAGGAGCTTTTCTTGTTTTGATTTTCATTGCACCCTAGAGGTAAGAGGGATTTCCTACAGGTCTTTGGAGACTGGACATGGTCAGAAGTATGCTTTAAGAACATGGCTTTGGCAGCAGTATGGAGTACAGATGGGAGAAGGGGGCCCTTGAGATGGGGAGATAGTCCCAAGTGAGGAGTGATGAGGACCACCCTTCACATTGAGATCGAGAGAAGGGGTTAAAATGTCAGATGTGTTATGGTGGTAGAAACTGTACATGGGTGAAAGATAGTGAAGAGTGGGAACGATTTCATGGTAGTGAGCAATAGATACTTTTATATTATTTATTTTTGTAATTTTTTTCACTTTATAAGTGTTGATCTTGTGTCCCCAGAGAGTTAGTAAGTTGCTTTAGAATGGGCACTAAGTTCTACTTCTTTGTCTCCCCCACAGGGTGTAGTATACAAAAGAAACAAACTTCAATACATTTTTATCATATGGTCAGAAGAAAAAAAAAGTCTATAATAGACTATACAATAGTCTATTTTCTTCTAGATCTCCAAAAGATATTTTGCATGATCCTGCTGGAGTTCCAGAGAAATCTTTCTTTTCCATGAAAATCACAGATCTATAAAATAAAGAAATATTATCTGAGATAAGCCCTCCCACATCTAAAAAAAAAATCATTTGAAAGAGGTAATGAGCCTTAATCAAAGATGGGGTTATCCTATCCTCACTAAGGCAACAACAGATTTTTCTCTAAACACATCTGCCATATGGGGATTTAAATCAAGCACTTTAAAAAAAAAAAGAAAATATTTATTTCACTACAGGATGTAATCTTTGTGATAGCATATCCTTGGAATTTGCCTTTAAGATATACTCCAGTTGGCAAGAGCATTGGACAGTAGATGTGGGCAGGTGTTGTGTAGAAGACAAATCTTCCCCCAGCAGATACATTATTTTAAAATAAAAAGACAACTCCCTGAGGCTTTGGGCTTTAATGATTCTCTCTGCAAGTTTTCAGAACAATGGCCCAAAAACCCCTTTAGAAAAAAAATTTCCTCTTTCAGGTCAGCATTTTTCCCTCTTAGCCTTACCTTGGCCAATGGCATTAATGCGTATTTGTCAATACTGAATTTCATTTGCTGCATAACAGCTCTGGGAGCGAGCACATCTTGTTGAATTTTCCTTGCCTCTTAAACCGGAGTTCCTACTCCTCTCTAGCTTTGTGTTGTCAGCAAAACTTAACGTGTTTACAATCGGTCTCTTGATCTGGGGTAATTACCTGTAGGAGAAAGAGCGAGGGTAGGAGCCTTTAACAAGAGGAGCGTTGTGTTGTCTCATGGTGGGCTCCCGTCCTGAAAGTGTATCAGACTTGTCAAATTGGTTCAAATTAAATTGACACAGTGCTCTACAAGGTATCACCATGTTATTATACCTTTCTGAGCCCTTTTGGGCAGGAAATGCCTTTGGAGTTAAAGAGGAGTGATGCAAAGGAAACAGACTTAAATAAAATAAGTAACAAGGGCATTACATGAAGGATTGAAACGTTGGTTAGAGAACTGTCATGCACCTGAAATTTGCATCACATCCCTGAGGCTGCCTGCTTGCTATTAATCACTATGAATATGGTCTATATTTAGGAACTCTTTTCTTGAGAAGTTCCACACCAGACCCAGGCTTAGGCGTTGGTGAAGTAGATAGATGCCTATATAACAATGTGAGGAAGATGCTTAAAATTTCCAGCCTACTGTATATCTTATACATATGCACTCACTTGTGCACATGCACACACATACACACACACTCACAAAGTGTTCCAAAAGTCTTAGTGCTGTTTTAAGCTCCGATAGCTTATACACCCAGTATATAGCTAACATCCAAAGTGACTAATACCTAGTACCAGCCAGAAGCCTCATAATGCTACTTTTAGTTTCATGACTATATATGTTATACATGTATACACATATCAGGATAAGACTGTACATGTATTATATGTTTATACATATACATGTGTATATAGAATATATGTATGTGTACATATGTATGTGCATGCATATATATTCTTGTATCATTCATAGGGACTGAAATTCCAGTGTTAGAGCTTCACTCCTTGAGGATTAAGAGCTTTTTCCATTTTTAAGATTCCCTTGTTAATAACAAGATATCCTTGGGATGGTTCACACTTTAATCCCTTATCAGCTAACACCTTCAGGAGAATAAGTTTATCAGTTGTTTCGTGACTGAAACAGATGAGAAGAAGCCCCTCTAAGAATGGGATGTAGGCTAGCTGTGTGTGAGAGGTGAGGGGAAGCTATGAATGTCCAAATAGAGAGGAGAGGGGTGAAAAGGATGAAGGTTGAGGGAGAGGTGGAATTCCTAAAACTCCAAATGAGCTGAGGCTTTCAAGGAATGGAAATGGATATATTGGTTTGTTTTTGTTTTTCACATTATATTCTGTATGAAAGGTTGGAGAAACTGGCCTCCTGGTCAGGGGTGATGGCACAATGACAATGGATAGGGAAAAGACAGTCACTCAACTCATTTTGCTTCTGTTTTTCTCTGCTGAGGAGAATAATCTTTTAATCAGAAGGGATGGAATAAAAATGCCTAGTAAAGAGTTGATATCCAAGATACAGAAACATATAAGAGAAGACCAACCTGTTTCTGATTACTCAAACAATAAACAATCTATTTAATGTGCTTGATGCTGGGGATACAAAGAAAAAAAATGAAGCATTCCTTCCTTCAAGGAGCTTATAGTCTACCCAAGAAGATATATGCATATTTTAAATACATAAAAATGCAAGGTAATCTATAGATGGAACATCACTAGTTCCTGAGGAGATTAGGAAAAACTACATGTTGTAAAGGAAACAAAGAATTCCAAGAGTCAGGAGGGAAGAGTTTATGTTATATTCTAGGCATCAGGTGCAGCCACTGCAAAGACACTGAGATGAGAGATGGAGTATCAAGTATGAAGAAGCCAATTTAACTGGATTGTGGAGTACAGAGAGGGTATTAATAATTAGATTAATAATAATTAATATTTAGAAATGTACATCAGGTCCAAGTTGAAAGTGTATTAACTGCCAAGTAGAGATGTTTATATTTGATTCTGTAGGTAGTAGGGAGCCACTGAAATTGATTAAGCAAAGGAATGACATAATTAGACCTTCCTGTTAAGGAAATCAATTTGACAGCTGTGTGCAGGATAAACTAGAAAAGGAAGAGATTTGACCGGGAAACCAAAGAGGACGCTGTTATAATTCATTCAGGTGAAAAGTGATGAGGGCTTAAATCAGAGTGGTGACAATATGGGAAAGAGGACAGATAAGAGAGAGGTGGAAGCAGAAACAACTGGATTTGGCAACTGATTTGCTGAGTGATGGTGAATGGGAGTGAGAGCTGAGCATACCAAGGTTGCAAAATTTGATGAGTTCAAGTCACCAGGCCCAGACTGACTATGTACCAGCTTACTAATAGCATGGATATATATGACTGCTGAGCTACTCAGTGATTTTTGAGAGAGTGGAGCAAAGTGCTGATGTTCCTGGCCTGTAAAAGGGCCAAAATATACCAATTTTCAAAAAAAGGGAAGAAAGTAGATTCTGTAAACCATAGACTTGTGATCTCCTCTTTGATTCCTGGTAGAATACCACTATATGATTTTAGAGGGATGATTACTGAACATTTAGGAAAGTAAATGGTTATTAGAAATAATCAGCTATTATTCAGGACAAATCATACCAATCTAACTTAATTTCCCTTTCTGACAGTGTTAATAGAATAGTAAATCAGTGATTATTAAAAGAATAACTAAGCTATCTTTCAGCAAAGCATTTTATAAAGTCTTTCATATTTATTCTTGTGTAGACAAGATGAAGAAATCTTCATGGACCCGGAACCCTTTCATGATGTCCTTGCCTGCTTTAGCACCACTCCATAGTTTGCTCTGCTTGATACAATGTGCACCCCATTCCCCGAGTGTTGCCATTATTCTTATCGATATTAAAAAGCATTTTTGAATGTCTCATTTGTGCCCAGCCTTATATTAGATCTTCAGAAGCTTTTCTCTGTCCCATCACACCAATACCTCTTCTTTCCAAGGAGACATCTAGATATCTGATAAACTAATTTAGGCCATGTGTCAGTGACTGATAATGAATCAATGTTAACTCTTTGGGTGTATTTTAACTTTCATAGAACAGTTGATTTGTAAAGTTGTAAGAGTTCTCTGAATTCATCTATACCCTAGTAATCTAAGGTGAAGTATCAGAGGGTACAAAATGCCCTAAACTTTGAAGCAGAAGATATAGGTCTAAATCTTAGCTCCTATATTTACTAGGTGAGTGATTATAGGGACATCATTTCTCTCTGAGCCTTGATCTTGCCATTATAAAATGACAATTAGATCAGTTCTTCCATAAGGTTTCTACTGACACTAAAATTCCGAGCTGTAATTTGATCCTGTCTTTGGTGAAGATAATGGAATGGTTTGCCATTTCCTTCTTTTGCTCATTTTACAGATGAGAAAACTGAAGCAAACAAGGTTAAGTGACTTGACCAGGGTCACCTAGTTAGTAAGTATCTGAGGACAGATTTGAACTCATTAAAATGAGCCTTCCTGATTCCAAACCCAGGGCTGTATCTGCTATATCTCTGCCAAGAATATCCTAAAATGGAGTCACAAAGAATCAGACACAATTGAAATGACTGAACAAAATTTTCAACTGATTCCCAACATTCACTTTCTGATAGTTAAATACCTCCACTGGGGAGGAGTTCAATATATCACAGGAAAACTTTTTGATACTGCCTAGGTGAGATCTGTTCTACTACAGATCCTTTACTTTAATCAAGTTAACAACATTTATTAAGTGCCTATTATATGGCTTCTCATGCCACGATGGTAGAGTGAGGAAGGGACCCTCCGAGAAGCCCTCACAAATTCCCCTCCAAATAATTAGAAAATTGCCTCAGAATTGATCTAAGGAGCAAGGAAGCAGCTTATCAGTCTGACCTGAAAGATCTGTCTCACTAAAGTGGGAGGGGAGTGATATTCAAAAACAGCAACAGCAGCAGCCCCAGCCAGCCTCACAGGAGGAGGCCTGCAGCAAGGCTCCAATCCTGGGGAATTTAACCAGCAAAGCCTCACCCTCCTACAAACCAGCAGCCCCCTAAGCAAGTGAACAGTACAGCAAGGCCCCACCCAAGTGACTCCACACCCAACCAAAGCCACCAGCCAGGCCTTGACCCCATTACTCCAGGAGACTGCCAACAAAGAGACTCAATTTTTATAGCAAACCAGCATCAGGGCCCCACCCCTGTGGCAGACCAAGAAGATTGCTCCTCCAGGGCCTTCTAGCAGAGAAGCCCTGTTTCCACAGCAACCCAGTAGCAGGGCCTCACCCCTGGGGGAGGCAAGCAGCTAAGCCTCAAACCTAGGTGAGGCCAACAAGGAGGTCCCATTCACCAGTACAAGTCAGAATTGAAGTATACACTCCAGTGAAAGCAAGTAGTTAAGCCCTGAAGCCCAGTGAAAACCAGCAGTAAGGCCTCCAGCATAAAAAAAACAAAACAAAACAAAAAACAGGACAGAGCAGAACCAGAGATCAATTCTCACATAAAAACACCAAGTCACAAAAAGGAAAAAAAAAGTGAGCAAAAACAACAAAAAAAGAACTTGACTGTAGAAAGTTACTATGGTGATAAGGTGGTTCAAGGCACAAACTTAGAAGAGGACAATACTGTCAAAATGGCTACATGTGAAGCCTCAAAGAAAAATGTAATTTGATCCTAGGCCCAAAAAGAATTCCTGGAAGAGCTTAAAAAGGATTTAAAAAAGCAAATTAGAGAAGCAGAAGAAAAATTGGGGAAAAAAATGAGAGTAATGCAAGAGAATCATGAAAAAGAGTCAATAGGGGCGGCTAGGTGGCGCAGTGAATAGAGCACCGGCCCTGGAATCAGAAGGACCTGAGTTCGGAGCCGGCCTCCGACACTTAATCCATACAAACAAAAACCTAGCCTTGTAACCTTGGGCAAGTTACTTAACCCCAATTGCCCTAAAGGGGCGGCTAGGTGGCGCAGTGAGTAAGAGTGTCGGCCTTGGAGTTGGGATGACCCGAGATCAGATCCGGCCTCAGAAAATGAGCACCCACGCATAAATAATGACTAGCCGTGTAACCTTGAGCAAGTTACTTAACCCCAATTGCTTTAAAAAAAAAAAAAAGAAAAAGAGTCAATAGCATAGGAAAAGATATACAAAAACTTACCAAGGAAAATAACTTCCACTCAAAATAGAATTGGTCAAATGGAAAAGGAGTAAAAAAAGCTTGCTGAAGGAAATAATTCCTAAAAATTTAGATTTGAGCAAATGGAAGCTTATGACTCATTGAGACATCAAGATATAATAAAGCTAGAAGAATTTTTTTTGGGGGGGAAACAATAAAATGGATTAGCCATTGGTTAATTTGATTTTAAAAAGGGAGGAAGAAAACCAAATTACTAGTATTAAAAATGAAAGGGGTGAATTCACTATTGATGAAGAGGAAATTAAGACAATTGGTAGGAATTATTTTGCCAAATTATGTGCCAATAAATTTGATAATTTAATGAAATGGGTGAATATATCTGTAAAAAAATTTAAATACCCAGGTTAGCAGAAGAATAAATGAAACACTTAAATAATCCAATCTTAGAAAAAGAAATTGAACAACCCATCAATGAACTCCCTAAGAAAAAATTCTCCAGACCAAATGGATTCAAAAGTGATTTCTACCAAACATTTAAAGAACAATTAATTATATGAAATATTTTTTTAAATAGGTGGAGTCCTACCAAATTCTTTTTATACCACAAATATGGTCCTGATACCTAAACCAAGAAGAGACAACTATAGATTGGCTCAAAATTATAGACCAATTTCCCTAATGGTTATTGATGCAAGCATTTTAAATTAAATGCTAGCAAAGAGATTACAGCAATATATCACAATTATACACTATGACCAGGTAGGATTTATACCAGGAATAAAGAGCTGGTTCAGTATTAGGAAAACTATTAGCATAATTGACTATATCAATAACTAACCCAACAGAAATCATATGATTATTTCACTTGGTGTAGAAGAAGCCATTGACAAAATATAGCACCCATTCCTATTAAAAACACTAGAGAGCATAGGAATAAATTGAGCTTACCTTAAAATGATAAGTAATCTTTATCTAAAACCATCAGTAAGCATTATCTGTAATGGGGACAATCTTGAAGCCTTCCCAGTACAATCAGGGGTGAATTAAGGATGCCCATTATTACCTCTATCATTTAATATTGTACTAGAAATGTTAGCTTTAGGAGAAGATTCTGGGAAGATGTCAGAGTAGGTCAGAAAATTCAAAACTCTAAAGATTTTTCCCCACAAAAGAGATAAAAAAGCACCTCAAGGAGAATATAGAGTGCTAAAAATAAATGAGTAAGGGTAGGACAGGGGTCCTCCTGGGATAATCTGAGAAGATTTGAAGGCTAAAACTAGCTTGTCCCTGTAAAGTGTAAATACCTCCAGTTTAGCTTCTAAATCAGCTTAAACAAGAAAGGACAAGCCCTGGGATTAGCTAAATTGGGAGGCTTCTTCAGCCCTAGCCACAGGAACTTTTACCCCAAAGAGAATGAGAGGAGTTGGGCTTCTTAGTGAGGGAAGATTCAAGGAAACTTCGTGGACAAGGAACAGCAGACCCAATTGTGCTGTAGAGACACAGCAGGGCAAGAAGGAATATAATACTCAGGCTCATTTTATTAAGCCTTAATCACTGAATGGGTGTTGTCCAATTTATATGGTTTACATATAAAGAGTGAAACCATAAGCAAATTAAGAGATCATGGAATAGTTTATCTGTCAGATTTATGGATAACTGAAAAATTTATGAGCCAAGAAGATATAGAGAATATTGCAAAATGTAAAATTGACAATTTTGATTATATAAAATTAAAGTTTTGCACAAACAAATTTAATGCAACCAAAAATATAAGAAAAAGAGAAACCTGGGGAAAATTTTGCAATAATTATTTCTGATAAAGACTTAATTTCTCAAACATTTAGAGAACTGAGTCAAATCTATGAAAATATAAGTCATTCCCCAATTGATAAATGTTCAAAGGATATCAACTGGCAGTTTTCAGACAAAGAAATCAAAGCTATCTATAGTCATATAAAAATGCTCTAAATCACTATTGATTAGAGTAATGCAAATTAAAATAACTCTGAGGAACCACCTCACACCTATCAGATTGACTAATATGACAAAAAAGGAGAATGAGGGTATGTGGGAAAACTGAGACACTAATGCATTTTTGGTACAGTTGTGAACTGATCCAAACATTCTGGAGAACAATTTGGAATTATGCCTGGACTATAAATCTTTGCATACCCTTTGATCCAGCAATATCCCTGCTAGGTCTATATCCCAAAGGTATCCAAAACAAGGGGAAAGAACGGTTGAATAAGCTGTGGTATATAGTTGTTATGGAATATTATTGTGCTATAAGAAATGACAAGCAGAATGGTTTCAGAAAACCCTGGAAAGACTTACATGAATTGATGCATAGCAAAGTGAACAGAACCCAGAGAACATTGTACACAGTAACAGCAATATTGTTCAGTGAAGGACTGAATGACTTGACTATTCTCAGCAATGCAATGATCCAAGACATTCCCAAGGGACTAATGATGAAACACACTATCTGCCTCCAGAAAAAGAACTGATATTGTTTGTATACAGATTGAAGCATGCTATTTTTCAATTTCTTTCTTTCTTTTGTTTCTTTTATTTGAGTCTTCTTATACAAAATGACTAATATGGACATGTTTTGCATAACTGCACATGTGTAACTATGTCTGATTGCTTACCATCTTAGGGAGGGGGAGTAGAGAGGGAATAAGGGAAGGATATAATTTGGAACTAAAAACTTTAAATAAAAATGTAACAAAAAATACTTATCGTGTGCCATGCACGCAGAGCTAGGGATATAAATGGAAGCAAAGATAGTATTTGCCTTTGAGGAGATTACATTTCAATGAGGGAGGACAAAACATAAAAGAAAACTGAAAAGTGGGGAAGAAGATTGATCATATGTATATGTACACATATATATGTGTGTATGTGTGGATATATCTATATATATATCTATATATATAGATATATCTACACATACATGCTGGGACACTAATGCATTTTTGGTACAGTTGCGAACTGATCTAAACATTCTGGAGAACAACTTGGGAATTATGCCTGGACTTTAAATCTGTGCATACCCTTTGATCCAGCAATATCACACACACACACACACACACACACACACACACACACACACACAATCAAAGTAAAGAAAGAATTCTGGAGATACTGCTTCTAGGGTGAGAAGGCTTCTGGATCGTGGTGAAGAAGAATGATCAGGGTCCAGAGAAGAATGAAGGAGTGAGGCTAATTCTGACCCTTTTTAAAATAGATTTCAACAAATATCATATGAAAATAGCTTTTTGTACCTTATGCTCATAGAAGGCAATGCATTATAGTGAAAAGGATGGTGAACTAGGAGGAAGAAGGTCCGAGCTCTTGCCAGGCTGTGTTGCTAACTCCTCTGGCTTTGGATTAGTCCTATTGCCCCTGGGTGCCTTCAATCTCCTCATCAGTCAAACATGGATAATGATATATGCATGACCTACTTCACAAGAATGTGGTAAAGATGCAATGAGATATAATACAGGTTATTTGAAGCATGTAAAGTACAATTACATATACGTGATTATTATTGTTACTGAATCTTTTGGTTTGCTTGTTGTCTGCCAGACTTCTTCTCTACAGAACCAGGTTGCCTTTTTTT
Source organism: Gymnobelideus leadbeateri (assembly GCA_011680675.1). Classification (NCBI taxonomy): domain Eukaryota; kingdom Metazoa; phylum Chordata; class Mammalia; order Diprotodontia; family Petauridae; genus Gymnobelideus; species Gymnobelideus leadbeateri. The sequence goes on from WOXC01004064.1 coordinate 224,646, forward strand.
TCTAGGACTTTTAAACAAAGCCTTTATTTTACCTTTCATATTGGTTTATTTATTTATTATAACATTTATAAGTCATGTTGAAGGAAACCTCTGAGTTCTGTAGCTTCTGCCCCAGTCAGGGAAGGAGGCTTAGGGAATTCTAATCTGAGCCATTCTGCTGACAGGCTGTGTGACCTTGGCCAAGTCACTTAACCTCAGCACACTGGTGTCCTCATTTGTAACAAAGCAGTGGGAATGAGACCTGGATTACCTCGCCAGGGTGTCTTGAGGAATAACTAATTAATGATTGTAAAGCACTTTGCAAATAGAAAGTGCTGTACAAAATGCTTAATATTAATAATAAAATGCACTTGCTGCAAGCCTTCAGGCATATGTACAGAAATAATGACAGCAATTAAAATAACATGCTAACAAAACTCATTAACCCCCAAACCTCCTCCTGACTTCGCTTCATTATTTTAGCCTCCGTGATTTCTTAAAACTCTTCCGATGGGTGCATGGGGAAGGAGTCTAATGCAATATCTCATCTATCCTTCCCATCTCCTGGAAGAGTAGCACCTAACCTGCTAGGGCCTACGCATCGCTCAAGGCCCAGCTTACACCCTGTATCTTCCATGAAGTTTCCCTTAATCACCCTTGTCCACTCTGAGCTTTGCCTTCTTAAAATTCATGTATCTGTATCATTCACTTGGCAGATATCACTTAATTATAGAATCATAGTGGAACTTAGAAAAAAATGCAACCTCATCCTTTTATACAAATGAGGAAATTAAGGCTGAGAGAGGTTAAAGGATTCATCCAAGGTAGTAACAGAGTATGGTTGAGCTGGGACTTGAAACCTATGACTCTCCATTGGCTTTCATATGCCTGAAGGGAATATGTCTCTTGGGCCATGGGAACTAGAAATATAGATGATTGGGGACAGCAGACCCAACCTTTGTTTTGTTCATTCATTTACCATTTCTTCATCCACATGCATATGTAAATGTATGTGTATATATATATAATATGTATATTGTATATGCATATAATATCCATGATGTATATAATATATAGTGAATATATAATATGAACTAAATGCACATATACATGCATATTAATAATATAGGTATATACATACATATACAGATGCATATGTATATGCATACACATTTTATGTATGTCTCCTGTCTCCCCAGTCAGAAGTAAATTCTGTTATCATAGGTACTGTCTCCTTCATCTTTCTTGTATCCATGGTGCTTAGCATAGGCATGGGGGTCTAGTAAGACTGTTAAATGATTGATTCCAAAAAAATACCTTAGGGGACTAGACTACATTCTTACTCCTTTTCATGCTTCCCTTATCTATTTCAATATAGGATTCACTATGGATGTGAAGGCAGTATATGGAGGCAGATTCCAGAGATGTGTTAGAATTTTAGCTATCTAGCAAAAAGATCTCTTGAGGCATGAGGGGCTAAGCGGAGAGGAGATATGGGTTTTTGTATATGGCAACTGTTATAGATGTAACCTCATAACCTGTCATTCTAAAACTGGGAGGGAATAGAAATGGGGGACCCCAACAAATCAACACCAGGCATTGAAGAAGTAGAGGGAAAGAATAAATTGATCCTCTTGCCCCTTGTAGGAATTCAAGGAAAGTCAGGATCTGATAGAGATGATAGTTAATAAAATATTCCAGTAAGAATGAAAGATAAGAAAATCATTAGTTGAAGTGAAAGAATCTTTTGGAAATGGACTAGAAGTCATTTATACCCTTAACAATTTTTTTTCATTCTTTCCTCTAAAATATAGATGGTTGTTTCCAAAATACCTATCTCTTTTTTCTTATTCTATCCCTTTCTGTCTCAATCTCCAATTTCTTGTGGTTTTTGTTTGTTTTCACTCTGTAAAGGCAGACCCACAACCTGGGATCCTGCCAACATTCATAGGTGTAAGCCAGAGGCTAACAGATAATAGGAGTGCCTCTCACATTGTAGGGGCTTGATACAGTCTTTGCTTGCTTTTAGCATTGGAGCTCACATTGTAACCAGGGGAACCTCATCCCTTTGGTCCTTTATTTTTATGTGTCACAAAATTCAAATTGAACTAAAAATCCTTTTCATAGTCTTTAACCTTCATAACCACTTGTTTTTTTCTGCTACTGTAAAGATGCTTCTACTGCTATAATCAATCCCATCTTTATAGAATCTCCCTTCCTTAAGTCAGTCATAACAAATTTAGAAAAGGTTTATTTACAAGGGAACAGTAAGGTTTTTTTTTTAATTAATTAATATTTTTAGTTTTCAACATTCACTTCCATAAGATTTTGAGTTTTAAATTTTCTCCCTCTCTTCCCTTACCCCTCCCCAAGATAGTGTACAATCTGATATAGGTTCTACATATACATTCATGTTAAATATATTTTTCTCATTAGTCATGTTGTAATGAAGAATTAGAACAAATGGGTGGAACCATGAGAAAGAAGCAATGAAACAAAACAACCAAAAAGGAGCAAACAGTATGCTTCCATCTGCATTTAGACTCCAAAGTTCTTTCTCTGAATGTGGATAGCCTTTTCCATCATACATTTTTTAGAATTGTCATTGGTCCTTGCCTTGCTGAAAAGAGCTAAGTCTATCAAAGTTAGTCATTGCACAATGTTACTGTTACTCTGTACAATGTTTCCCTGGTTCTGCTCACTTCGATCAGCATCAGTTCATGCAAATCTTTCCAGCTTTTCTGAAGTCCTCCTGCTCATCATTTCTTAAAGCACAGTAGTTATTCCATTACATTTATATACCACAACTTGTTCAGCCATTCCCAATTGATGGTCATGCTCTCACTTTCCAATTCTTTGCTACCACAAAAAGAACTGCTGTAGATACTTTTGTATATGTGTGTCCTTTTCTCGTTTTTATGATCTCTTTGGGCTACAGCCCTAGCAGTGGTATTGCTATATCAAAGAGTATGTTCAGATTTATAGCTCTTTGGGCACAGCTCCAAATTGCTCTCCAGAGTGTCTGGATCAGTTCACTACTCTACCAACAATGTATTAGTATTCCAATATTTCCACATCTTCTCCAACTTTTTTTTTTTTTGATTTTCAAATTTCCTTTACTTCCCTCCCCCTCCCCTCATGACAGCATATAGTACAGTATAGGGTCTGCAAATGCATTCATATTAAACATTATTCCAATTACAAAGGCATATTGTACTAGGTGGATGAAAGATGGTAAGGAAGAAGTAAAACCAAACAATGAGAAGAACAAGATCATTTAGTTTGCTTCCATCAGGATTCAGGCTCAGTTCTTTCTAGTTATATCTCTGGATGGCGCATTTCTCACTTTCTTGAGTCATTGGGATTAACTTATATCACTGCATTGCTGAAAAGAGTCCAGTCTGTCATAGTTGGTCGTCACAGATATGGTATGTCTGTGATTGTATACAAATTTCTTCTGATTCTACTCTTCTCGCTCAGCATCAGTTTGTATAAGTCTCTCCAGGTAATTATGAAATCCGTCACCTCCTGTTTCTTATAGCACAATAAAATTCCATTACATTCATATACCACAACTTGTTTAGCCATTCCCAATTGATGGGCACCTTTGTTTCCAATTCTTTGCAACCACAAAAAGGGCTGCTAAAAATATTTTTGTACATATGGTTCTTCCTCCCACTACTATGATCTCTTTGGGATATAACCCTAGGAGTGGTATGGCTGGGTCAAAGGGTATGAAATTATTTATAATCCTTTGGGCATAATTCCAGATTGCTCTCCAAATGGTTGAATAAGTTCACAACTCCACAGCAATGTATTAGCGTTCCAATTTGCCCACATCCTCTCCAGCATTTGTCACTTTCTTGTTTTGTCATCTTAGCCAATCTGACTGGAGAGATGTGGTATCTCAGAGTTGTTTTGATTTGCATTTCTCTAATTAATAGTGATTTAGAGCATTTCTTCATATGCTTATAGATATCTCTAATTTCTTTCTCTGAAAACTTCCTATTCATATCCTTTGACCATTTCTCAATTTGGGAATGACTTGTATTCATATAGATTTGGCTCAATTCTCTATAAATTTTAGAAATGAGTCCTTCATCAGAGACACAGGTTGTAAAAATTCTTTCCCAATTTCCCACCTCCCTCTTGATCTTGGTTACATTGGCTTTGTTTGTGCAGAAGCTTTTCAATTTAATGTAATCAAAATTATCCATTTTGCATTTTATAATGCTCTCTAATTCTTGTTTGGTCCTAAAATCTTCCCCTCTCCACAGTTCTCCAACTTTTAACACTTTTCAGTTTTGTCATGTTAGCCAGTCTGATACTTTTGATGTGGCACCTCAGAATTGTTTTGATTTGCATTTCTCTAATTGATAGTGATTTAGAGCATTTTTTTCATATTACTATAGATAACTTTAAGTTCTTCATTTGAAAACTACCTGTTCATATCCTTTGACCATTTATCAATTGGGGAATAACTTTTATTCTTATAAATTTGACTCAAGGGAACAGTAAGTTTTAAAAGCCTATATTTGGAATAAAAAGAATCACATTACTAAAAATGATTGGTTGGTATTAGACCTTTCAATTTTAATCTCTATCTAGGGTAGTATTATTACTTGATATTTAGACATTTGATCAATATATGATCAGGACAGGGAACCTTGATCATAAAGATTCAGATAGCAAAAACACTCCTGGGGAAATGTTTTTCCCTCCAGGATGTTCATCTTGACCCTTTGTAAAACATGGTCTCTCAATTTTGGGTCTTCCTGCCTTTTCTCACGGTGGGTTTCAAATGATTACTATAGTCCTAGCAATATTAATACCCGACTAGATTTTGGTTCTGCCTACACCCCAGTAAGTGAGCAATATTACATAATAAAACCAGACATCACACATATAACAACAGATATCCATCATAAATTTCACCCTAAAGCTCACCAAGAAATTCCACTTATTCATATATCTCTGTGTTTTTCTTTTTGGGAGAAATTTTTCTGCCTCTATGTCTTCTCCCTATTCCTTTTCAATCCTTTATGCCATGTTTTTATTGTGTCTTCCAATCTTTCATATGGTACCTTTTCTCTGTATCTGTATATCAATTCCTCCATGAATCCCTTTATCTTTTTTCAGTAACTCTATGCCCCTCTGTCCCTCTCATTTTCATATTTAATCCTTTCTGTATGGCTTTCTGTGGAAAAACATCTCTGATTGTTGTCTAAAATGGAGGAGGTAATAATTGTACTGAGCTATGCCTTCGTTAGAGTACAGCTGGAGTGCTGTGTTCATTTCTGGGTACCACATAGAAGGAAGGACATTAACAGTCCAAGTACATCCAGGGGACAACGACAGTGTTGAGATGATTAGACATTTTGCCTTACAAGGATCATTGAAAGAAATTCATAAGGTTTTAGCTTGGAAAAATAGGCTTAGTAGAAATGTGACAGTTGTCTTCAAATATTAGAAAGGTTCTCACGTGAAAAATATATTTTATTCATTTTGCTCAGCAAGAGAACAAGGGTGGAAGTTACAGAGAGTAATATATTGGGCAAAAGTAAGAGAAACAACTTTCAATCAATTAGAGCATTCCAAAACTGGATGAATTGCCTTTGGTATTCATGTGAATTTTCTCCTTAAATTTCTTGGGGTCCTATTAGGGATGATGTAGAAGGCATTATTTATCAGGGATTGTTCAGACTAGAGGACCTCTGGGGTCACTTTCAACTCTGAGATTCCATGAAAAAAAAGATTCAACTCAGACACTCAAATGTCTTCATGTCCCCATTGATTTGGGTGGCAGAAGGATTTCCATGTTCCTTTCCACAGTGCTGATTGCAGCCCATCTATGCTTGCCTATTCTGCATGGCTCTTGTCTATATTCTCCCTTAAGCTCCCCACAGGCCTGATTAGTCACGTAATACCCACCTTTCAATGTGCTGGGGAACATCTTCACTTTCTCCTGGTATCATAAAGATATCAGCAGAGTACTCAGGCTTCTTTAGAAAGAAGCTTTTCCCTGGCTTCAAAGACAATAATTTTCACATTGAAAGTTAGTGTGACAATATTACATGTTATGAAAAATTATTTTAATTGATGTTATTTATTAAACATCCATTTCTGATTACATGAAGCCTCTTGTAAATTAAAACTGATTTTGCAATTAAAAAACAAAACAAAGCAAACAAGCAGCATGTTACTACAGAAGTTTATGTTCCTCTCCAAGGACCTGATGTACAACTTTTTTATAGAGAAGACCACAAATACCACAATTAGTTCACTGTAAATGATATATACTTGCCTGTGTACTATAAAACACTTTCTAAAGTATACAGAAATCAATTAAATACGACGGTGTAGTAACCAATCATAGTGCATTTTCTTTAAGTGATTTCCAGGAGAGAGTTTTACAGGATGGGGGAGGGAAGTTAGGGAATTGTAGAACAAAAACCAGAAGAGCTTAAGGAGATAGCCAGTCATTTAACCATTGTTGAGCACCTACCATGTCCCAGGTGCTATGTTAAGTGCTGGGGATACAAAAAAAAAAGACAAAATCAACTCCAAATCTTAAGAACCCACATTCTAGTGGGGAAACATCCTGCCAACAACTATGTAGAAGCAAGCTGTAATACAGAGAATTAGTTAGAGGTGATGAACTGAGGGAAAGCAGTAGAATTAAGAGGAGTCTGGAACAGATTCCTATAAAAGGTAGAATTTTAGCTGGGACTTGAATAAAGGCAAAGAAACCAGGAGGCAGAGATGAAAGAGGAGAGAATGCCAGGCATAGGAGACCACTGGTAAAAATGCCTGGAGTCAGGAGATGTTTTATGCATGGAAAAGCAAGAAGGTCAGTGTCACTGGATTGCCAGGTATAAGGAGGACCAGCAGGGGGCATATTAAGTGTAAGAAGACTGGAAGGATAGGTGGGGGGCAGATTATGTAGGGCTTGGAACACCAAACAGAATTTTTATGTTTGATCCCAGAAGTAATAGGGAGCCATCGAGTTTATTGTGTAGGGGAGTGAAATGGTTGGAACTATACTTTAAAAAGATAACTTTGATAGCCCAATGGAAGATGTACTGTAATAGAGACAAACCACCAGACTACTGCAATAAGCTAGGCCCAAGGTGATATGATGTGATGGAGGCCCGAACCATGGTGGTAGTGGTGTTATCAAAGGAGAGAGGTAGGCATATTCTAGAAGTATTATGAAGATTAAAATGGATAGGACTTGATAAAGTATTTACTATTTGGGGTAGGAGAATGAGGAGCTGAGAATAACATATTGTTTGCAAGATTGGTTGAGTGAGAAGATGATGATACCCTCAACAAAAATAAAGAATGTAGAAAGAGGGGAGGGTCATAGGAATAAACAATGAGCTTAGTTTTGGAGACATTGAATTTAAGATGTCTATGGGACTTTCAGTCTGAGATGACCAATATGCAGTTTGTGATGCTAGATTAGAGGTGAGCAGAGAGGTTAGGGCTGGATAAGTAAATTTGAGAATCATAAGAGTAGAGATGATGATTGAATTCCTTGGAGCTGATGAGATCAGCAAGCCAAATGTTAGAAAAGAAGAGAAGAGGGCCCAGGACACTGGGGGCACTCATAGTTAGTAGGCACGGCCTAGATCTGGGATTTAGTATTATAAGATATTCTAGGGGTCAAATGATCATTTCACAGATAAGGAAATCGAGGCCCATTGAGATGAAGTGACTTAAGGTCATGTATGTCATAGGCAGCAAAGCAGAAACTAAAACTCAATAGTAATGTCCTCTCTACTATACCATACTACTTATGGGAGAAATGGTTTCCTTCTTTCCTGCTGTAGGTTACAATAACATGAGTATCTTTATCAGCATGTTCTAAGTGTATCACTGCATCATAGTATATCATGTACTGAAATAGGATAGAGCCTAGATATAAGAGGAATGGAGACAAAATCAATAGGAATTGGCAACTGATTGAATATGGTGGATACAAAGAGAGGTAGGAATAAAGGATGACTCCAAAGTTGTGAGTCTGGATGATGGAAAAGATAGTGTAATTAGCAACAGACACGGGAAAATTCAGAGGATGAATGGGTTTGGTGGGAAAGGTGACAATTTCTATGAGTTTGAGATGCCTATGAAACATCCATGTGGAGATGCCCATTATTTGTGTATTATTATTGTCCCATATTAGATTGTAAGTTACATGATGGCACCTTATATAATACTTTGCACACAGTAGGTGTTTAACGAATTTTGGGGGGATTAATTAATTTTATAAATGAAGTAATGCAGTATGAGCTGGACAAAGAAGTAGCAAACTGCTCCAGTATTTTTGCCAACAGAACCCCACACGGGGTGAAAAAGTTGAGCATGACTGAAACAACTGAACAACAAACAAAGAGCTTAAGAGACATTAAATGATTTTCCCAAGGATTGTAAGAGCATAGGATTTAGAAATAAAAGAGATTAGAAGGGTCTTTTTGTCCCATCTTCTTATTTCATATAACTAGTTTAAAGGCAAAGGTAAGAACTCTAACCCAAATCTCTCTTTTTTTAAAAGTTGTTCCTTATTTCTTTATTTTCTAATTAATCAATTAATTAATTATTTTTTAGTTTTCAACATTCATTTCCTCAATACTTTGCATTACAATTTTTCTCCCTGTCTTTCCCCTACCTCCACCCAAAATAGCAGACCTACTGAACACCCCTTCCCCCAATCTATTCTCTCTTATATCTTTCCCCATCACCCCCTAACTTTCTAGTAGGGCAAGATGGGTTTCTATACCCCAGTGCCTATATATCTTATTTCCCAGTTGTATGTAAAAAACAATTTTTTAAACATTTGTTTTTAAAACTTTAAGTTCCAGTTTTTTTCCCTTCTTCCCTCCTCACCTGTCCCCACTGGGAAGACAAGCAATTCAATATAGGTTGTACATGTGTAGTTACCCAAATCATTTCCATAGTAGTTATATTGTGAAAGACTAACTATATTTTCCTCCATCCTATCCCGCCCCCCCACTTATTCTATTTTCTCCTTTGACCCTATCCGTTTTAAAAAATGTTTGCTTCTAAATACACTCTCCCCCAATCTTCCCTCCCTTCTATCATCCCCCTTCTTATCCACTACACCTCTATTTTCCTGTAGGGTAAGATACCCAACTGAGTGTGTATGTTATTCCCTCCTTAAGCCAAATTCAATAAGAATAAGGTTGTCCCATTCCCGTTCACCTTCCTGCTCTTCCCCTACATTATGTGTTTTCTCTTGCCTCTTTTATATGAGATACTTTACCCTAATCTATCTCTTCCTTTCTCCTCCCAATAAATTCCTCTCTCACCTCTTAATTTTATTTTTTAAATATTACCCCTTCATATTCAACTAATCCTGTGCTCTTTGTTTATGTATACATGAACATACATATGCCCACACTCACATATATATTTATATACACATACACCCTCTTATACATACATCTCCATATATATTTTCTTCAACTATCCTCACACTGAGGAAAGTCTTATGAGTTACAATTATCATTTTTTCTATGTAGGAGTTTAAATGGCTCAACTTTAATAAGTTCCTTATGATTTGTTTTTCCTGGTTGCCTTCTCATGTTTCTCTTGCTTCTTGTATTCAAAAGTCAAATTTTCTGTTCAGCTCTGGGTTTTTTCATCAAGAATGCTTGAAAATCCTCTATTTCATTGAACTACCATATTTGACCCTGTAGCATTATAAAGCTTTGCTGGGTAGGTGATTCTTGGTTTTAGTCCTATGTCCTTTGATCTCCAGAATACCATATCCCAAGCCCTTTGATCCCTTAATGTAGAAGCTACTAGATCTTGTGTTATCCTGATTGTGTTTCCACAATACTCAAATTGTTTCTTTCAGAATGTTTGCAGTATTTTCTCCTTGACCTTAGAACTCTGGAATTTTGCTATAATTTTCCTAGGGGTTTTCTTTTTGGGATCTTTTTAAAGAGGTGAGTCATGAATTCTTTCAATTTCTATTTTATCTTCTGGTTCTAGAATATCAGGGAAATTTTGCTTGATAATTTCTATTTTTCAGGTCAGTCGTTTTTACCAATGAGATATGTCACATTGTATTCCATTTTTTCATTTGTTTGGATCTGTTTTATAGTATCTTGATTTTTCATCAGGTCATTAGCTTCCAATTGCTCCAATCTAATTTTGAAGGAGTTATTCTCTTCAGTGAGTTTTTGAAATTCCTTTTCCATCTGGCAAATTTGGCTTTTTAAGGCATTCTTTTCCTCACTGGCTTTTTGGGCCTCTTTTGCCATTTGAGTTAGTCTATTTTTTAAGAAGTTATTTTCTTCAGTGTATTTTTGGGTCTCCTTTAGCAGGCTGTTGACTGACTTTTCATGGTTTTCTTGCATCATTTTCATTTCTCACTTGATTTCCAAAATCTTTCTTGAGCTCCTCCATGGCCTATAATCAGTTCATCTTTATCTCGGAGGCTTTTGATGCAGAAGTTCTGGCTTTGCTCTCTTCCTCCTACTCCATGCCTTGATCCTTTTTGTCCCCAAAAAAGGATTCTATGGTCTCTTTGTACTTTGTTTGCTCATATTGTCAACCAATTACTTGACTTTTGAGCTCTTTGTCACAGTAGAAATCTGCTTCCTGTATGGAAAGAGCTTTGTCCTAAATTTCTGGGGTTTTTGTAGCTGCTGGAGCTATTAGGATGGTGCCCCCTTTACAGCCCCCATAAGCTCTGGCTCACTGGCCACACATCCCAGGACCACCACCTAAGAACATGATCCAGATCCAAGCAGGTTTAAAACAAGAGTGATTACCTTCTGAAGGGTTGCTTGGTCCCCCTACAATCTGCAGGCCAGGAGCTACTGAAGCAGCCACATGGTGCCATGCCTCCAGGCTTCTTACCCTGGGGGAAGGAGTTGGACTGCACTCTTCCACCCCCCTCCCTTCCAACAGAGTTCCACATTGACCTTTTACTTTGTCTTTGGTGTTTTGTCTTTTGGTTGATAAGTCTGGAAAACACCACAGCTGCTGGCGATTCACTCTCCTGAAGTCTACTCTGGCCCATCTGGGCACTGGTCAGGGCTGCCCTAGGACAGGAACTGTTCAGCTCTGGGACTGCGTTTGGCTCCATTCCCAGCCTGGTTCAATATACCCTTCCTTTCAGCATGCCACACTTCCTTCAGTGGGAGATTTGTTTCTCTCTGTCACTTTGTGGGTTCTGTAGCTCTAAAGTTTGTTTAGAGTAATTTTTTTCACATGTATTGGAAGTGATTAGAGTGGTACCTCACTCCAAGTTTGTGCTTCTACTCTGCCATCTTGGCTAGCTCCTAACCCAAATCTCTTAATTGCCAGTTTACTGCTCTTTTGATCTGCCATCTTGATTGACTGAAAGTGGTCCAGTCTTAGGACAGACTAAATACAAATTAATTCCTCCTTGTGGTACTTCTGCATAGGAAAAAGTAGTAGTTGCTTAATATTTGTTGAATGAGTAAATGAAGTTGGCATTTTAGTGTTACTTGCTTTTTTGTTCATATTTGTATACAGATAGTGGAGATAAAGGTAATTGTGGATGTGTGGCTGAAATAGACGGGAGGTCTAGAGATGGCTTCTGACTAAAATCCAGATTTCACAGCCAGGTCAAAGCATGTTAAAGATGTTCTCTTGGGGAGGGAGGGTAGATTTCTTTTGAGGCCCCAGACATGGTGAAATAACCCTTGATTTGAAAAATATCTATATATAAAAAGCAACCAGTGGTCATCATGAGAAGACAGAGAGGAAACTTGTTCCTGGTGCCACCACATTCCTTTTTGATCCCATGCCATAGAAAATACTCCCACAGAAACTCTGTTATCAAAAATTGTTAGCCTGCCAGACAAGTCCATGTGACACTATTTATAAAACAGCTACTACATTATGATTTAAATAGGTTTCAGCAGATTGGTCAGGGAATCTATCCTCCTTTTGTGACATTTTTCCATTGGGAAAACATTTTCTGAGTAGCAAACAACTGACTTATGAACAACTTTGGGACACCAAGTTGTAGGGTACTCATATTCCAAATATTCATTGCAAAAGATCAAAACATACAGAGATCTTTTTGAATGGTAACTTCCTTTCACAATTTAAACTGTGATTTTATAGTTTTAATGGTATGTTTTCAGAAAAAAACATCTATTGCATAAAACCAGGATTACTTGTTTATAGCACATTACAAATTAGTAAGCACTTAATGAATGTTTGTTGATTGAAAGAGTTCAAAGTAACTTCTTTGGAGAGAAGGTAGGGATAAAGAAAAGCCCTGCGCAGAATCCTTCCCTCACTGTTGAGAGAGACTATCAAGCTCACCCCCTGATGTTGAGATGAAGGATTATCTTTTTGAATGCCAACAAAATAAAAATTCACTATAACTCTCTTCTAGCCTCAGGTGGCTTGCCACCCAAATCTTAAGTGACTCTTTTCATGGAATTGGATGCTCAGTTTAATCCAAAAGTGGCCAAATTTCTTGTTAAATTGAATGAGTAAATGTGAAACAATATTCCTAAACAGGAAATGGCTCAATTGGCATTTAGGTAAGCACAACCCTCTGTGTTCAGGCAGGTGGATTTAATTTCCTTAGACAGAAATTTCTTAAGTACCCACTGTGCTGTGCTAGGTACTGAGTGAGTTTAGATAAGACACACTCACAGAATAGAACCCAAACATAAATGACTATAATATTCAATAATACATATATTTTATTGGTACCAGGTAGTAGTATATAAGATTAATGGGGTGGGGGGGAGGTGATTATGGGTTGTGACAGAAGAGGTGGCATTTCATTTGGGTTTGAAAGGATAAATAGAAATTCAACAAGTGAAAAGGGAGATGTAGGTATAGATCCATGAGGAGGAAAGAGTAAGGGAAGTTGGATGGAACGGAGCATACTCTAGTTTGGCTAGGGAATAGTATTTATGATGGAAATTTATGTGAGATAAAGATGAAAGATAGGGTGTCACCTGATTTGGGGAGCCCTGAATGCCAAGTAAAGGAGTTAAAAACTTTATTTCCTAGGCAGTAGGGAACCAATGAAGATTTTTGAGCAGATCAGTAGCATGGATAAATCTATGAATAAGTACATTTAGTCTGATAAGAGAATGAAGGGTAACTTTGAGAAGAAAGATAATAAAGCTATGAAGTTCTGTTAAAAAACATTTCAATAATTCAGGTAGGTGGTAATGAGGGCTTATATTAGAGCAGTGGCAGTGGGAATAGAGTGGTGGGTTTGGAGTAGGATGTAAAAGAGATATTAGAGGTAAAATTGACAGGACTTGGCAATTGATTGGATATAAAAGAGAAGAGAGAGGGAAGAGTAAATGCTACCTCCATATTTTTGACTATAGGAGACTATGGGTGAATACCAGTCACTGATTAAAATACCAAAGTCACATATAAGATTGGTAAGAATAATAAACAACTCTGTTTTGAATGTGTTAAATTTAAGGTGCCAATGGAGCATCCAGGTAGAGGTGTCATATCACTCTATGTGATAAGAAAATGTCCTGCTAGCTCTATTATCTATCAACAAATGCAGTAAATGGATGTATCTGTTAAGATGTGAGTGCCATTAAAAAGTCCTATCCCTGATTAGCTCCTCTGTTGGTTTGTAAAGGTGCTTGAAATTCTTCCCATCACTCCTTCTTTTACCTTATTATCTTTTACTATTATCTATTATCTTTTAGGTTAATGTATTATTATAATGTATTTAGGTTAATGTATCATTATGTATTATGCAGGCATACCTCAGAGGCATTGTGGGTTTGGTTCCAAGACCACCACAATAAAGCAAATATCACAAAAGAGGCATATCATTATTTTTGTTTCCTAGTCCATATAAAAGTTGTGTTTTCATCATATTATAGTCTATTCAGTGAGTAATAGTATTAGGTCTAAAAGGTACATACCTTACTTTAAAAATACATCATTGCTAAAAAAAAATGCTAACCATCATCTGAGCCTTCAGTGAATACTAATCCTTTTTGTTGGTAGAGGGTCTAACCTCAATATTGATGGCTGCTAACTGATCAGGATGGTGGTTGCTGAAGGTTGGGGTGGCTGTGGCAAATTCTTAAAATAAGACAGCAATGAAATTTGCCTCATCGATTGATTCTTCTTTTACTTGAACACTTAGAGGCCATTGTAGGGTTATTAATTGGCCTAATGTCAATACTGTTTGAGTCTTAGGGAATAAGGAGGCCCAAGGAGAGGTAGAGAGATGGGAACAGCCTGTTGGTGGTGCAGAACAAGCGTGATGTTTATCAATTAAGTTTGCCATCTTATATAGGTGCAGTTTATGTAGCCCCCAAACAATTGCAATAGCAACGTTACAGATAACTGATCACTGATCACTATAACAGATAAAATCATAATGAAAACCTTCGAATTTTTGGGAGAATTATTAAAATGTGACACAGAGATACAATATGAATATATACTGTTGGGAAAATGGCGCTGATAGAATGCAGGATTCCCACAAACCTTTATTTTGTAAAACTATATAATACTACAAAGCACAGTAAAGCAAAATGCAATATAATGAGGTATGCCTGTATAAGGTTACTATTAAAATATATAGATGTTTCTTAGAAAGAATAAGATAAGATTGCATTTGTAGTCATTGATGCATCAGAGCTACTTAGTGTATTTATATTGGCTGGCTGTCACCTGGCAGAGAGGAGAAATCTGAAAAGAAGGTAAAATTTGAAGGATGGGAGGAAAATGTCAGAAGTTCTGTCCAAGGCACTGCAGAGGAGGACTCAGGGACCAGCATGGAGACACCTTTTAGAAAGGTCTTTTTGTCGTTGGTGCCAAAGAGAGGGAACAGGAAGTTTTCACAGAGGTGGAATGACATAGGTCTAATGACAGAGCTAAGTTTTCCAATCCTCCCAGTTTTGTCTTAGGCCAGGTCTTTTGCCCCATGTGGAAAGCCATAGTCTCTATTTCCTCAGGAAATGCAACTATAAGGAGGCTGTCTTTTCCTTTTTCCCCATTACTTCTTTCCTTTCTTGTAAACCTAAGGAGCTTGCCTGGCCATCTGTGTACTGTGTTTCCATCCAGATGCTCTCATCAGACATTACAAGTTCTTTCATAGGAAGAATACAAGGACTCCTGGAATCTATCAAAGGGAAGCTAAATACCAGAGCACTGAAGCAAAAATGCTTTTTCTGACCCTGGGAGCCATGGCAGGAGTGGGAGGGGAGGACTGTGTGAGCGTTCTCCTTCCATGGCCTACTGCTGGCAGGTGAGGATGATTTGGTCTAGGAACCTGAGGTGGGGAGGGGAGTGTTGATTGGGAGGGGTGAGGAGGGGAGATGGGATGCATTTGTAATTTAAAATTACAACCCCACAAATGCAAAACAGGAAGGGAACAGCATTTTAAAGAGGCAAGCAGATAGCATCAGCTCATTAGTGGTTCCATTACAGCCTACATTGGTTTGCTTTCTCTCCTAGCACACACACACACAAAGTGATATATGTGCATTGGGTATGGAGGAAGTAAATTAAATAAACATAGCTCAAGTTATTTTAGGGAAGTCTGAGCATTAACTCTCAGTCTTGAACATAGTGGAGAGGATTATGAAAAGTTTCATCTTTTGAAATTAGCCACTACTCTTCAAATATAGTCAGGTGTCTTTTCAAAAAACCAAAGAATTGTCAGATGGGGGAAGGGGGAGAGAGAAGAGCTAAAATGAAGAGGAAGTGAAGTCTTCCCTGGTAGAAAGTCTACACCTGATGTGCAGAAGGAAACTGCTGATGCTGTGTGGCTGTCAAAGGGCTGAGAACTCTGTTTCCACTTGGAAATGATTAAGGTCTTATTGCTCCCATCTCTGATATGAAAGAGTTGAAATTCATCAAGCCAATAATACTGATTGAATGACAA
This sequence comes from Gymnobelideus leadbeateri, assembly GCA_011680675.1. Lineage (NCBI taxonomy): Eukaryota > Metazoa > Chordata > Mammalia > Diprotodontia > Petauridae > Gymnobelideus > Gymnobelideus leadbeateri. The sequence continues at coordinate 240,532 of WOXC01004064.1, forward strand.
CTCTATGCACATGTTTAGCTAACTACATTGGGAAAGAGAGGGGAGTGCTGAATCCCAGGAAAGCTGTCCCATGAGCATTGGCTCCCTTGATTGAATTTGATAGCTCTTAATGGGAAACTGAACTGGCAATGAGATTAAGAGAATAGGATCAAACTTAGCTTTAGTTTCAAAAATCCTCCAGAATTAATCTTGATCTGCCTATGCAGTTGAATAAGCAGAAATTCTTGCTCCTGGGGCAATGTCCAGACAAGGATGCTCCTATGATGGAAACAGACTAGGGCATGGTGCTTGGAGTCAGCTTCCTATGTGGAGGAGTGAGATACCTACCTATGTGATTTGAGGAGTGCTAGGCAAAGACTTGCTCACTCCCAATATTTGACATACTAGCCCTGAAGGTCTAAAAATCCTACCATTAAAACTTTATTTTATTTGGGTTAACAGTGGGGACAGAATTTCTTGAGTAATGTTCATCCTCCGTAGTCGAAGAGAACCAATGACATCATGATATTGGGGTCAAGGCACAGTGTATTTGACTGTGGATGCTCATTCCACTATAAGCCTGGAAGGTTCTAGGATAGGTTGGGCACAAATAGTACATTTGAACATTTGGGATAGAGATGTCTCTGGATTTGTGTCTTTCACTTTTTCTTTGTACTACTGCGATTCTGCTTTGCTCATAGAGCACAGTGCCTTCTTTGAAGTGGGCAGTCCATGCTGGACTGTCCTAATCCAGTGTCTCCTATGTCTCATAATCAACATTATAGTTCTTCAGAAAGACCTTGAGAGCATCCTTGTACTGCTTCTTCTGACCTCCATGTGAGCACTTGTCTTGTTTGATTTCTCTGCAAAATAATCTTTTAGGAAAACATAAGTTTGGCATTTAAATATGGCCAGCTCTTTGGAGTTGCACTTTCTGCATTAGAGTTTGGATGCTTGACAGTTCAGCTCAAGAGAGGACCTCAATTTCTGGTGCCTGATCTTGCTAGGTAATCTTTAGAATCTTCCTAGCACAATTCAAATGGAAGCAATTTAACTTTCTGGTGCCAACAGAAAGTCCACGTTTCATAGGCATACAACAATGAAGTCAGCACAATGGCTTTACAGACCTTCAATTTGGTATACAACCTAATACCTCTTTTCTCCCACACTTTCTTTCAGAACCTCCCAAATATTGAGCTAACTCTGGCAATGCATGCGTCAGCCTCATAATCTATGTGGACATCCCTGGAATGTGGGATGTGCCAAGGTATGTAAACTTGTTCACAGCATTAAAAATTCATCCATTTATTATAACCAATTATTTCATGTATAGATGGTGTGGTGCTGGTTGGTGGAGAATCTCTGCTTTCTTGGTGTTCATTATCAGCCCCAAATTAGCATAAGCACAAGAGAATCAATCCAAACTCTCAGTCTCAGAGGCTGCATTGAGTGCACAGTCATCTGAGAAGAAAAAGTCCTGCATCAACTCTCCCTCCATTTTAGTCTTGGCTTGTAACTGTTTCAAGTTAAATTATGATCAGTGCAGTATTGGACCTTGATTTTTTTATCCTTGTTGAAGGTATCTGAGAGAGGGTGAGTGTGGGGGTTTCTGTTATATGTTTATGTGTATGTGTGTGACAGAAATAGCTGGAAAACAGAAACAGAAATAAATATTTTGCAAGGTAAAAAATCAGCAGATACATTTAGGGTTGTGAATAAATATGATCGTTTTCTCAACTGGAGGTTAGCTGAGAGCCAGTTCAGATGGAGGAAAGTTTGGGAGAAAGATGAAAGAGATAAAGGGCCAGGAAGAAGGATGAAAGAGCTGGATAGGACCTCAGAGGCCATCTGCCTTGATTAATCAGGGAAAGGAGTCCTAAAATAAAGGAAGCAAAAAAGAGAGAGAAAGCATTTTTTGTTTGTTTGTTTGTTTTTTTCCATCTTTGCAGTTTTATCAGGGTCTTGCCTTGGTGGACATATATAGGGTCAGAGATGGTAAACTATTTTCTGCTTTCTGGCTTGAATCTTCTAGTTGTTGTTCTGGTACCTTATCTACAATGCAGGAACACTTGTCCCATACCAGATCTAGGCTATTGGTGGAAAAAAAAATCTCTTCCTGAGCACTCCTCAGCAAATCTCATTCAATATCATTTCCTATGGAATGGAGAAGGGTAAAGGCCCCTGCAGCAGGCAGAGCCTACGTGTGGTGCTCACTCTGCAGAGAACAAAGATGGTCCAGGAGGAATAGTGACAGCCGCGCCATTTGCATTTCATATGTAAATTCAAGATACATATTGATTCACATGTATAATTTAGTAACCACAAAAAAGAGAGCTAAGTAAACACGGACATCCACCGCAAGCTAAACCCTGTGCTTGCCTTAGTGTTTGTAAATGGCACTGCATTTTAGCAAGTCTCATGATGCAAATGTGCACAAACCTGAAACTGTTGCTAATTTAAATAACACCTTTCCCTGGGAAAACCAAGACCAGTGTGGCTGCTTGCATCTCTCTTGCTCATTTTAAGTGCTGGAAGTGAAGCTTATGAAGTCTCAGGATAGCCTGTCTTTCCATACTGCTATTCCCCATCAGGAAACTGACTTGCTCTCCTCCCTAAAGCACAGTGCTACTTCTGTCACTCTGTTGGTAGACTTGCAAACAATCAGCAAGCATTTAGTATGTGCTTACTGTGTATTAGACATTCTGCTAGGTTCTGGAATGGTCCCCCATTGTCTGACCTCCATGCCCCAACATTTAAAGCTCTCTAGAGCTTGACCTCACCCTAATTAGCCAAATGTATCTGACTTTCTTCCTTAAAATGAACCCTCTCACATGTGACATGACTATAACTGCCTTTATGTTTTTGCTTGTAAAATCCATTTGTTTCCTAGAATACATCTCTCTCTCTCTCTCTCTCTCTCTCTCTCTCTCTCTCTCTCTCTCTCATCTTTATTAAAGAAAAAATTCAAATGTTGGGGCAAAAGAAGTATAACATGAATTCTGAAAGACCGTTAAACAAGGATCCCTTTTGTGGGCATATTCTACCAAATATTCATGGGCAAAGACTCTGGTAATTGCACCATAGTATTATCCAGTATTTAATCAATGCATTCAGCATGTATATATCTTTAAGTGATCCACTAGAAAGGGGAGCATCCTGGATTAAAAAAAATATTTTATTTTGAACTTAAGAAATAAAACAAGGATTTCCATAACATAATAGAATAGGGAAAAAAGATGATTGTATGTGAAACTGTAAATCCATTATGTATAATTTGATATTCCTTTTACATATATAATAAAGTTATCATGCAACTCTTTCCCCCCACCATCGCCATATGATGAAAATGATACAAATGGCAGAATCACAGAGTTGAAGGGAACTTCATAACTCAAAAACATAGATGGTATAGTGGATAGAGTGCTAAACTCGGAGGCCCAGAGTTCAAATCCAGTCTCAGACACTTAGTAGTTGGGTAACCCTGGACAAATCACTTAGCTTCTGCCTCAGTTTCCTCATCTGTAAAATGAGAATACTGCTAGCTTCTATGTCCCAAGCTCGTGAGGATAAGATGAAATATTTGTAAAATGTATTGAAAACCTTAAAACACTATAAAATTATTGACTATTATTATTTTGATAATATAAGAGTAACCTTGAGCCTTTTAATCTGTCTGAGTCTCTATTTCCTTCTCTACAAAATGAAGGGATGAGTCTAGAAGAACTCTAAGGTTCCTTCCAACTTTGAATCTGTGGTCCTATGTGATCTAGTCCAATGTATCACTGAACTTTGGCAATATTATTAATTAGCATCCTCTTGAAGATCTCCAGTGAAGTCTACTTCCAGGTAGGTAATTCCACGTCTGATGGATAGAAAGTTTAACCTTACATTGCACTGACATCTTCATTTCCCCAATTTGCTTCTATTGTTCATCTTCTTGACTCGTCTTGCTTCATTCTAATCTATCCTCCACTTAGGTACCAAGGTGATTTTTCTGAAGGAGAGTTTTGACCATGTTACTTCCAAGCTTTTTTTTTTTAGTTTTCTTGCACACTAGTCTTCTCCACACACTTCACATTGCAGCAATATGGCTGATTTGAAGTTCCTAAAAATTTCAGCTCCCATCTCTGTATCTTTATACCATCTCCCATACCAGAAAGCTAGTATTTTCCCTCTTAGTTTGACTTCTGTTTATAGGTATGCACATATTCAGGCATGTATGCATGTATGTATTATGTCTGTATAGGTGTGTATGTGTACTGTATCTATCTTTGTACATTGTGCATTGGTGCATGTGTATGTGTGTGTGTACTCTTAGGTAGATTTTATATATACTAGATATATACCATCTACCTAGTTATTTATATGTTGGGATAGCTTCTCCTCCTGCATTCCTATAGCACCTTAGTAACTATTAGGTATTAAATAAATGTTGATTATGATTGGAGGCAATTAGATGAATTATTATTATTATTAAATTCACTGCATCTTTATGGAAAAGGTGGGATGGGGAAAGGGGCTATATCAGTCAATATTAGATCCTGCTGTATGCTGGGTTGAAAGATGAAGAATTTTAAAAGATAGTCCAGACTTTACAAGAGTTAATGAATATCCATTTCCCAACAACTGAATCAGAGAGCAGCCTGCAGCCTCTCAATCCTTATGCCCCCACCACTGTCTACTTTAATTCAAAGAGAAGTCTCCTTTATAATTAGCATCATTTGCATACATCAATTAATGCACTAAAGTCCTTAAAAACAGTTGGTTCTCTTAAGTAAGTTAAACAAGTTCCTGAAATACATTATACTCTCAGTTTACTTAGAAAAGCCTGTCTTCATCAGTATTGCTTCGGTCTACTCTGGGCTGAATTTTCTTCAATTCTGAATGAGGAGAGCACAAACCAAAGAAGCATTTCTGGTTTCTCTGTTATTCTGGTGCTGATTGTCTGGATCAGTTTTTCTGGAAGTGAGGATCCCTAAAATGCTTTTGGGGGTCTCCAAGGTAAAAATATTTTCATAATAATAGAGAGATGTTATAATTTCTAATATGATAAGTATCAATAGATATAACACACATAACCAAGACCTCTTTGGGGGGGGGGAGTTCCTTAATTTTAAAAGTCATATAGGAATCCTGAGATAAAAACATTTGAGACTTGCCAGTTTAGATTTTGAACTGTCCTTAATTCTATTTTTTTTTTTTTGCTTTTTAGAGGGCATTTGGGGTTAAGTAACTTGCCCAATGTCACACGGCTAGGTTTTTGTTTGTGTGTGCATTAAGTGTCTGAGGCTGGATCCAAACTCAAGTCCTTCTGACTCCAGGGCGGACATTCTACTCACTGCACCACCTAGCCACCCCCCGTCCTTAATTCTTGCCCTTTAATTTCATCACTTCTCAACAGCCTATTGCTAAAGACTCCTTAAAGTCAGAGACTATTTCATTTTTTTTCTTTGTACCCTTAGTTTCTGGCATAGGCCTATGTATATTGGTTGTTTTCTTCTAAAGTATTTAGCCCAAGATGGTGGAGAAAAGGCAATGACTCATCTGAGCTCTCCCCAAAATTCCTCTGGATACCTTTAGATAATGCCATAAAACAATTCCTAGAACAGTAGAATCCACAAAAGGATGGGATGAAGTTATTTTCCAGCCAAAAACAACTTAGAAGGTCAATAGAAAGGGTCTGCTGTACCTGGGTGGGAGTGGAGCAGAGTTCAGTGCAGGCCATACTAGCACAGACCCAGTCCCAGAAAACCAGGAGCAGACCTTGGGAGTTATTGAATCATGAGTGGCAGCAGCTGCTTCCAGAGCTCTCAGCCCACAGATGATAAGGGGGTTGAAAAACTGATCAGAAGGTGATTACAGAGGTCTCTTTGCTAGCACTGAGTCAGGACTCTGTTGTTCTGCCCATACTTGAATCTAGGTCATAGTCCTGGGTGGCAGTCCGAGGTCAAGGAGTAGTATTAGCACAACAGAGCTTTCAGCCACAAGGGAGAGGGGGGCCCTCTTCACAGTTTCAGGAAAGAAAAGAGTTCTTATGTTCCTTCACAAACCAGAGCACAGGCCAGGAGAGTAGTAAATACACCTCTTCTTATATAATGCCACCTTGGAAGAACTGAAAACTTACACATCCTAGAAGTATCTCTGAAAATAGCTGCACAAAACCCCTGAAGCTTGGGACAGTGAGTCTTTCACCCTGGAAGCAGAGCCTACTTTAACAAAGAATTAAAAGTAAAGAGACAGGCTGGGAAAATGAGCAAACAACAGAAAAAAATTCTGACCATATAAAGTTACTGTGCTGTTATTGAGAGCAGAACAAACTCAGAAGAAGATAACAAAGTCAAAGCTCCTACATCTGAAGCCTCCAAGGGGAAAAAAATACAAATTGATCTCAGGCCATGGAAGAGCTCAAAAAGGGTTTTCAAAATGAAGTAGCAGCAGTAGAAGAAAAATTGGGTAGAGAAATGAGAAGAATGCAAGAAAATCACGAAAAATGAGTCAATAGGGGTGGCTAGGTGGTGCAGTGAGTAGAGCGTCAGTCCTGAAGTCAGAAGGACCTGAGTTTGGATCCAGCCCCAGATTCTTAATTCACACACAAACAAAATCTAACCATTTGACCTTGGGCAAGTTACTTAACCCCAATTGCCCTCCAAAATGCAAAAAAAAAAAAAAAGAGTCAACAGTTTGTTAGATGAGATACATAAAAATAATGAAGGAAAAGCAGAGTAGGTCACCAAAAAAAAGAGGTACAAAAAGCAAATGAGGAGAAGAATGTCTTAAAAAGCATAATTGGCCAAATGGAAAAGGGAGTCTAAAAGCTCACTGAAGAAAATAATTCCCTAAAAATTAGAATGAGACAAATGGAAGCTAATGACTTTATGAGAAATCTAGAAACAATAAAACAAACCCAAAATAATGGAAAAATAGAAAACAATGTAAAATATCTCATTTGAAAACTAAATGACCTGGAAAATACATCCAGGATCTTATTTAAAAATGATTGGACTAGGGGCGGCTAGGTGGCAAAGTGAGTAGAGCCCTGGCCCTGGAGTCAGAAGGACCTGAGTTCGGTTCCAGCCTCAGACACTTAACCCACACAAACAAAAACCTAGCCATGTGACCTTGGGCAAGTTACTTAACCCCAATTGCCCTCCAAAAAAAAGAAGAAATTATCAAGGAAAACTGCCGACATATTCTAGAACTAGAGGGTAAAATAAAAATGGAAATAATCCACCAATCACCTCCTGAAAGAGTTCCCAAAATGAAAACTCTCAGTAGTATTATAGCCAAGTTCCAGAGCTCATAGGTCAAGGAGAAAATATTGCAAGCAACCATAAAGAAACATTTGAAGTATTGTGGAGCCAGTCAGGATACCACAAAATTTAGCAACTTCTACAATAAAGGATCAGAGGGCCTGGAATATGATGTTCCAGAGGGCAAAGGTGCTGGTATCACAACCAAGAATAACCTACCCAGAGAAATTGAGTATAATCCATGAGGGGAAAAATTATATGAAATAGAGGAATTTCAAGCATTCTTGTTGAAAAGACCAGTGCTGAATAGAAAATGTGACTTTAAAATACAAGATTCAAGAGAAGTATAGAAAGGTAAACAGGAAATGGAAATGTTAAGCGTCTTAATAAGGTTAAATTGTTTACATTCTTATATGGGAAGATTATACTTGTAACTCATAAGAACTTTCTCATTCTTAGGGCAGTTAGAAGGAGTATATATAGACAGAGGGCACAAATGTGAGTCAGCTATGAAGGGATGATATCTAAAAAAATAACATTAAGGGGTGAGAGAGGAATGTACTTGGAGGAAGGGAAAGGGAAGGGTAGAAAGGAGTAAATTATCTCGAATAAAAGAGGCAAGAAAAAGCTTTTGTAGTGGAGGGGAAGGGGAGGGGGAGTGAGTGAACCTTATTCTCATCAAAATTGGCTTAAAGAGAGAATAACATGTACACTCAGGTATAAAAATCTATATTACCCTATAGGAAAATAGGAGTGGAGGGGGATAAAAGAAGAAGGCTAATAGAAGGGAGGGTAGATTGGGGGAGGGGATAGTCATAAATAAAACACTTTTGAGGAACGACTGGACAAAAGGAGGGAGATAATAGAACAAATGGGAAGGCGAGTAAGATGGAGGGAAATAGCAATAGTAATTTTGAAAAAAAAATGAAGCAAGTTTCTCTGAAAAAGGCCTCATTTCTCAAACATATATAGAACTAAGTCAAATTTATAAAAATAAGAACCATTCCCCAATTGATAAATAATCAAAAGATAAGAAGATTTTTCAGATGAAGTAGTCAAAGCTATTTGTAGCCATATATATGTATATATGTATCCACACACACATACACACACACATATTATATATATATATATATATATATATATATATATATATATATATATATATGTTTTAACTCACTGTTGATTGGAGAAATACAAATTAAAACAATTCTGAGGTACTACCTTATACCTATTAGATTGGTTAATAGGACAGAAAAGGAAAATGACAAATGTTGGAGGGGATGAGGGTAAAACAAGACATTACTGCACTGTTGGTGGACTTGTGAACTGATTCAACCATTCTGTGGAGCCATTAGGAGCTATGCCCAAAGGGCTATAAAATCATGTATAGCCTTTGACCTAACAATACCACTCCTGGGTCTGTATCTCAAAAGAGATAAAAAACAACAAAAAAAAGAAAAATATCTATTTATGCAAAAATGTTTATAGCAGCTCTTTTCTGGTGACAAAGAATTGGAAATTGAGGAGATGCCCATCAATTGAGGAATTGCTGAACAAATTGTGGTATGTGATTATGATGAAATACTATTGTGCTATAAGAAATGTTGAGCAGGATGCTCTCATAAAAACCTGGAAAGACTTATTTGAGCTGATGCAAAGCAAAACGTATTGTGCACAAAGTAACAGCAATATTGTGAGATGATCAGCTGTGAATGACTTTGCTATTCTCAGCAATAAAATGATCCAAGACAACTCAGAAGGACTTATGATGAAAAATGCTATCCATCCCCAGAGAAAGAACTGATGGTGTCTGAATACAGATTGAAACATACTTTTTAAACTTTATTTTTCTTGAGGGTTTTTTTCTGATCTGCTTTCTTTCACAAAATGACTGATATTGAAATGTTTTGCATGACTACACTTAATGTATAACCTATGTCTAATTACTTGCATTCTTGATGAAGGCTGGGGGTGGGGAGGGAGGAAGGGAGAGAATTTGGAATTCAAAGTTTTAAAAACAAATGTTAAACATTGTTTTTAAATGTAACCGGGGAAAAGTAAAATACTAAATAAATTAAAAAAGAACAAAGTGCTTAGCCCATTTCTACATACACACAGATATAAACAAAAATTGCATATGTTTTAAAACACTGTGATAGTGCACTAAAACTAAATGTCTTTGAAGAGATCACTGTGGGCTAGGTTGGACTGAAGTTTGTGGAAGGTGGGTGGAGGCTCAAGTGAAGCCTTATACCAAATGGAAACCAGAGTGAAGGAACAGGTAAGAGAACTTCAAGTGGAGCAACTACTTCAATAGAGGCATAGAGGGAGGAATGACCATGGTGTTTGGGGAAATAATAATAAATGCACAGGAAGGTAGAGGACAGACGGACTTGAATGGGACCCTAAGGAATCACCTATTTTTTTTTTCTTTCAAGTTTATTAAATTTTTCCTCTTTTTTTTTTGGTCACCATAGATATTTCTTTTTAATCCCCACCCCCATTCCCTTTCTTTTGAAACAAACTTTCACAGGGGTAAAATTTCTTAGAGAAAAGGTGAGAAAGTAAGAAAACACAAATGTTGATACACTGAAAGTGTGAGAAATAGAGGGTTAGGTTTCTGTGACTACCAAAAACTAATCTTTTGCTAGAGAATGATGAAAATACATTTTTCTGCACACAATTTTTTTACAACTAAACATTAATTCTGATAATATGCATTTTTCCTAACATCATAAACATGAAATAAGCCATAAATATATGAGAGAGAAGGGGGAATACAGGTTTGGATGGGGAGGGGGAGGAGTGTTGATGTCAGAAAAATTTGGGGGGGCGGCTAGGTGGCAAAGTGAATAGAGCACCAGTCCTGGAGTCAGGAGGACCTGAGTTCAAATCCGGCCTCAGACATTTAACACAAAACTTGCCATGTGACCTTGGGCAAGTCACTTAACCCAAATTGCCCTACCTTTGCCCCTCCAAAAAGCAAAAAAAGAAAAATCTTGAGGTAAAAAATGGAAAGGGCCAACCAGACATCTCTAATTTCCTTTTTGACTCTGTGGTTGAACTGCTCCCAGTTGAAAAACATATACCTTGGTGGGAGTCCCTATCCTAGTCTAGTCAGAGATGAGCTCAGAACTTCTCTCCCTCAGTGACTTGGACTGACCTAGACACCCAGATTTACTGCATGGGCAACAGGGGAGGCAGGATGTTCCCTCGCCAGTGAGAGACAGGTGGTGAATATCATCTTATTTACTTACAAATTTAGCAGCTTTTCCATTTTTTTCAATCCCCTCATCCTGCACTTGAGAGGCTACTTTAGCACTTTGTAGAGATTCATGAACACTTTAATAAATATTTTCCTCCTTTTTGTGGATATAACTAATAGATTGGTAGATTTGTTAAAACCAAGCTTACTGATAGTGACTGTAGACATTCAAAAATAAAATTGATCTAGCATCTTTATTTTAACTAAGCCACATCACTGTCTTTGCACACTTGGACTTGGATCCCAAATGACTTGAACTATGATTTGGGGGAGTAATTACAACACAAAACTTGAGTTTTAAAGGTAAACAATGAAAATATGCAATGAATGCATGGGGAACTTTTTATTGTACAATGGTAAAGTCTTTATCAGAGCAACTTGCTATAAAATTTTCTCCTGAGTTTTCTGTTTCCCTTCTAAATTTGGTTGTATTTGTTTTATTTCTGTGAAAGTTTTTTAATTTTATGTAATCAAAATGATCAATTAAACTTTCAGTGATTCTCTCTTTTTATTGGTTATAAGCTCTTCTCCTATCCACAGATCTGATAGGTACATTCTCCCTGCTTCCCCAATTCACTTATGACATTACCCTTTATGTCTAAAGGATTTTTACATTTTGACCTTATCTTGGTATATGGTGTGAGATGTGACTCTATGTTGAATTCTGCCAAACTGCTTTCCAGTTTTCCCAGCATTTTTGTCAGATGTTGAGTTCTTATTCCAAAAACATGAATCTTTCAGTTTATCAAACAGTAGATTACTACGGTCATTAAATATTATGTATTGTTTTATATTGTGTATTTTCTTGGCAAGTAGAATCCCAAGTATTTTATATTGTCTGTAGTTATTTTAAATAGAATTTATCTTTCTATCTTTACCTGATGAACTTTATTGGTAATATATAGAAATGTTGATGATTCATGTGGATTTATTTTATAGCCTGCAATTTTGCTGAAGCTATTAATTATTTCAGCTAGTTTTTCTGCTTGATTCTCTAGGATTCTCTAAATATACCATCATATCATTTGCATGCCTCTTTTATGAGAGATAATTTCCCCCATGCTTCCTTTCTTTGCTCCTGTCTCTTGGGGCACCTACCTTTCTTGTTTATTTTTTTTACCTCATCCCAAAAGAATCGACTCATTCATGTGCCCTCTTTTCTCTGTAGAATCCTAACCGCCTCAATAAAAAGTTCTTAATGGCCATGTCACTTGTTTTTTCATCATGAATGCTTGAAAGTCCCCTATTCCATTGAATTATCATATTTTCCCCTGAAACATGATACACAGTTTTGTTGGGTAAGTGATTCTTGGTTTTAATCCCAGATCCTTTGACCTCCAGAATATCATATTCCAAGTCCTTCAATCCCTCAGGGTAGAAGCTGCCAGATCCCGTGTTATCCTGATTGTGTTTCTACAAGCTGTTAGTTTCCATTTGTCCAATTCCAAATTTTTCTTCCTGCCTGCTTGTAATATTTTCTCCTTGATTTTCGAACTCCGGAACCTGGGTATAATATTCCTAGGTTTTTTCTTTTGGGGATCTTTTTCAGGAGATGATCTGTGGATTCCTTCAACCTCTATTTTGCCCACTAGTTCTAACACATCAGGGCAATTTTTCTTGAGAATTTCTTGAAGGATGATTTCTAAATTTTTTTTTTTTTGATCATGGCTTTCAGGTAGTCCAATAATTTTTAAATTCACTCTCTTGGATGTATTTTCCAGGTCAGTGGTTTTTCCAATGAGATATTTCACATTGCCTTCTATATTTTCTTTTGTTTGGATCTGTTTAATAGTATATTGGTTTCTCATAAAATCACCAGCTTCGATTTACTCCAATCTAATTCTGAAGGAACGACTTTCTTCAGGGAGCTTTTGAAATTCTTTTTTCACCTGACAAATTTGTCTTTTAAAGGCATTCTTCTCCTCATTGGCTTTTTTGAGCCTCTTTTCCCATTTGAGTTAGTCTATTTTTCAATGTATTATTTTCTTCAGTCAGGTTGTCAACTCTCTTTTCTTAATTTTCTTGCATCATTCTCATTTCTCTTCCCAATTTTTCCTCCACTTCTCTTATTTGGTTTTCAAAATCCTTCTTAAAATCCTATATGGCCTGTAACCACTTCATATTTTTCTTGGAAGCTTTTGTTGCAGGAGTTCTGGCTTCATTATCTTCCCCCTGTTCCATGCTTTGATCCTTTTTGTCCCCAAAATAGGAGTCTAAAGTCAGATTGCTGAGCTTGCTTTGCTTCCTTTGCTTGCTCATATTGTCACTCAGTTACTTTAATTTTGAGGTTTTTGTTTTCAATTTCTATATTGCCTTCTGGTTCTAGAATATTCAGAGCAGTTTTCCTCAATAATTTCTTGAAATACAATGTCTAGGCCTCTAGACTAGTTCTTTGACTATGGTTTTTAATTTTTCCAGTAATTCTTATGTTATTTACCTTGATCTTTGACCTTTTCCAGATCAGTTGTTTTTCTGATGAAACATTTCTTATTTTCTTTTTATTTTTTCATTCTTTAGACTTAATTTTATTTTTTCTTATTATCTCATGGAGCTGTTAGCTTCCATTTGTACAATTCCAGATTTTTAGGAAATTTTTCAGTGAGCTTTTTACATCTTTTTCCCCCTTTTCACTAAACTCTTTTTTTCCTCTAGTAATTCTTTGTCCTTCTTTTACCAGGCTGTTAATTGTTTTTTTCCCATAATTTTCTTCCTTTGTTCTCATTTCTTTACCTAATTTTTACTCTATAGCTCTTATTTGACTTTGAAAATAATTTTTAGCTCTTCCAGGGATTCTTGTTGGGCTTGTGTCCAATTCATTCTTTTTTCTTTGAAGCTTTGCTTATAATTATTTTTACTTCATTGTTTTCTTCCGAGTTTGTCTTAATCTTCCGTGCCAGTACACTTTTTTTTTTTTTTTATGGTCAGATTCTTTGTTGCTGCTGTTGTTTGCTCATTTCCTCTCTGTTTCTTGCTTTTGAATTCTAGGAATTTGGGCTCTTTTCCTCTGTGGAGATGTGGGTGTCTCAGCCTCCAGTCTCTTTTTGCATTGCTGTTTTCAGACCTAGTTCTTGTGTATTTGGAAGTTGTTGGTGCTTCAAATGCACTGGGTTTTGCTCTCATGGTCTACGTCCTAGTCCATACCCAGGAAGGACCCTGTTCCCTTGAAATTGGAAAATACACTGTTCTTTGTAGGCCCTGATCCCTTGGGCCTGGATGTGATACAATTTCTCAGGTCTCTAATCCCTTGTGACCAAAAGTAATACTTCCTTTCAGGGTTTCTGCTTACTCATGACCAAAAGTGCTCCTTTTTGTCCTTGGAATATGACGCAGAAGTGGGTATAGGAAATAGAGCTGCCAAACAGCATCTGGTGCTGCATCCAGTACTAGCACAGGAGATTCTTGCAATGTCTTTCTGAGCGGTTACCAGGTTTCTTTATCATCTCTGGCTTGAGAGCTCCCCAAACTGCTGCTGCTTCTGTGACCACCTCCTCTTCCCTTCGTTGGTTTTTCATCCCCATGGGCTCCAGGCTAGTCTCCATCCCTGTGTTACAGATCTCTCTTTCTACTACCTAAGTTGTCTTATCCCAGAAAAATGTCTTTGTGACTTTCTCTGTCTCTGCTCCTCCAGAATTCAGTTTGAGACATTATTTTAAAGTTGATTGGAGGAGAATGTTGCAAGAGCTCAACTAGTGGTTTATCTATTCTTCCATCTTGACTCCACCCCAAGTCTTTTTTTCTACCTCTTTAGCCCTTTAGAAAGGATGGTTTTTTTCACTCACAAATACTAATCGTCCTTGTTTCTTCTATTATGATATGATGTGTCTATTTTAACTCTGGACACAATACCCCTCCTCAATCCCTTCCCATTTCTTCAGAAGGTAGCTGAGTCATGGTGGAGATGATAGTAGAACATTAAGGCTCTTATGATCCATCTCTTTTGCCATGTGACCAGCTCATCTTTTTCTTTATAATAAATTTCCTCAAATCAATGAATAAAAAAATTTAATAAGTTCTTATTATGTGTCAAATACTATACTAAGTGTACAAGTTATAAATATAAAAACAAAGTCAGTTATTGATCTTAATGATCTTACTTTCTAAAAGGGAGTGATAAAATAAATGGGATTAGGGGCTAGAAAGATGCACAAATGAGGAGTATGGGGAGGGCATTGAAAATTCAGAACATTGATAGAATTGATCCAATCATGGTTTTAGGGCAACAGTTAAGTACAGAGAGGAAGATATGAGTTGGTAACAGGTGAAGTGAAACAGGCCTGGGGCCTTCAGGAAATATGAAGACAGGTGAGGCAGTCACCACATATGTCAGTGAGACTATCAGGTGGAAGTTATAGATATGAAAGAGATTAGTCTGTGTTCTCTGGTTTGAGTGGTAAGGTGAGTGATTTTAAAATGGTCAGGAAGTATGCTCTGGAGTGAAACATTCTTATGGACTATCTGAAATAGGGAGTCATGGCTAATTCTACACCAATTCCTCAAATTTCATATTCCCTATATGTTACATCCTGCTCATACCTACCACATGATTCTCTGTTTCTTTCTGTTTGAAGCTCATTATTAATTCCTTGGAGGTGATAGTGTTCATACAGCTATATAGCCATAAAGTAATACCAATGCAACTTTGATATTAGATAGATGTGATATAATATCTTGGGTAAGTTTTGGGTTCTTTAAAGGAAGTTTGTAGTATCCTGAAGGCAATTCAGCCAACTCTTCTTTGTCCTATGTTGTTCTGGGCACTTGTAGCCCATTTGTGCTCCTTGTCTAAGATACACACACACACACATTGTGTTAAATGTATGTATATACATATACACATATTTGTATGTATGTATATACATATACACATATATATCTATGTATGTGCATGCATATATACATACACATATACATATACACACATATACATATATGTATATATGTATATGTATATATGTGTATGTATATATACATAGATGTGTATATGTACATATATATATATATATATACACACATAGAAACAAGTTCCAGAGGTGTTCCATGTGATTGCAAATCCATCTTGGCACTACAAATTCTTCATCCACTTTGTTTTCCACATGTGAATGCTTAAACTTTGATCTTTTGAGTGGTAATAGATCTTTTACCTTGAATCAATTCAATGTTTAGAGACTTGATGCAGACAGCTCAATGTTATATGCAATCAAGAGCCTCCAGAGGACCTAATTGTATATAGGGGTTACTTCTTCAACCTGAACAATGCTTTAGATCTCTTCTATTGGAATGGTACATACCTTTGGTGTGTTTTGTGCCTTGCCTGATATTTATGTTCAGATGTTGAAAATTATCTCTGTTATTTTATCTTTCAAGGAATTTTGAATATTTTTGATGTGTTTACATGAGAGACATTTTGATGGAAGAGAGACCTCAAGACATTGTTTTGTACTATAAAATTAAATGTTTTAAAGTTATCAACCAATAATAAACACAATAAGGTCTTCTCTTCTCTCAGTGAAAAGTGTAATAGTAAAGATGTGATCTACTATAGGATTGTGATCTACAGTTATGTGATCTACAATTATGAAGGCTTGCCTGTTCCCAACTAATACCAATATTGATGATACCTTCAATGCATATGGGCATGATTTTCATAAAACATAAAATCATATAGATGGGGAGAGAAACATGTAGTTTAATTGTCATTGATATATTTATGATTGCATTTTTTTCAACATTTATATGGTCTGAGATTTTTTTCCTCCCTGGTTAGACAACTCAGTGCATAAGGTACTAAGCCTGGACTCAGGAAGATCTTAGTTCAACTTCATCAGAAACTGTCTACATGGGTGACCTAGGTCAAGTCACTTAACCTTGGTCTTCCTCAGTTTGCTCATCTGTAAATTCAGTGCTAACAATAGCACCAATATCCTGGGCTTTTGTGAGGATAAAATGAAATAATATTTTTTTCAAAATGCTTTGCAAACCTTAAAGCACTGAATAAAATATAGTTATTATATAAATCCTAGCAATTTTGGTATCTTTCTCCTTCCTATATTTTGTTAATTGATTTTCCAATATCCTTGCAATTTTGTCACCTCCAGGCTCCATCACTGTTATAGACACTTGAATTAATTTATTTGTTTTTCCCATTTTTGTTATCTTTACTGTCATATCTCCCTCTTCTATAAGCATATCTGGGATCATGATGTTAGAGTCCAAGTACAGTGGTTCTACCAGCTTTAATGGTGAAAATAGTCTTTTATAAAAGAAAACACATTAAAAAAATCTTTCTCATTTTTCTTCTGTTTATTTCCTTACATTTTAATCCTTAGCTGTTCCTGGGATGACTGATTATTTGGCATATCTCACCAAACCTTCTATTAACTTGTGTTACACTTTAGTGTTTCTCTGTTTTATAAAGTAATGTTTATAATCTTCCATCATCCTTCTCTATCAGATTTTAAACAAGTTATATCCTAAACTGGTATTGCCTTTGGCTACTATTTTTCTCTGATTAAAATGTATGTTAAATGTTTGATGACTAACATGCTTTTTAGGCTCTTTTGGTCTCCCTGTTATGTTACACTTAAATTTCTTATGAAATTAACATAGCCCATGCTCATGTCCTTCAGTTCCTTACACATTAAAAAAAAAAGTCAGCCACTTCTTTTAATAAGTAAGGACTGAATTGTTTCAATTACATGTCATACATTTTCATTTTCTCCTTTCATTTAGCTTTGTGCTGATAACTATCACTTTCTTCACAAGTTCTGATGCTTTCATATAGTCTATATATCTTTGTCTCTTTCTTTCATTTTTCCTGAATGATATTTTCCAACATGGTTCTTTCCATCTCAACTATTCCTACATTTTCATTGAAGTCTTCATGTATCAAAGCCTATGCTGATTAAACCTCTTTAATCCTTTACAAAAGATGTTAGCTCAGAAGTTTCAATGTTTGTATGTTTGTTTTTACCAATATTATCACGTTATCTTTACTGTCTTATCTACCTCCTCTATAAGCATATCTGGAACCGTGATGTTAAGAGTCCAAGTACAGTGGTTCTGCTGGCATTGGTGGTGAAAACAGTATGAGATAGTCATGTATTCTACATAATGTTTTTCATGTTAATTTTTGGGCACATAATAAAATCAGCTGTTCCAATCCTGTTTTTTGCCTCTCCAAGGGGAGCCTGTAAGTAATTTTTACATTTAGTTGTAACTCCTAGCTTTCTTCTGCTTTTTTATATCAAGGGTATTGAAACTGATGCCATCTCCTTCAGTACCATGTCCAATTACTGGTCACTGACAAAGATCCCAGAATTTCAGTACCTGACTAGTCAAATTAAAGTATATAGTTGGTCAAAAAAGCTGTGTGATCCTTAAGAATCCTCTGCCATTTTTTTTAATAATCTCCCAACTTCGCAGAACTGGAAAAGGAGTAGGAATTACTGAAGGCCAGTTTGTATTTTCTTTTTCTTTCTGCATTGCCAAGCTTAAATAATTCACCATTAAAGAGCAAAACTGCTAATGATGAAACCCTCTATGTTTATCTTGGTTATTCCACAGAAAGCAAGCACCAGTCCCTTACAAGACCTAAAGTTATGCCAGGATGATAAAAACTGCCAGAGTCTGTTTGGGTGACATAGCCTTCATTAGTTCAAGGTCTAAACCCAAAGCCATTATGATGCATTGTAGTAGAACTCAGTTGAGGGTGTATAGATTGCCTAGAGGGGAAAAAAAGTGAGTTCACACTGTCTTCTCCATGTCCCCCAGAAAAATCATCCTAACAATAACCAAATATTTATTAAGCACCTATTATGTACTAGGCACTTTGCCAGATAATGGGAGGAAAATCATTTCTGAACTCCCTCTTCCCATTTGCAGTAGCTATGTTTAGAGTATGCATTCTAAGGTTATTATCAGCAAAGAAAAAGGATAAATCTGCCAAAGACAAAATACATTCAATATTATTCTTTCCAAGATTGAATCAAAGTTTTTCTTTGGATTATTTGTTTGGTAT
Organism: Gymnobelideus leadbeateri; assembly: GCA_011680675.1. NCBI lineage: Eukaryota > Metazoa > Chordata > Mammalia > Diprotodontia > Petauridae > Gymnobelideus > Gymnobelideus leadbeateri. The sequence goes on from WOXC01004064.1 coordinate 259,046, forward strand.
TATCTATACCAGTTTCCCCTTGGATAACAGAAGTATGAATAATCTAAAAGTGACTGACCATTCTAAATTCTTTATGCCTTACAAAGTGTTTATAACATAATACAGATTCATACTTAGCTAATGTTGATAAGTAAATAAAGGCTGATTCCAAGAAAAGGGGAACAGTAATAACTGGGGTATAAGGAAATGAAGAAAAAGGTGTTACCTGAGCTAAGGAAGGTATCTGCAAGCTAAGGATAAGGACTGGATTTGCAGAGACAGCAGAGAAAATGCATTCTTAGGAATAGAGGCCAATGGACATGTGCAAAGAGATATGGATATGGATATGGATATGGAATGTGGATTTCAAATAACCTCAGTTCTCTCTCTCTCTCTCTCTCTCTCTCTCTCTCTCTCTCTCTCTCTCTCTCTCTCATTCTCTGTCTCTCTCACTGTAGTATAGCATTCACAAGAATAATGTGAAATAACTCTAGAAAGACACGCGGGAGTCAAATTGTGGAAAGCTTTAAATGACAGTCTGAAAAGTTTGTATTATGTCTTAGAGGCAAAAGGAATCCACTGAGGATTTTTGATTAGAGGAGAGACATGCTTAAATATTTGAACCTCTCAGAGCCTTAGTTGTATATCCCAGTCCAATGGAATAGGGACTAGATCAATCAATTCATAAGTCTAATGAACTTTAGTGAAAAAACTACAACTATCAATGAAAGTTGGTACCTTCTTGTATAAAATGAAGAGCTAAGATACAGAGATTCCTAAGGTTTGGCAGAGGAGAAGGAATGGGAGAGCCTGAGCCCAGTTGGAAAGAACTGGAAGGCCAGGGACAACCAGTTCAGGGGACGAAATAAGAAAGGATTGAGGTGTGGCAGAAAAAAGATATCCTTAGGATGCACAGACATCTCAACAAAAGACTGATGCTACCTTTTATACCTAGCTACTCTAAGAATCAAGGAAAAGTTCTACTCTGCTCCCAACTTGCTTTCTGGTGCTTGTCTAATCAAATAGATGCCATAATATTACCTATTGCTTCATTACCCATTTTTTTCCAGTAACCTGAATTTTTCCTCAACCACAAAGAGATCAATAGTTAACTAGAGATAGATATAAATATAATTTAAGTCAGAGAAACAAGACATTGTCTAAATGTTAGGGATTTTCCTTTCAGGGTCTCATAACAATGGTAGTTATACTTTTAAATCCCTAAAGGAGCAAAAGTAGAAACTGCATGGACATGAGAAGCTATTATATTGTCCCTAGACTTAAAACTATCTAATTATCAAAATAAGGTGTTTCAGTATTAACTGTTGTCTATGAGAAATGGATGATACACCTGTATTTTACAAATATGTCATAATTTTTCATTTCCTGCAAGAATCCAACTCAGTATTTTCATGACAACTTTCACCAAATTATATAATCTATTAATCAACAAATATATATTAAGTGCTTACAATATATCAGGCACTGTCCTAAGCAGCAAGGATACAGAGACAAAAAGTTTAGCAGTCTCTGCACTCAGTGAATTTGCATTCTAGAGGGAGAGATAAGATGTATTTATATAAGTTTAAAATGAATACAAGATCTTTTTGGGAGAGCCTGCACTAGGAGTTGAGTAGGGGTTGTTATCAAAAGCTCTATGTAGCAGGATGTACTTGAGTTGAGTTTGAAGAAAACTAGGAATATCAAAGAGGCAAAGATGAGGAGGGAATGCATTCTCATCTGGGGGATAACCAATGGAAAGGCAAAGATAAGATATGGAGTGTTGTTTTTCCAGAACAGCAAGTAGATAATTTTGGCTGGACCATATAGGTAGCCGAAGGAAGTAATGTGTAAGAATAATGTTGTTCTGTCCTTTCAGTTGTGTCTGACTCTTCGTGACCCCATTTGGGGTTTTCTTCGATACTAGAGTGGTTTGCCATTTCCTTCTCCAGCTCGTTTTGCCCCTGAAGAAACTGAGGCAAACAGGGTTAAGAGACTTGCCCATAGATACATGACTGGTAAGTATCTGAGACTAGGTTTGAACTCAGGTCTTCCTGACTTCAGACCCAGTGCTTTATCCACTGTGCCACCTAGTTTAGCAGCAATCACACTGGCATACCCAGGATGGCTGCTAGTACAGGTTCTTAGATCTTCTGTACTAGGAAAGATAGCTGTTTAAGGGGTCAAAAATCTTTTTTAATTACATTCACTAGTTCAGAGGAAAAGTCAGTACCCTGAACTTCAGAGAAAATACAAACTGGAAAATACAGAGAAAATACAAGCAGAGAAATAAAGACAGACAGGCCTCTTGAGTGCCTGAATCAACACTATACTTTACATACATCCCTGTATCGAGAGAGCCTTTACATCTGAATATTCAGGGAGCTCTGAACATATGGCCACTCAGAATCTCGACCAGGGAATCACAAGATCCTTCTCATAAGCAAACCCTCCAAAGCAAAATGCCAACTCAGAGTATATATATGTGTGTGTGTGTGTGTGTGTGTGTGTGTGTGTGTGTGTGTGTGTGTGTGTGTGTGTATAAACAAAGATATATATATATATATGCTTCTCAGAGCCAGAAGGCATCACAATCCTCACGGTTCAGTGCCTAATTAGAAATTAGCAAAAGGTGTGAAAGCCTTCCTGTACGGAAGCATCCCTAAAGCAAGCTTCCCTTAATGGGCTACATTGAGTCCTATTAATGGGAGGGGAAGGTGTTGTATCTCATTAACATTATGCCTAGCTGCCCATAAAAATAGAAATATAGAATGGGGACATATTCTGAAGAGCTTTAAATACCAAACAGAGAAGTTTGTATTATATTTTAGAGGTAGTAGGAAGACATTGGAGTTTATCAAGTGGTGAGTGTTATGGTCAGAGCTTCACTTATGGAAAATCACTTTGATTTCTGTGGGAGATGGATCGAAGTGGAAGAGCCTTAAAGCAAGAAGACCAAATAGGAGATTTTTTTTTCACAGTCCAGGCAATAGGTGATAAGGACCAGAACTCAATTGGTGATTTTGTTAATTGAGACTGGGGCATATCTGAGAGATGTTGTGGAGATAGAAACAAGAAGTCTTAGCGAATGAGTGAATATTTGAGGTATGTAAGAATGAGGAGTTGAGGATGATATCAACATTGTAAATACAAGTGATTAGAAGGGTGGAGCTTTTATTAGTAATAGGAAAATTCAGAAGAGGGGTAGGTTTGGGAGTAAAGATCTTAAGTATCTCACATACTGGAAGTTAAAAATTGACTCACCTAAGCAGTAGATTACAGATAAGTCCCTGATCAATGTATTTTATAGGGATCTCAGGATAATTCTATGCACCTTTAGGCTTCTGACTCTTATGACAAACCTATATCTTTAGGTCCTCTCATATTCATTAGGATGGAAAAATAGTTTTTGCCTGAGAGTTGATCCTAACTTTATCATTTCTTGCCATTAAGAATTTATTAACAAAGAAGAACATTATGCCCTGCTTTCTTTGAGACCTGTTTGGTAATTCACTCTTTGTCTAATTACCTGAACTTGGCCGATTATTTTCCCTGACTTCCAAAGTCCTATAATTAGTGTTGCCAATATATTCTTTTTTGGGGGGGCTGAGGGGTGCAATCGGGGTTAAGTGATTTGCTCAGGGTTACACAACTAAGCCAATATGTTCTTTTTTTTTTTTTTTTTAAAGCAATTGGGGTTAAGTAACTTGCTCAAGGTTACAAGGCTAGTCGTTATTTATGCGTGGGTGCTCATTTTCTGAGGCCGGATCTGATCTCGGGTCATCCCAACTCCGAGGCCTGCGCTCTTACTCACTGCGCCACCTAGCCGCCCCTTTAGGGCAATTGGGGTTAAGTAACTTGCCCAAGGTTACACGGCTAGGTTTTTGTTTGTGCGAATTAAGTGTCGGAGGCCGGCTCCGAACTCAGGTCCTTCTGATTCCAGGGTCGGTGCTCTATTCACTGCGCCACCTAGCCGCCCCACCAATATGTTCTTAATAATTATTGTTGTTAATAATGAGCTACAACCTTATTACACTTTAAATACATTATCCATAACAATTTTATGAGGTAAGTAGTAAAAAAAAAACCCTATTACTGTTTAATAGATAAAGAAATTGAGGCACCAAGAAGGCAATGGTTTTGCCGAGTTACACCTGACCATACTTTGATTCAAGCCTATATATTTTGGTTCTAAGGTAGTTGTCTTTCTGTTCTACCATGACCCAATGCCTTTTCAATCCCTATGTGATCTGTCCATTCTTCATTGGCTCCCTGATCTCCTTAATTCAACCCTTCTCTTAGCCTAGCCTGTATCTTTGGATTCCTCAGCATGACCCTAATTGATCTCTCCAAACCAAACCCTTTCCATCTACCCTCTCTTGGGAGACATCTGTTAATAGCCATTCCCTGTTTATATATACAGGTTCAATTTTATGTCTTTAATTTGAGCAGATATACCATACAGCAGACAATACATATTTTGGATGAGCAATAAATTCTTGAGCTTCCTGAACCCCAAATTATCTGCACTAGGATGAAGTAAAGGACTTTGGACATTACTGGGTAGGATTAGCCTGTTTCTAATAGGCAAGATTTGGAGACCCCACTGCCATATCCTGGGAAGTTTATTTTTTGTGTAATGCTTGGAGAATGTATCTTCTGAAAATAGGGGCTGGAGAAGTGCAATTTTTCTTTGCTTTTGGGTAAAAAAAGCATCCATTTTAATAGAGCCTGACACTGTTAACAGCCAAAGTAAACTGCCTTCACTCTGATTATGTGCACTCTGGACAATTTTCTCACAGGAAGAACTTTATGGGAGGAAAAAAAAAGGAAAGATGTTTTATGTTGGCTCTCACTGAGATTGCATTACTTCCCATAGGGTCTCAGCTCCCAACTGCCCATCACAACAGATTGGCCCTCTGTGACAGGCATGAAGTTAGAGTGCAAAGAGAAACACAGCATGTGCTGACTCATTGTGACTTGAAGGAGTTGGCCTGTAGGCATTATCTGGCTTCATTTACCATCTACAATATATCCTTACTGAAAATTCAGGGACAAGGAAGAAGAAAGACACACTATGTTCTCACATAGTAGGTACCCTCTCCTTAAACATTTGCTGAGTGAAGAAATGAATGAAAAACTAGTAAATTCTTCAATGTTGTATTATCCAAAGGGCAATGGAAAGGTGCACAGTAAATATGAAAAGGTTGCATTGCGTTACCAATGGGGAACTCCAAAGAACAATAGGAATAAATGATGTGATCAAGGAATTATATACAACAGGAAGAGACAATGAACTTAAAAAAATATATTTATTTTAGTGTGAAGTGAATAAATAAAATAAGCATTTCTATACTATAATAGAACAGAAGAAAAAAGATGAACATTTTATGGGCCAGACCAAGGGATAACAGATAGATAACTAGATCACTCTATTGATACCCTACTGATATTGGGAAAAAATCAGGAATGCCCCCTGCACATTGAATGAGGCAGCATGCAAATAGGAGAAGAACAATTTGCTGGTGGATTGTGGCTTGGTAAAGTGGAGAAGATGGTGGATAGGGTGGTAAGGGATTCCAGGAGAGGGGAGAATATTTAGCTGAACTAGTTATCTCTCTCTCTCTCTCTCTCTCTCTCTCTCTCTCTCTCTCTCTCTCTCTCTCTCCTTCCTTTTTCTCTCTCTCTCTCTCTCCATATATATATATATATATATATATATATATATATATATATATATATATATATATATATCCACCAGCAAATTGTTCTTCTCCTATTTGCATGCTGCCTCATTCAATCTGAAGGGAGGAAAGAACAGATGCGGTTTTCTTGGACAACAGTATAATGTTGGAATATTACAGTCTGAGGATGAAGAATGGGTTTCAGTGGACTGAGACAGAGGAAGAGGTGAAAGGATGGGAGGTTATGATTACAGAGAAGAATTTAAGAATTTAATGTCATGGAAGTAAAACATTTTTGAATGATGGTGAGATGGAAGGTAGATAATCATCCTTGTGGGTAGATAAGATAGAATGGAAGTAGAAGTCATGGGAATTGAGGAGGTTGATGAATTGGAAGCCTGGCTGACCTCTGTATTTGTAGTCAAGTGACTTAAGGTTTAAATTTTACTTCTGCTTTATTGCCTGCATGACTTTGAACAAGCTATTTGACCTCTTTGAATGTCAGTTTCTTCATCTGTACAATCAAAGAATTAGACTTGATTATCTCTGAGATATGTTCAAATATTAAAGCTATTATTCTGTGATTGTATGAATGCACATTTCCAGTCCTCAAGGAATTTAGAAGTTAGAAAAAGGAGACAAGGAACCAAATGCCAGTGATTATAGTGCTCATCAGATTGCAGTCATGAAGTTGGATTTAGGGACCATTAGGGTTGCATCAGGGACCAGGGCCAAGGCATGCCCAGAAAGGGCGTGGCTTTCTCTGTGTTCTGCATTTCTTTCTTACACTTACTTTGGATCATTCTCAGAACTCAAAGGTAAGGCGAGCCCCTTGGAACTTGGACAAGTCTTTCAAGCAGAACCAGGGCATATAATGTAGGGCACAGGGACCAGGGCTGGGATTTGGAGCAGAGTCTAACATGAGAACGAGAACTTGAATCTTTAAAGAAACTTTAGTACTTTGAAGGCTAGAAAACCAGTTTCAAAATGAATGTGATAACAATACACTAAAATGTCTATACTATAATAGAATTATGAAGCTTATCATTCACTCTGACCCCACCCTGTGAAGTAGGTAGTACAAGTATTGTCATTTCACTTCCGTTTTGCAGAAGAAGAAACTGAGGCTCAGAAAAGTTGTTACTTAACTAAGTCAGAGTCTTCTCTTGAACCCAGGTAGGTGTCTTGACTCCTAAGCCAAAATGTGTTCTCCCTGCTGTGTCTATGCTAGCATTTTTCATGCCCTGGGTTTTTCGTGTGTGTGTGTGTGTGTGTGTGTGTGTGTGTGTGTGTATGTGTGTGTGTGTTACTCCTCCTTTTTTTCTCTCTTCAGACATATGTGGCTGTATTCAATTATAATCATTTGGTCTACAAGGTTAATTATTGGTACGTTTTTCATTGTACAGTAATTTTATAGGGAAATATTTTGTATAAGCATCTGTGGCTATTGATCTACTTTATAACATTAGCAGGTCAACTCTCAACAGAGTCAACCTGTTTAAATCAGCTGCCTTGTGGAAGGTTAAAAAGAAACAGTCCGGCATCAAGACCCTCTGCTGGTCTCCCATAATTCTACACTCTTTCAGGGCTGTCAGAATGAACAGGGGAAACTGTTGGGCAGGTGACTGAGAAAGAAGAGGGCCAAAGTTCTTTAGAAAATGCTTCATGCTAACATGCATACACATATTTATTGCCTACTGATTCCAACTTCTGGGGAAACTGGTTATTTACTGTAATAATTAATGGTGGCTATTGATTCATCTCTGAATAAATTTGTCTTTTTTATTTTCTTTTTTTTTAATCTCTCATTTTTCTTCTACCTGATTTTGTTTTCTGTTGAAGGGCTGTCACCTTGTCATTTCTGACATTACTAGAGTGTAAACTATCTGAGAGCAGGGACTGTGTCTTATGAAAACTTGTCATGTAGCACCTAGCCTAGGGCAGTAAGAATTGAATATATGTTTGTTGGCTTCCTTTAAGTCATAGCTAAAGTCTTATCTCCTACAAGAAGCCTTTCCCAATTCACCTTCATACTAGTCCCTTCTCTCTGTTGATTATCTCTAATATCCCGTATCTATCTTATTTTGGCATAGTTTTAAAAAAAAGTTTTCTCCCTAATTAGACTGTGAGTTTCAGAAGAGCAAGGAGTTTTTAGCTTTCTTTATATCCCCAGGGCTTAACACAGTGCCTGGAACTTGGTAGCCATTTCATAAATGCTTGTTGATTGAATAATCATTAGATTGCTGAAATACTGTGACTCGAATTAAATTGGAGCTTAGCACTGAAAGGAACATTAGAGATAATCTAGTCCAACCCTCCCTATTACATAGATGAGACAAGTGAGGTCCTGAGAGGTTAATGGACATACCTGAGGACACATCTCTAAGTAAGAAAGTCTGGAATTTCAATTCAATATTTTTTTATTCCAATTTCATTTGCTTTTTTTTTTTCGTTAGACCAAGCTATATCTCAGTAGATTTGATATACTAGAAATCTTCATTAAACATTTACAATGGTGAGGGCTACTAAGTAGTAGTAGTACTACTAAGAATAGTAAGGAAATGAGACAAATTAACTCGAAATTACAAAATTTTATTAAGGGTTAAGTGAGTTTCCCAGGGTCACACAACTAGTAAGTGTCTAAGGCCAGATTGAAACTCAAGGAGAAGAGTCTTCCTGATTGTAGACACAGTACTCTATCCACTGCATCACTAAGCTGCCCCAGTCTTCCTTGTGGGCTTGTTCTATACTCCATTTTCCATTCTCCTTTATCTTTTGCAATTGTACTGTGAAGGTATTTAAATTAACACCCCCAGCCCCCTATAGCCTCTGTCTTTTTACTAAAAGTCCTTTATAATGTGAGGTATAGCCAGGTGACATGGCCTGCTCAGTAGGTTTACACACGTGCTGCATAAATTATCTGAGTGGGGGAAGGCAATGACATTTTTAGCCATTCATTGTCAAGACTGGTTTTATGCTTTTGTGGAAGAATACAAAAGGTATGCAAATATTACCTTAGTGAAAAGCAGGCCCAAAATCCATCCTGTAATTTCCAGGAGCCAAGTCTACGTTTTTTTCTTCTTTTGGGGAAATTGTGATATCTTAAGTGTTCACAGAAAATTTGTCTGACAGCTCAGGATGGGGGTGGTGGTGGATATATCTATCTATCTGCTAATTGATTGATCAGTTGGTAGGTAGTCAAAACTCTGACTTTTGAAATGGGCACACCTTAGCACAGGGGAATGGAATGGTCTTGGTAGGAAATTTTAAGCAAAAGGTTAATAGCTGAACCTAAGGGATTTATTTTATATTCCATTGATTCCCCTTTGGTGTCTGCATTACCTCTATTGCCACAGGGAGATGATATGTGCTCAGTGGGAAATCACTTAGGACTGTCCTATGAACTCTGCAGATGCACAGAGTGATGAGATGGTAAAAAAAAAAAAAAAAAAAAAGAACCTTAGAAACCCTAGGTGTCTATGACCTAGATTTTTTTCAGAATCATACTGTTTCTAACCTTGTTGTTAGCACAATAATGGAAGCCACTTTAGCTAACACCAATCAAATTCAATCCATTAAGTATTTTTTTTAAGGATTTACTAGGGCAAGGCACCATGCTTGGCTCTCGGCAAAGACATAAGGAAAAACAAAAACAAAAACAAAAACAATCCCTGTCCTCAAGAACCATACTTTCTATTGCAAGTTTCAAGTCAATTTGCCCTATAACATGGGATTGCCATGGGATACTCCCATGTTTATCCTGTTTTCACTTCTCACTGTTCTCTCTATGAAGTTGTTTTATTGATATGTTAACAAGGAAGAATTTAGGTAGGTTAACCAGAGTTGTATAATAACAATGGCTATGGTAAACCATGACCAGAGCCAGACTTCAGCAAAGTTTTGAAATCTGGGGAAGTTTGTCCCCAACTTTTCTGTTCTTCCCTTTTCAAATGTGTTGTTCTCTCTTCACTTGCCTAGTACATTCATTCTCTCTTTTGGCTTCTTCCCCCCACCCCTCATCCCCATTGAACAGATCTAGATCCATCCTTCACACTGAGAAAGAAGTGAATGACAACAGCTTTAAGGTTCATTTTTTTACCCCAGGGGAATTTCCAAGTTAATTGGTATTACATTTTTAGCCAAAGGGGAAAATCTCAATGAGTAAATTTCTGACCTCAAACTACCAAGAAGGATTTGCATGGAGGTTTTGGGATACTTTCTGATACTATGAGCATTAAATCACAAAGCCACTGTGAGCAGCCTCGATTGTGCTACTTGATACCTGACACCAAAAAGAGGGGGTGCTTTAGAAAAGTTCCAAAAGTCTGCATGTTAACAAGAAAAAAAAATAATTTCTTTCATCTTGGATGCCACTACATGACAGGACAGAAAGCTAGAACAAATAATTAATGAAGATAAAAAGTCTATATTTAAAAGCCTTCATCTTCATCGGGGTAACTTCTCCCTTCCTTGCATGGTTCCACTCAGCCCTCCCTTGCCCTGACACTACTCTATACTCTAAAATGATTTCATCTTCATTTCCCACCTGGCTGCTTTCCTAGACTCCATGATCTCCAGAAACTCATCATTCCACAAGATGCAATCAACTCTGAAACTCATACCTCCTCGGATCATTTCCTACCCCAGCTGCAGGACTTCATCATCCTCTGTAAAAGGGAAGAACTGGATAACCTCTTCCTACTTTTTATCTTCTTTTTTGAGTTGCCCCCCCGCTCCCAATTGTATTATGAGCTCCTATGGGCAGGACCCATCTTCTGCCTTTCTTTGTATCTCAAGCCTTAGCACAGTGCCTGGTCCATAGCAAGTCCATAGCAGGTCCATTAATAGTTTATGAACTATTAATGTTTTTTTGTAAATGTTTATTGACTATTCCCACCCCTAATAAAAAGTCCAATCCCTTTGGCCCTTCTTACTAATTGGCCATTTTTGAGAAAAGGAATCTGATAGCTTGGGCCTCAACATTTTTTAAATAAATTATAGACTCTAAAAGTCAGAAGGGAATTAAGAGGTTTTCTGGTCCAGTCTGTATCTGAGCACTATGTTCTTCACAGGACTTCTTAACCTCAACTCTGTGAGCTTTAAAAAAAATGTTAATTGTATTTTTTTATCTTCATTTTTATATTACCTTAATTTCCTTAGTATCTCTCACAGTTCTCCTAGATTTCCATTCCATATAATAATGGACTTTTTTAGAGATAAAAAAGAAAGAAAAAAAAGTATATTTGATCAGCACGTCAAAAAGAAATCCTAAACATATGTGCAATGTACAACACTTGTGGACCTCCTACCTCAGTAAGTCTTAGTATGATGGTATCTTCTCATCTCTCTCTCTTTGTGCCTTTCTTGTTCTTTATAATTTAGATTCACTGTTTTTTTTTGTTTTGTTTTGTGATTATTCTTCTCTTTTACACTGATGTACTCATTGTGGTTATTTTTTTGGTTCTGCAACAGTTCACTCTACCTCCATTCTTGTAGAGCTTTCTATGCTTCTCTGCATTTATCACTCCTTGTAGCACAGTAATATTCCACTATATTCATATATGACAATTTGTTCAGTCATCTCTTAGATGTTGGGCACCTACTATGTTCCCAACCCTTTACTATTGGAAAGAAGTGCTGCTAAAAAATGTCTTGGTATCATATGAACCATTTTATCAATGCAATTACCGTATTTCAGTTTAATTGCTTTCCATCTCAATCCCATATATCTTATTTTATACATTTAAAATGTTCTTTTGGGAAGGTGCCTTTTGACTTTGCCAGACTGCCCAAGGGATCTAAGAGTAAGAACTCTTGCTGTAGAACATCCCTGAGAAGCAATCACCAAGTCTGGGCCTTAAGACCTCCCTCCTTTAACTAGAATTCATCAGCCTATTTCATGTGTGAAAGGTTTTCACATTTAGGTATTTCTTTTTCTTGTGGTGGCATAAACAGTGTTATACTTCAGAATGAATAATCGATAAAATGGTGTTAGCTTTAGCAAGAGGATTTACATTTTAAAGACAGACCCCTGGAGAAGCAATGCTCTATCCAAAGGTGTAAATCTTCTAATACATAGTGGCATTTCCAGGGATTGAGGCATATTTGTGTGGGAAAGATATTTTGGGTGGGAGATTAGGTCTTTTCAAGTCCTCCTTGATTCAACTCAACAGGTATTTATTAATTCCATACTATGTGACTGGTATTGTACTAGGAAATGAGAGTAATAGGAGTCCCCTGCCCTCAATGAGTTTATACTACTCTGAGATCTTAGCAGCTATGCTATTTGGTTTAGATACGTTTAATATAATTATTTTTAATGGCTTGTGATTCCTTTAACATAATTTAGTTTCCATGTAATTAAAAAAAATTCTTGCTCTTGACTTTATTGGTTTTTCTTATTGCCCTGTCTGTGATTGTGAGTACAGCTATAATATTAATCCAGTCAATATTGCCATTACTTCTGTAAAGTGTGTTTCTATTGACTCCCCTGCAGATCGAGTCATTCCTGTGATTATGCAGAACAAAACTCTCTTTCCTTGTTACCATTCTCCTATATGTGTTGTTTCCTCTAATTAGTATATAAACTCATTGAGAATTGGTACTGTCTAGCTTTTTTTTTAAATTTGTATCCCCAGAGAATAGTACATAGTACGAACTATGTTTTAAAGGCTTAATATATGTTTTATCATTCACTCATTCATTCATTCACCCATTTATGTGAAAAATTATTAATTTTGTTAGCTGTAGATAATGCTTTCTACAAATGCATGTGTCAACAAAACTATTAGCAGTTTTTCTAGTCTCCTGATGTGTAATAGATTTTATTCCTCCTCATCATTTTCACTTTCTATGTGTCCAACTGTTTCAAATTTGTTTCCTATATGCCGAAAACATTGTTTTTCCCTCATCCATGCCCTTATTTTTAAACATTTCTAGTAAAGAATTTAATATGCTCATATTTAGACATAATTTTGTTCACATTGTAATTTCTTCCATAAGGGTCTATATAAATATATTCTTAGAAATCGTTGCAATATGTATTTTGCACATATTACGTGTGTGTATATATATATATATATATGCATATACATATATATATGTTTACATGTAGTTACATTCTTCTGGGGGATAACAACATGTACTCAGCTGAGTACATACAAAAATATAGAGAGTAAATACAAAGAAATTGGAGGGCAAGGGAAACCTATCATAATTGGAGAATCAATAAGTCTTTGTGTATATGTTGGCTTCTAAGGAGTGTTTGGAAGGAAGCTAGGCATTCTTTGAAAAGGAGAACATTTCAGGCAGGGGGGATAGCCTATGTAAAAACTCAGAGATGGATATGGGATGTCAAACAGGGCGATAATTAGGTAAACTAGTTTATTTGGAAAATAGAGTATTTAAAAGAGAATAATAAAAGATAATTCTGGAAAAATAAATTGGAATCACATTGTAAAAGGACTTTACATGCCAAACAAAGTTGTTTGTCTTTTTCTTACAGGTAGCAGGGAGCAGCTGAACATTCTTGAGTAGGAGAGCAACATAGCCTTGCACTTTAAGAATATTAATCAATTATACAGCTGCAGAATTGGGGAAATAGGGAAAAAGGAGAGACTTGAGGCAGGAAGAGCAACCAAGAGGTGGATGCAGTAGGTCTGGCAAGAGGTGATGAGAATCTTAACTAGACGGGTAGTTGTGAGTAGGGAGAAGGTAATGGGTGTAAGATCCACAATGCAGATTACTTACTTCACCTATTTTTAAGGCTGGCTTATTTAGAAGAGGAATATATGAAATCAGAAAATAACTTGACATCTCTTGGGTGGGAGATGAGGGTCTGAGAAAGATACTAAGGAAAACTGAATAGTTTGTGGATTCAAGGACCCAGTATTGATGGACACTATTCTGTGTTCCCTACTTAACTCAATCTGAAAATTAACACATTAAGTTCATTTCAGGTTTGGGATATATCTTTGTCCCAGGGCTCACTGGAGAGAGAAAAAGGAAATGAAGATTTTGCAATTATTAGATGAATGGGGGCTATGATTGTACCAAGTTCAGAAAGCCTCAAGGTGACTTCCAGTTTGGAACTGAAATGCCTATTTTGGTTTATCGCATGTATCTTATTAACCAACAATTCCTAAACCTACAATTTATTTGACCATTTCTGTCAATTATGTTGTCTCATTGATGAATCAAATTGATTGATTGTACTATTGTTGATATTTCTGATTTTAACATAGTCAGAAATGCATTTATTTAACTTATGGACATCTGTCTATAACAGAGGTTCTTAGACTATCAAAATAACTACTATCCATGCAACCTTGGATAAGTCATTTTATCTAAATCCTGGTTTCTTTATCTTTAAAATGTGAATAATACCATTAATCACTACCTGGCTTATGGGCTTACTATGAGTAAAGTGCTGTGTAAGTCTGAAAGAAGTCTATAAACGAGAGATATATAAATGGGAGATAGCATGGAGTAATAGAAGGCTAATTGGACTTGCAGTCAGGAGATTTAATTTTGAATCCTGGTGCTAGTTTGTGACCATGGATGTGTAAGGCACTTCTTTTCTCTAAATCTCAGCCATAATCTGTATTCTGAAAATAATCATTCTTGGGCTAGCTATTTTGTTTAACCTTAAAAACAGTGCAGAGGTGAATAATAATTGTTTTTTTTAGCCTGAAAATAGTTATTGTATATTTTAACTTTGTTCCTAAATCTTATTACCTTAAGAAAAAACCCAAAACACAAAAACTCATTTGAGATGATGAGTTTCTAAAGAACATGGATATACTCCTCATCCCCTTGGGCTCCACCCAAGTCATCTTAGACCTTTCTTTAGCTACATATACACTCTTTATCCCCATCTTCCCATACCATATTGCTCTGGACATAGCAATGCAATCAGTACCGCCATTACCTCTGGAGAGAGTGTTTTAATTCACCATTTTGTGGATTGAGTCACCATCCCTGTGGTTTTGCAGAACAAAACTTGCTTTCTTTGCCACCATTCTCTTACATCTATTCTTTCTCCCTGTTAGAATGTAAGCTTCTTGAGGAAAACTCTTGCTTTTTGTATTTGTATACCCAGAGCATAGTACATAGCAAGCACTATATTGGAACATAGTAGTGCTTAATGAATAGGTTTTTTTCTTTTATTCATTTGTCAGTTTTATGAAAGATCTATAATTTTCTCAACTGAGGGCAACTCCCTCTATCAATACATATTTCCACCCAACTATAACTTGTCAAATAAACCCTAAAAAGTTACTTGAGAGGGGCAGCTAGGTGTCGCAGTGAATAGAGCGTTGGCCCTGGAGTCAGAAGTATCTGAGTTCGGATCTGGCCTCAGACACTTAATGCACACACAAACAAACAAACAAAAAAAAAAACCAACCATGTGACCTTGGGCAAGTTACTTAACCCCAATTGCCCTCCTAAAAGCAAAAACAAAAACAAACAAAAAAGTTACATGAGAGATAATTTAAATGATGTGACCATGACTGAAAAATTAATAAGTACACTAAAGTATCATAGACATAAAGATAGAAGGAATTAGCGTTAAACCACCTAGATCAACCCTGTCATTTTACAGATAAGGAAACTGAGGCCCAGGGAATAGATAAGACCTTTATAAGGTCCCACAGGTGGAATTATAACAGGCAATTTGGTGTAATAAAGAAAGACATATTGTCAGGAAGACCTAAGTTTAAATCCTGCCTCTGACACTTATCAGTTGGGTGAAACTGAATAAATCACTTAACATTCTCAACTTCAGTCCTTTACTCTATAGAATAAGAATAACAGCACCTACAACTCAGGGTTATTATGAGGATAGAATAATATATGTAAGCTATTTTTAAAGTCTTAAAACACTATGTAAATGATATCTACTATCTATCTTTCATCATTTGTAATGCCATGCACAAGCAACTTTCAAGAGAATGGCTGCTTTGAACAGCTTTCAGAATTCTGATTACATAGTATAGTGAGCACTCTATTCAATAACAAATCAGGGCAAAATATTTACAGAGAATCAAGGTACAACATTCACAATGTTACAACTTATCACAGAAAATCAAAATAAAGCAATCACAATGACTTATCACTAAAATGGCCACAAAGTTTTCAACAAAGTGGTCACAATAGTTTTCAACAAAGTACAATCATTTAGTTACTCAATCATTCAATCATCCTTAAGTAAGCTTGCTTCCTTAAGGATCACAGAATAAAACAGTCAACGTTCTCCACTCGTGGAGCACACTAAGTTACAAATTGGTCACTATTCAGCCGTCAGTCACTACGCAGTCATTAGTCACTACTCAATATCCTTTTAAGGGGTAGTGGAAAATACACAGGCCATCCACCCCTTGTCACAAGTAAATCACTACCTTCTCAGTCAGTACATGATATCCAAGAAAAGTCTTCTTTTAGCTTGACTCAAGGCTGGCTCTCAGTTTCCATGATTCCTTTTCCATGGTCCCAGCTCCAATTGTCACCTGTCAAAGGCAGGAAGCTCCCAGTTCCTTGCCCAGCTGCTTATCCAGTTCTTTGTCCAGTTCCCATTCCATATTGAAGCTCACAGTGTCCAATGCACCTCAAGTGCTTCACAGTTCCTGTTTATGGGAAGACAAATCTTAACACAGCTATAATAATATTCATACACATTGCTGGCACCATCATCAATTCACTATCTGAGTGAAATCAACTCAGACCCACCAACAAGGTCTGAGGACTCAACACAAATCATCAACATAGAAATCAACACAGAACCACAATCAAGCTCCAAGAGGTCAGCACAAATCATCAGTAAAGTCCCGGGACCTCCAAAACCCTCCTCCAGGACTTCTGTAAACATACAACCAGAAAATCCTATTTCAGAGCTTCCATTAAGGTCTCAGGGCTTCTGTACAAAGTATCAAACCTCAAAACAGACAGAGCAGACAGAGTGCCAGGATACCAAAAGTTTTCTCCTTCTTGACTCTGCCACCACAAGAGTCTTCTCAGTTCCTGCTGTCTCTGGCCCTGGGGCTCTCCTTATATAGTCATTAGCTCCTCTCCAGGAGTTCACAAGTTCTAGGGTTCACAAGTTGTAGAGCTCACACATTCTGTTTCTTAACACACTGAAACAAGGTATTGATTCAATAGCTGAAACAAGGTGTGAACTATGCCTGTGCTTGCCATTATATCATTGTCATGTTGTTCTTGTTGTTGTTGTTGTTCTTCTTCTTCATCCTCCTCTTCTTACTCTTCCTCCTCTTCCTCTTCCTCCTCTTCTTACTCCTTCTCAAAAAATCTCTCAGGTTGGAAGGGACCTGAGAGACCAGCAAGTACAACCCCATCATTTTACAAGTGAGAAAACTGCCAACCAGAGAAGTTAGGTGATTTGCCCAATTTCAGTACTAAATTCAGAAGATTTAGTCTTCTCCTCATACCTGGGTGAAGTCCTCTGGGCTTTTCTGTCATGCTCCAAGTATCTCCCCATCCTGCAAGAGAACTTCAACACTGGAACTCACACCTCATCGGTATCCTTTTCCTTTGAGAATTCTTCCTCTTCACCTTTCTTTTTTTTTTTTTTTTTTAAAGCAATTGGGGTTAAGTAACTTGCTCAAGGTTACACGGCTAGTCATGTGATTTATGCGTGGGTGCTCATTTTCTGAGGCCGGATCTGATCTCGGGTCATCCAAACTCCGAGGACGGCGCTCTTACTCACTGCTCCACCTAGCCGCCCCTTTAGGGCAATTGGGGTTAAGTAACTTGCCGAAGGTTACACGGCTAGGTTTTTGTTTGTGCGGATTAAGTGTCTGAGGCCGGCTCCGAACTCAGGTCCTTCTGATTCCAGGGCCGGCGCTCTATTCACTGCGCCACCTAGCCGCCCCCTCTTCACCTTTCTTCACCTTTACATAGGGTACCTAGGCCAATCCATCTCTTCATTTACCACCTGGATAGGTTTCTTAGGACTTGCCATCATAACCCCACTCCTAGTATCTACCCTCATTTCTTTTTTACTTTCTTTTTGTGGTGTCTTTCCTTATTAGATTGCAAACTCCTTGAGGACAGGGACTGCCTCCTACTCCTCTTTCTCTTTCTTCTTCTCCTTCTTTTCCTTCCTCCTCTTCCTCTTCCTCATCTTCTTCCTCTTCCTCATCTTCCTCCTTGTCCTCTTCTTCATTTTCCTCCTCCTCCTCCTCTTCCTCCTCCTTCTCTTTCTCCTCCTCCTCCTCCTCCTTCATCTTCTTCTTCTTCTTTGCATTTTCAGTGTTTTGAATAATGCCTGGCATATACTAGGTACTTAACAAATGCGTATTGACTCTCTGACTGAATAAGCCCAACAATGTATCCACTGCACTACAGTGTCAAAATTTTTAAAAAGTCAAACATTGAGGGGCAGAGCCAAGAGGGTGGTGTAAAAGCAGGAAAATTTCATGTGCTCCCCCTATAACCACCTCAAATTCCTATAAAAATGACTCTAAACAAACTTTAAGGCTACATAACCCACAAAGTGACAGAGAGAAACAAACCTCCCATTGAGGCAGACAAGAAGGGTCCATTGCAGCATTCTGGGAGTGGAGCCCAGCCCTGTGTGAGTCCATGGTTTTAGCTTCAGGGTGGCCTGGGCAGGTGTGGCTAGAAACTCTTTGGGAGAGTGGATCACCAGCAGCTTTGGTGGTTTCTAGAATTATCAACCCATAGATGTGAAAGACAAAGTGAAAGGTCAGTGTAGACTTTGAGAACAGGGAGTCCAGGAGTGAGGTCTGGCCTCTGCCCCTGTAGGGAAAAGTGGCTGGGGTGCGGTGGTCACTGCTTCAGATCTTCTGGCCTGCAGATTGTAGAGGGACCAAGCGACCTTTCTGAGTGTAATCTTTCTTGCTTTAACCTGCTTGCATCTGGATTGCTGTCTAGGGTAGAGGTCCTGGGGTGGGTGACCAGTGAGCCAGAGCATGTGAAGGCTTCAGAGAGGGCAGCCAACTAAGTGATCCGACAGCTGTTAAAACCCCAGAGATTTGAGGAAAAGCTCTCCTCTCTGTAAACAGAGTTCTACTGTGGCAAAAATCTCAAAAGTCAAGTAATTGAGTGGCAACATGAACAAGCAAAGGAAGCAAAGCAAGCACGGCAATCTGACTTTGGAGTCCTGTTTTGGGGACAAAAAGGATCAAAGCATGGAAGAGGAGAAAGACAACAAAGTCAGAACTCCTATACCAAAAGCTTCTAAGAAAAATATGAACTGGTTAGAGGCCATAGAGGACCTTAAGAAGGATTTCAAAAACCAAATAAGAGAAGTGGAGAAAAAATTGGGAAGAGAAATGAGAAATGAGAATGATGCAAGAAAATCACAAAAGAGTCAACAACCTGACTGAAGAAAACAAGACCTTAAAAATAGACTACCTCAAATGGGAAAAGAGGCTTAAAAAGGCAATGAGCAGAAGAATGCCTTAAAAGATGAATTTGCCAGATGGAATAAGAATCTCAAAAGCTCACTGAAGAGAATCATTCCTTCAGAATTAGATTGGAGCAAATGGAAGCTAGTGACTTTATGAGAAATCAAGATACTATTAAACAGATCCAAACAAATGAAAAAATAGAAGGAAATGTGAGATATTTCATGGGAAAAAACACTGACCTGGAAAATAGATCCAGGAGAGAAAATTTAAAAATGATTGGACTACCTGAAAGACACAATAAAAAACAAAAAGACCTAGAAATCATCCTTCAAGAAATTCTCAAGGAAAATTGCCCTGATGTTTTAGACCCAGAGGGCAAAATAGAGGTTGAAAGAATCCACCAATCACCTCCTGAAAAAGATCCCAAAAAGAAAACTCCTAGGAATATTACAGCCAGGTTCTGGAGTCCACAGATCAAGGAGAAAATATGAGCAGCAAAGAAGAAACAATTTTAATATTGTGGAAACACAATCAGAATAGCACAGGACCTGGCAGCTTCTACATTAAGCAATTAAAGGGCTTGGAATATGATATTCCAGAGGTCAAAGGAGCTGGGATTAAAACCAAAAATCACCTACCCAGCAAAACTGAGTATCATGTTTCAGGGGAAAATATGGTCATTCAATGAAATAGAGGACTTTCAAGCATTATTGATGAAAAAACCAGAGTTGAATAGAAAATTTGACATTCAAATACAAGAAGCAAGAGAAGCATGAGAAGGTAAACAGGGAAAAGAAATCATAAGGAACTTACAAATTTGAACTATTTACATTCCTACATGGAAAAATTATAATTATAACTTATGAAAGTTTTCTCAGTATGAGAATAGTTGAAGGGAATATAAATGTGTGTGTGTGTATATATATGTATACATACTTATATATATCTATATAGGAGGGTATATGGGCACATGAATACATATGTGTGTTTATATATGTGTACAGGTATACATAAACAGAGGGCACAGGACCAATTGAATAGGAAGGGATGATATTTAAAACGTGAAATTGAGAAGTAAGAGATGAATATAATGAGAGGAGATGGGGAGAGATAGATTGGGTAAACTTTCTCATATAGAAGAGTTAAGGGAAAATGATTACAATGGAGGGGAAGAACAGGAAGGCAAAAGGGAATGGGTCAACCTTAGTCTCATTGAATTTGGCTTAGGGAGGGAATGACATACACACTAAATAGTGTATCTTGCCCTACGTCAGAGTAGGGGGGAAAGGGATGAGAGGAGTATGATGAAGGGGAGGGCAGGTTTGGGCAGAGGGTAGTTAGAACACACACTTTTGAAAATGTAAAGGGTCAAAGTAGCAAATAGAAAAAGTGGTGGGCGGGAAAGGATGACGGGAAATAAAGTCAGTCTTTCACAATATGGAAATATTTTTGCGTAGCTACAAATGTACAACATATATGGAACTACTTATCTTCCCAGTAAGGGTGGGTGATGAGGGAGGAAGAGATAGAATCTGGAATTCAAAGTTTCAAAATCAAATGTTTAAAAAAACATAATATTATTATTTTTTTTTACATGCAACTGGGAAATAAGATATGCAGGCACTGGGGCATAGAAATCCATCTTGCCCTACTGGAAAATCAGATGGGGTATGGGGAAGAATATAGGATAGAGCAGATTGGGGGAGGGGGTATACAGTGCGATCACTGTTTTGGGGTTGTGGGTAGGGGAAAGGGGGAGGAAATTTGTAACTCAAAATCTTGTGGAAATGAATGTTGTAAACTAAAAAATAAACAAAATTTAATTAAAAAACAAACAAACAAACAAAAAACAAAGTCAAAGATCAAATTGTAAAGCAATCCCTAGTTTGAAAGCTGATGTGAAAACATAGGCTCAGTCTGCTGCTGGACAAATTAACAATAAATGTTAGCCAGTTGATGGACATAAGCCATGGCAAATGGATATATTCTAGCACTCTGCAGGTGAATTTTCTTTTAACTCTTAAGTTATTCTTCTTGATTCTGCATGAGATTGGGCCCTCGAACTGGTATCCAGCCACATCCTAATTCCAGAGAGAGCCAGGAGGAGACCAATCTATGCCAATGCAACGGAAAGAATTACATCTTGTCATTAACAGATGGCTCAGTCAGAGACCTGGGATTTCTGAGAGCACAACCAAAGAGAACATTTTGTCTTAGTTCAAATGTGTAAAGTACCAACATTATTATAAAGGATGCTATTCAATAGGCAGTTTCAACATTGACACAGAATAGAAATGACTGAGACTATTTGGAATGCCTGCTATCGAGGGAAATAGCATGTAAAATGGCTCTTTGGGGAAGAAGGCTCCCAGGATAGGGCAGACAAAGGTAACAGAATGTGTCTAAATCAATCTATGTATTGCTCTGACCACCAAGTTAAGACTGATCTCTCCTTCTTCAAATTTCTCTTCTCTATCTGCCTGAGCCTCTCTCCTTTACACATATCTCATTCTCTTTTGTGCCATTGTTCTTAGAACCATTGAAGCACCGCGGGTTGGAAGATACCTTAAAGGTCTTCCCATCTAATGGCTTCATTTTATTGGTGAGGAGAGTGATGCCCTGAGAGGGGGGAGAGGTGGACCTGAGGTCACATGGGTAAGTAATGGAACTAGGATTCAAACCCATGTCGTTTGACTCCACATGTAATACATCTGTCCCCTCTCTTTCTTTCTCTTTCTCTCTCTCTCTCTGTCTCTTCTGTCTCTGTTTCTGTTTGTGTCTCTCTCTTTCTAAATCTCTCTCTTATAATTGCTCTCCAGTTTTATTATAAGCCATTTGACAGCAGAGCTTGTGTCATATCTATCTTTGTATCCCTAGGGCCTTGGATATAGCAGGTGCTTAATACATTTTTTTAATTGAGTTAAATTTGTTTTGCTAGGCACCTAACCAACCACAGGCGCAAGGATAGATTTTATGGATGACTTAATGGTTCATTGTTTACCACATTCCTATGAGGTGCAGATGTGTTATTATTTCACTTATCTAACTAGACCAATAGTAGATCAGAGAGGTTAAGGCTCATACCCTTGATCACACAATGCATTCATTCCATTTAAACTTTTAGATTCACATTACAGATTGTATATCCCGCACTTCATTTTTTTTTAACCTCTGCCTCTTTCCCTCTGCTTAGAGTGCCTTTTTCTTGCCCCCTCATCCTTTTCCAACTATCCATATCCTACCCATTCTTCAATATCAAATTGAAATTTCACCTTCATCTTTTAGGCAGATGTCATTTCATCAATGTAAGTTCCTTGTGAGTAACTGCTCTGACCAGTACAGACCCTCACTTATCTTTTCTTACACAGTAGTCTGGGGGCACTAAGAAGTTAACTTACATTATAGCTGGGGGGAAGAGTCAAGATGGCTGAGTAGAAACAGGACTTCCACAGGGCTCTGACTCCCACCACCTCCAATTCATATAAAAGGTGACTCTGAACAAACTTTGGAGCTACAGAACCCACAAGATGACACAGAGAAGATAACCTCCTGCTGAGGACAGAGCAGCAGGCTGTCAGGGAGTAGCCAATACAGTGCTCTGGGAGGAACCCCAGCCTCACAAGGAGTTTTAGACTCAGAGTGGGCCTGACCAGCCACCGGCTGGAAGGACTTCAGATCACCAGCAGCTGTGGTGGTTTCCAAAATTATTAACCCATAGATACTAAGGACAAAGTGAGAGGCCAGTGCAGTGTGGACTTTGGGATCTGGTAGTTTGGGAGCGAGGTCAGCCTTTATCCCTGGAGGGAAAAGTCACTAAGGCACTGCAGCCCTGCAGCTGCCGCCAAGTGGCAGCTTCAGCTCTTGGCCTGCAGACTGTAGGGGGACAAAACAACCAATCTGAGGGGTAATCACTCTTGCTTTAACCTGCTTGGATCAGGATTTCTGTCTAGGGTGGAGGTCCTGGGGTGTGTGACCAGCTTGCCAGAGCATGTTGAGGATTCAGAGAAGGCAACCAACTAATGCCTTCAGCAGATTGGAGGAGGGGATATCCAGTGGGATCACTATTTTGGGGTGAAATAGTGGGGAAAAACTGGGAGAAAATTTGTAACTCAAAATCTTGCAGAAATGAATGATGTAAACTACAAGTTAATAAAGCACTGGATTAAAAAAAAGAAGTTAACTTACTTCAGGGTCACAAAGACAATACATGTCAGAAGTGAGACTTGAACTTTGACCTTGTTGACCCTTAAATCCAGATTTACTATAGCAGTTTTCCCTCAGCTACTAGTATTTTCCTTTCTCAGAATACCTACCTTCCATATATTTTGTATATAGCTTGTGGGTACTAGTTATTTACATGCTGTCTCTCCTATTAGAATGCAAGCTCCTTCAGGGTGGAGACTGTTTTTGGTTCTGTAGTCCCAGTACTTAGCACAGTACTTGACATATTATAAGAGCTAAAGAAATCCTTTGACAAATTTTCTGAATGCTTCCTCCATTATGCTAGCCTCCAGTGTGTTCTCGTGCTTTTGTGTGTTTTTTTTTTCATTTGCTGTCAGAACCATTTAATAAACACTTGTAACACCCAGCCTGATATTGTTATTTACCTTTCATATATGTATATGTTTTATCTATCCAACTAGGTTAAAAATCGTTGAGGGAAAGAATCATGAGTTTTATACAGTTATCCCTTCCAAACTGCAACTTTCCTCATTGTGGTTTTGATATATCACAGAACAGCATAAGAAATTAATGGGAATTTTTTGGAAGTTTTGCCAAAGCTGTAAGCAGCACTGAAAGGTCAGCAGAGGACACAGAAAAAAAAGTTTAGAAGTTCAGAATGCATAATGTACATGTATAGTATTGTATGATATCAATATACTTTATCTTTCAATGCCATAATAATTCAGACTTTTTCTCTAGTACAAAGGGAGAGCCAAAAAATTTTACATGGATTTTCTAGATCGTGGGGGGTGGGGGGGGGAGGTGGAAGCGAGAAAGACAGAATGGAGTGAGGTGCTGTATTGCTCACATCACATTACAGTGTGGAAAGGATGACTATTTTTTGTGTGTGTAATTTCCTCTCCATCCCCAACACATACATGGTTTCTAATAAATACTAGGTACCCCATACAATATGTAGACATTGTAGGCAGTAAGATTTTGGATCAATATAGGGAATTTTTAAAAACTAGGATTGGGGGAAAAAAAGGTGTAGAGGGCCTCATCAGACAGTGAACTCTCTAGTGTATATTCAAACAGATGGTTGATTGATCATATGTTATGGATGCTACAGAAAGAAGTCCTTTATGGGGCAAGAGTCCATGCTGAAAGGACCTCTAAGGTCTCTTCTCATGATGATTATTATGACCTATAGTTCTGCCATTGAGCAAAAGCAATATGAGTGTTGGGGAGAAAGTATGTCCATAATTATTGGGGTAAATGGTGGGAGTAGTTTCTCATTTCTAGTGGAAAATTTGTAGTTTATCATCCTTGTTTATTTGAAATTTATATCAGTATTCTTCATTAAATAGAAGCATCATTCCCTGGCAATAGCAAATTTCACTCAAACTCACTCATTGTGAGTCACTGACACTTAACCAGCGTGATTGCATAATCACAGAACTTTCTAGTGGGCCTGATTGCATGGATTTAGCTGGCCATTTGGACAACTTAATAGACTCAGACACTCTGCAGAAAGTTCGAGCAAATGCCTCTAATTTGATGTCGTTAGTTGTGGGCTAATTTTTTCTCTTGTATCAACCTTCGTAGCTAATTAGATGGCAGATTCAAATCTTCATGAATTTTTCAGGCTGATACTTGTTCCTTCTCAGCACTAATTTGCTATTATCAGTAGAACTACTGTGGTGTTGATTGTTGGTCTTGTTTGACCTGTGTTCTTCTATTCAGATTGAAATTAGTTGAGGGACTCTAGCCATGGGTCACTTGGTAAATCTTTTCTTCAAAAATAGCTTTACTGTGGAGGACTTTCTTTTCTTGTTCTCCACTAACTTCCACTCTAGCCCTTTTGTTTGGGCTTCTTGTTGCAGGCAAATGCAGTTTTGTAGAATTTTACCATGGGGCTTTGGAAAATAAAAATTAAAAACAAACAAACAAACAACTCACATACATTCACAATCCCCAATATAATGCTTATGGTGTAGCTAATTGGATTGGTTTTGATAGTGAAGTACATCCCATTATGATTCATAATGAAAATTTTGCTCTAATTTTGTGCAGGATATTGGGAAATTTCCCTGATACTAATAGCTTACATTTGTTCTTTTGAGGTTTGCAAAACACTTTCTTTACTGTAGTATATGACATAGGTAATTCAATTCACACCATATCCATTTTACAGGTGAGGAAACTGAGCCTCAGAGAGGTTCAGTGACTCACTGAGAGTCACAATATATTGTCAGAATTGAGATTCACACCCCCTTCTCCTCACAACAATGGTGTTCTTTCCACTATACCATGGTGATAAAAAAGGGACATGCCAATTCACTTGGATCTTCTTTGGATATGCAGTAGGTGGGTAGGTAGGAGGTAGCTAGGGTCCCTCAAATGAATAAATTTTAATTTATTAATTTAATTTAATCAAGGGGCAGCTAGGTGGTGCAGTGAGTAAGAGCGCCAGCCTGGAGTCGGGATGACCCAAGATTAGTTCCAGCCTCAGTACTTAGCACCCACACATAAATAACTAGCTGTGTAACCTTGGGCAAGTTACTTAATCCCAGTTGCTTTAAAAAATAATAATAATTTAATTTAATCAAAATTTGTAGCCATGAATGAGAATCAGTAATGAAACAGTAATGTTTCTATTATACAGTTCATCTTTACTAATTCTTATTCATTGGTAGTGATTTCTAGTTAGTAAATAGCAAGTGTGTCATTGGCTAGGTGATAGATTTGGTTTACCAAAGGAGTAGAATAATCAAAAGATTGATGCTTAGGACTGCTAGGTTCTGGCTTAGTCTTCTTTGGCCCAAATGTAAGCTCTAGTACCCTGGATGTATTCTCTGTATTCAACCCCTAGAAGAGGAGAAGAAGAGTATTTAGTAAGGAAACCTCTCAAACTTCCCCCTCTAGCTGTTTCTGTTTTCCATTGGGGAAGGACCGGACTGTATACTATTTATCAACTATCTGTCTCTTTTCCGCTCTCCCTCCCATTTTGTACATCATCAGGGACCCAGGGCTATTCTCTAACTAGAAAGGAAACAGCTATATTGGAATACAAAGGGTCACTTTACTCATAGGCATACATACTTTTTAATTAAAAAGTGTTTTATTGCTTTTGTTAAGTAATTAAAATTTACAAAGTAATTTCCCACAAATATTTATTAATATTAAGTTGTTCTCAGCGTACACAAGTAAATAGCAAGCAATTGTTTTACTCTGCATCTGTAATTAAAATGACTAAGTAATTATTTTTTTCTTTGAGTGCAGTTGACACTATCACATTTTTCTAACTTTTGGTTCAGACTCATTTCCATTACTGAGTGCTTTATAGAAGCAAAGATAACGGGTGTCTGCTAGCATAGAGGAAGGCTGCTTCTCTTTCTAACCTTATGCAACACACAAATAACTCCCCCCCCCCCGTTTTCTATTTCCAGCTTTCCATTGTTCTGTTCTCTTAATTCTCTTGATTTTCCCTACCTCCTCAATCTTCTTGGTCTTCATGTGACCATCAACCACCCTATGGTCATTTGAACTTTTCCAATATTTAGTATCTGCACTGCCAGTACCATAGTTGATTCTATACTGTTCTGTCTTTCTCCAGTTCTTTGCTGTGAATTTATTTCCCAAGCTTTACACATAAGGTTGTGGAGGAAAGGGATGATGCCATCTTTTGTCTTC
This sequence comes from Gymnobelideus leadbeateri, assembly GCA_011680675.1. Taxonomy (NCBI): domain Eukaryota; kingdom Metazoa; phylum Chordata; class Mammalia; order Diprotodontia; family Petauridae; genus Gymnobelideus; species Gymnobelideus leadbeateri. The sequence continues at coordinate 285,960 of WOXC01004064.1, forward strand.
CCCATAGGGGAGAGTCATTTGTTTTAATATAATAAACACTGATTGTGGAATCAGAGGAACTGAGTTCAAATTTCACTTTTACTTGCTACCTATCTGCCTTTGTTTAAATCATTCCCTCTTTCCTAATTCATAAAATGAGAAGGGTAAAACAAAATATTTTCTTTAAATATACTTTCCTTCTTCTAATCCCTATGCGAAGCCACAGTTTATAGGAATAATTATGTAATGACCTATAATACCCTAGTCAAAGTATACACACAAACACACATACACATTACATGCAAAATATTTAATAGGCATTATATCATTTTATTCTCACAAGGACTCTGGGATGTTGGAACTATTATTATCCCTATTTTTCAGAGAAGGAAACTACAACTGAGAGAGGTTCAGTGATTTGTCCAGGACGACACAGCTAGGAAGTATTTGAGGTAGGATTTCAACTCAGGTTTTCCTGACTCCAGGTCCATTGCTATATTTATTGTGCCAAGTAGTTGCAAATGGCTTGAATTTATACAATACTTTATTACTATTTTAAAGCATTTTCCATCTCAGAGCTGTCTTAGTTTCACATCATCTACTTCTTCCAAACATTGGAATTTCTCTTGATTTATTTGACCTAAGTTCCAGAAGTTCCCCCAAATAATCTTACTGTGCCATTTTCCCAGTCAGGTTACATCAATCAACTTGTAAACATTTATTAATTGCCCAGTATATGTTGGGCACTGGAGACACAAAGACACAAATAAAATAGTCTCTGCTTTTAATGCTATTCTATCAGGGGAGACAGCATTTCCACCAGTAATTCAGAACATATAGTCTTATCTCTATTTTGTAGATGAGAAAAATGGCTTCTAGTTTAAGAAACATTGTACTAGCCCAAGTAGCCAGGTATCATAGCAAACTCCATAGCAATTCACAGAAAATAAATAAGATAACAATAATATTGGCCTCTTTAATTCCCTGATGCTTTAAAAAGAGCTCTGAACATGGATGCAGCAATGTAACTCAACTGTAGTAAAAAAAAAAAAAAAGGCAAAAAAAATTAATGAAATCAATACAGAACCAAAACATTTTAACACTGACTAATTCCACCTGCCTATCTTTTTTTTCCTATAGAGATTAGACAAGAAGATATAACATCTCTTGGGAAGGACTGGGCCTTATAAGGAGGCAATGTTTCTATCCAGCCTCATGATGTGATTTGTGGGACAAGGGAAAACACTCCACCAGAATATAGTGGCAAAATGGCTGCCTGAAAGGGAGTTCCCTGCTCAGTTTCCAAATGCTTTCTCCAGGAAAAACCTAAAAATCATGCAAGTCCAAATAATGTTTAAGAAATCTATTAAGATTTATATTTATTTATAGCAAATGACCAGCCGCTTCAGAAATGACTATACAAAAAAGTTAGCCAAATGCCCATCAATAATAAGAAAAGAGTTTTTTTACCTGCAAAATCAGAGCAAGTACAGGCCATTCATCAGACAGTACTCCTCTCAGTTAAACCAGAGATGGGGCAGTGAAACTGGTAGTTTCAATACTATTTATCTGGAGGAAGAGGGGAAACCTCCCTTGAAAAGACCCAAAGTGATCAGAAACCCATGACAGGGATTTTGGAAACTGGAAGTTAATATAACAGGCAAGGGCCAATTTAGTCTCAGTAGCATTCAGTAGATCCCTTCAGGCCCAAAGTCCATAAAACTCAATCCGGAGACACCATAGTTGACCTTGATACTCCAACACCATGGACCTCAACAGATCCTAATCCAAAGAAGGAGAGGTCATTGAACAGATGATTATCCTAACCAAAAGTACAACAGGAGGGTGAGCCTGCACCTGACACAAAGCTCCAATTTAAGAACTAACTCTAGAGAGATGAATAAATCAAAGAAGATAGAGTGATGCAGCCACCAACATTCTAATAGGAGGAGAGAAAGGGGAAATTATTAGAACCATTTTCTGTTCAAAGGGAGGTATTAAGGGAGTTAAATAATAAAAAAAAAGAAAGACAGGAGTGGACTGGTTATGTTTTGAGTGTTTTAAGAAGGAAAAGAGAGGGGAATATTAAAGGATTATACTAGTATAGAAAAGAGGAAGAAAGACATGGAGTTTATTATTTCTCATAATTGAGGCATAGGCTAATAAGTGTACATACACAAAGAATAGGGAAAGGTTGTTTTGTTTTGTTTTGTTTTGTTAAGAAAAACACATTTTATTCATCTTTAGTTCTTCCAAAGTTGAAAATATCAAGTCCTACTGCTAAGGAGAAATAAAGCAAAACAAAACAAAAAGCCTCTCTCTCTCTCCTAAAGTCACAGGACACAGAGTGATCTGTTCTGGGACGGGTGATTGCAGAGAACTAAGAGGGGAGATGGCAAGCAAAAATCCCTCCTACGTACTTCAAAGAAACAAACAAACAAACAAAAAAACCTGTTCAACAGAAACTGTGATAAATACAGGACAATGCAAGACAAGTAAAAATGAAGAACAGTGACCAGTGGCTATGTTGTCTTTCTTTCCCCCCTTCCTTTCTTTCCCTGATAAGATCTTCTAGGATACTGAACAATTTTTCTCATCCACAATTGTTGTTGCCCTCTAGATTTCTTTAGGAATTGAATATGGGGTACAACTATTCCTTCTTGGATGAGAAGTTCATACAGAAAAGCAGTATTATTTTCTCTTGCCCACTCTCTGTCACTTAGAATTTGTGGGGAAAAAAGTGTGACAGTGAGGCAGGGAAACACTGCTTGTCTCATCTTTGGAGACAGCAGGAAGACCTTGCATGAGTTGAGAAAGTAGGTAGAGGGAATGGCAATTACTGAAGTTGCTGCATGGAGCTTATGGATTATAACAGCCTATTCTTTCCTTTCAGATTTCCCTCACTTTTATCTGAATTGGGCAAATAAGAGTTTGATGTACACATACACCCAACAGTTTAGTGGAGGAATATATTAAACTTAATAAGTGTAGCAGCAATCACCCCAGCATCCTCAGGGTGGCTGCCAACACAGGTTCTTAGATCTGCTTTTCTAAAGGAAGGCAACTCAAAATGGGTTAGCAATCTTGCTTTAATCAATCAAACGTATCATTTACCTAGTTCAGGGGAAAAGTCAGCACCCCAAACTTCAGAGTATACAGACAGAAATTACAAGAAGACAGAGAGACAAACAGATCAAGCAGACAGGCCTCCAACTGTCCAACCATTACATACATCCATACCTAGTCAGAGTTGCCAAGGAGGGAAGCATCAACATCTGGGTTTTCAAAGCTGGGGGACTCTCAACGGCTGCCCAGAGTCTTGTCTGGTCAAATCACACAACACTTCTCAAACAGAGCCCCAAAACAAAGCCTCACATCAGGGTTTATATAGCCTTCTCTTGGGTCAAAGGATGTAACAACCCTCTTGACCCACTGCTCAATCACAAAGCACCAAGGTGTGGTCATTCCTGAAAAACAAGCCTCCCACCACAGGCTCCAGGTGCAATTAACCTAAGGGCAGGGAAGATCTTAAAAATTTACATTCCTATAACAACAAGCTAACAGGTGAAGATAGAGAGGGTGGCCTAAAAGGGAAGGTAGCACCAGGGAGGGAATAGTAATTAAAAAGTCCTGATTTTCAGTAGACATGAAAATAAAAGAAGAAGAAAGGAAAGACAAAAGGTAATTAAGGGATACTCATGAATTGGGGAATAGTTGAATAAATAGCAATATATTAATGTAATGGATTGTACAATAAGAATGAGGAGACTATTCCAAGATTGCTGGGAAGTGTGAATTGATGATGTCTAGTAAAGTGAGTAGAAACATATGAATAGTTTATACAAGTACAACATCATAAAGAAAAATGATTTTGAGAGTCTTGAGAATTATAATGAAAGCAATAACAGGCCACATCTCCAGAAGACCTATCATGAAACATGTTACCAACCTCTTGACAGAGAAATAATGGAGCCAAGTCACAGAAACACACACACACACACATGTGCACACACACACAAACATATTCATGTATATACATATATATATGTGTGTGTGTGTGTGTGTGTGTGTGTGTGTGTGTGTGTGTGTGTATCTATCTATCCATATGTGGACAGAGGGAAGGAAAAGATGTCATGGTCCTCTTTGAGAACAAAAGACCAACAAATACCTCTGTGAGTAATGGAACTGTCCAACTGGGCAACACAGCTCTTTCTTTTTTCTTTCCTTCCTTCCTTCCTTTCTTCCTTTCTTCCTTCCTTCCTTCCTTCCTTCCTTCCTTCCTTCCTTCCTTCCTTCCTTCCTTCCTTCCTTCCTTCCCCTCCACTTACATAAGGTATCATACCTTTACTTCTGGGTGCTCTTCCCAAAAGATTGTAAATTTTGATCACTAAAACCTCTCAAGATTTCTTTGGAATTTACAGGGTAGACTTCTTTCTTAAAAATTATGCCTTAAACCCAAATCACTGTGGTTCCCATTGATTATCCAACAGCAGGTCCTAGACCAAGCCTTTCTTGATCATTGTTTGGGCCCTGATTATTTCAGAGTAACATAAATAACAACTTTTTCTTTTTTTTTCTTCAAATTAAATTTTATGTTTATTTTTAGTTTAACATCATTCATTTCCAAAATACTTTAAGTTACAAATTTTCTCCCTGTCTTTCCCCTACCTACCACCCCAAAACAGGGATCTCACTATATACCCCTTCTCCCAATCTGCTCTCTCTTATATCCTCCTCCATCCCCCCTCCAACTTTCTGATAGGACAAGATGGATCTCCATACCCAAGTACCTGTATATCCTATTTCCCAGTTGCATGTAATAATAATAATAATAATAGTAACAATATTTTTAAACATTTGATTTTGAAACTTTAAATTCTAGATTCTTTCCCTTCCTCCCTCATCACCCACCCTTACTGAGAAGATAAGCAATTCCATACAGGTTGTGCATGTGTAGTTAGCAAAAAATTTTCATAGAGGATATATTGTGAAAGACTGACTATATTTCCCTCCATCCTATCCCACCCCATCTTGTCCTATTATCTACTTTGACCCTATCCCTTTTCAAAAGTGTGTGCTTCTAACTATCCTCCCCCCAACCTGTCCTCCCCTCTATCATCCCCCCTGTCATCTCCCCCCACCCCACTCTCCTCTAGGGTAAGATACCCAATTTAATGTGTGTGCCATTCCCTCCCTAAGCCAAATTCAGTGAGAGTGAGATTGACCCTTTTGCTTTCCTGTTCTTCCCCTACATTGTAACAGTTATCCCTTGCCTTTTCTATATGAGATAATTTACTCCATTCTATCTCTCCCCATCTCCTTTCATTATATTCCTCTCTCACCTCTCAATTTCACCTTTTAAATAGTATTCCTTCCTATTCAATTGATCCTGTGCCCTCTGTCTATGTATACCTGTATACATATGTACACATGCTTATATATGTATTTGTATGTACATATACCCTCCTATATGTGTGTGTGTGTGTATATATATATATATATATATATATATATATATATAATACACACATATATATTTTTATTCCCCTTAACTATCCTCATACTGAGAAAAGTTTCATAAGTTACAATTATCATTATTCCATGTAGGAATATAAGTAGTTCAATTTTGATAAGTTCCTTATGATTTCTTTTCCCTGTTTACCTTCTCATGCTTCTCCTGCTTCTTATTTCTGAAGGTCAAATTTTCTATTCAACTTTGTTTTTTTCATCCAGAATGCTTGAAAGTCCACTATTTCATTGAATAACCATATTTTCCCCTGAAACATGATACTCAGTTTTGCTGGGTAGGTGATTCTTGGTTTCAATCCTACCTCCTTTGAGCTCTGGAAAATCATATTCCAAGCCCTTTGATCCCATAGTGTAGAAGCTGCCAGATTCTGTGTTATACTGATTGTGTTTCCACAGTATTTGAATTGTTTCTTCTTTGCTGCTCATAATATTTTCTCCTTGATCTGGGAACTCCAGAGCCTGGCTATAATATTCCTGGGAGTTTTCTTTTTGGGATCTTTTTCAGGAGGTGGTTGGTGGATTCTTTCAACCTCTATTTTGCCCTCTGGTTCTAAAACATCACAGCAATTTTCCTTGAGAATTTCTTGAAGGATGATTTCTAGATTCTCTTTTGATCATGGCTTTCAGGTAGTCCAATAATTTTTAAATCATCTCTCCTGGATCTATTTTCTAGGTCAGTGTTTTTTTTCCAATGTGATATCTCACATTGCCCTCTATATTTTAAATTTGTTTGGATCTATTTAATAGCATCTTAATTTCTCATAAAGTCATTAGCTTCCATTTGCTCCAATCTAATTCTGAAGGAATGATTCTCTTCAGGGAGCTTTTGAGATTCTTTTTCCCTCTGGCAAATTTGGCTTTTTAACACATTCTTCTCCTCATTCCCTTTTTGAGCCTCTTTTGCCATTTGAGTTAATCTTTTTTCAAGGTGTTATTTTCTTCAGTCAGGTTGTTGACTGGCTTTTCATGATTTTCTTGTATCATTCTCATTTCTCTTCCCAATATTTCCTCCACTTCTCTATTTTGGTTTTCAAAACCCTTCTTGAGCTCCTCCATGGCATGGATTGCTGTGCTTGCTTTGCTTCCTTTGCTTGTTCATGTTGCCACTCAATTACTTGACTTTTGGGCTTTTTGCCACAGTAGGACTCTGTTTCTAGAGAGGAGAGCTTTGTACCAAATTGCTGAGGTTTTCATAGATGCCAGAGTTATTAGTTTCCTGCCCTCTCTGAAGCCTTCATATCATCTAGCTCACTGGTCACCTACTCCAGGACCTCCACCCTAGACAGCAATCCAGATCCAAGCAGGTTAAAGCAAGAAAGATTTCCCCTCAGAATGGTTGCTTGGTCCACCTACAATCTACAGTATAGGAGCTCTGAAGTAGCCACATGGTGGCAGCCACCACACCTCAGCCACTTCTTCCTCTGGGGGGAGATACCAGAACATTCCTTCTTCCCTCCCAGTTCAAACAGAGTTGTACACTGACCTTTTACTTTGTCTTTGGCATTTATGGATCGATAAGTCTGGAAACTGCCACCACTGCTGGTGATCCACTCTCTTGAAGTCCACTCTAGCTGCTGCTCGTTGGGGCTACCCTGGGGCTAAAACTTCAGGCTCATGTAGGGCTGGGCTTGGCCCCAGCTTAGTACAATAGACCCTTCCTGTCTGCTTGCCGGCCTGTTTCCAGCAGGAGATTTGTTTTTCTCTGTCACTTTGTGGGTTCTGTAGCTCTAAAATTTGTTTTGAGGTATTTGAGGTGGTTATAAGGGGAACTCAGGGAGTTTTCCTTCTTCTATGTTGCCATCTTGGCTCTGCTCCTCAATCGGAACTTTTTTCTATTTTGTCCAGAAACCCTAAGGGTCTTTCCCAGTTTTTTTTTTTTTTTGTACTAGTTGAAAAAGGCCATTTTCTGCCTCATTTTTCACCTAGCCTTAAAGACCTTAACTTAAAAATGCCAAGGCCTCCCACTGCATCCAGGGCCATCTCCAGTCACCCTGATCTCTATCTTGCCAGTGGACCCAGATGGCTCCAGAAGAAAAAGTGAGATTGGTGACTTTATACAACCCTCCCTCACTTAAATCCAGTTGACTTACATGTCATAACATCACTTCCCTGATGTCATGATCCTCTTTGTCAATGAAGGATAAACAACAACAACATATATATCTATCTATACAAATTTGCCCAATGGCAATGGTCATATCCTACATAGACAGGATATTGTCATTGGGAAGATTTGTATCACTTACTTATGTTTATTTTTGTCTCTGCTTTTAATTAATGATAAATAGTTATTAAATGTCTTCCACATTCTGAACACTGTACAAAGTGCCAGGGATACAAATAAATAAAAGAAAAATAGTCTCTCCTCTCAAGGAATTTACAGTCTAATAGAGGAAGATAATACACAAAGAGGAACCAAAAATGGTGAGTGTTCCAGAGTATCCAGTCAGGGAACATAATGAAGTGGATGATGAAGCTGCAACCAAACAGTGCAGCAAGTGGCAAATACAATGACTGGCATTTTGAACTCTTTATAAAAAGGAAGCTATGGGAGGAGTTTGTTGTTCCACCCTCTAGCAGTCCAGACAAAGAGGCAGAAGCTACTGATAGTACAAATGAAGTGTGAGTAGGGAAAGCTAAAGCAATCTCCATACCTGGGGGAATTTGGGCAGGGTGAGTGGCTGCAGGGGACCAGCTCACAATAGTAATGCTAAAAAACAGAGTTAAAGACTTTCACAGAAGCACTTTTAAAAATGCATAGCAGAGAACAGAAGGAAGTAGGAAATGAAACACATACAAACCAGATACATGATTTTCAAAATCATGTGTTGAAATCATTACATAGCTTTTTTTAAAGCAAGAAATATGGAATGGAAAACCATGTGTGTTCTCTGGTTCTTTGGAAATAAGTATTTTACCCTTTTAAATTCAGAATAATGATTTTTAAATGTCTCCACTATTTCTAAAATATATCTCCAATCCATTTGCTTTATGAAGCTTCATCATTACAGGAAGTGGGCTGAGAAAACCGGAATCAAGAAATACTAGAATTAAGAATGGGAGGACCATTAAAGATAATTGAGTTGAATCCTATCACTTTACAAATGAGGAAACTGAGGGCCAGAGAGGTTAAGTGATTTGACAAAGTCACCCAGATCATAAGCAAATGACCTAGAATTAGAATTCCATTGATTCATCTTTTTTTTTCTCCCCACTGTGTGACCCTGCTTTCCTCAAATCTGGGTTCAAGTTCCAACTGTGCTCCTTAACAGTTTTTCAAACTTAGATGTCATAGTGAACCTGTCTGAGAATGATGCTCCTATCTGTAAAATGGGAATAATAAAACTTATACTAACTACCTCACCAAATAGAAATATCAATTCAGATAAGGATTGTAAAGTCTGTCTTGTGGTCCTAAAGTGATACAGTCACTGTTAGCAATTATTATTAGAGATTTGTTCCTTTGAATGAAGGACTCCTTAGTCTGGAAGGGACCTTGAAGTATAACCAATTCAATCCTTAACCCATATATTTCCTCTCACAACATTCCAGTGGATGGTCAACTAGCTTCTGCTTGAACAACTTGGGTGAGTGGGAATTTTTAACCTTAAAAGGCATTTTATTCTGTTGTTCTATATTTGCAGCAGTAAGAATTTTCTTTACCATATTTATCTGAAATCTACCTCCCTGAAATTTCCACCCATTGGTGCTGGTTAAGCCCTTGATGGTGGTAGTGGTGGGAGAGGCCAAGCAAAACATACTAAATCATTAACACTTTATTAAGAAACAGTGCAGTATAAGAAAAATAGAAATGGACCTGGTGTTAAGGGGATCAGGGTTCAAGGCCCTTAAAACACCTACTACTTGTGTAACTTTCCCCTCAGCCTCAATTTCCTCATCTGTTTAAAAAAAATTGACAATATCAGTACTATTTGGAGTTTGGAAAGAAGTACTCTCTAAGCATTAAGTCACTATTTAACCTTTCTGGGATTCAGTTTTCTCTATAGTAAATTAGGAAGCAGAATTAAATGAATTATAAATCCCCTTCTAGTTTTAAATTCTCTGAATATTATGAGCTTGGTAATATAATTATTTTTAACATTGTATCATAAAATTAGATCTGGAAGGTATGCAGTCCAACCTTCCCATTAGTGGAGGAAATGGAGGCCCAAAGAGGTGAGGTAAATTTAACTTGCCTAAGATCGTATAGACAACAAATGATGGGAATATTGTGGCACAGGCATGTGAAATGATTTGCCTATGTTAAACGTGGGGACTATGTGAGCCATGACTTCGACCCATTTCTTTTAACTTTTAGTTCAAGATGTTGAAGTGATTATTGGATGGTGAAAAACAAAACATGTGAAGGGGAAAAAAATGGCTCAGTGAGGGAGGAGGTGTTGGGGAGGAAATCTTCACCAAACTTGAAGGTTTACAACAAGCTGATCTAACAACAAAGAAGGAAAGAGAATGGACAGATAGACGATTATAGAAGTAAGGGGCAAGTTATTGGAAGGAGAAAGTCAAGAGAGAGAGAGAGAGAGAGAGAGAGTGTGAAAGAGAGGGGAGAGAGAGAGGGGAAGAGAGAGAGAGAGAGAGAGAGAGAGAGAGAGAGAGAGAGAGAGAGAGAGTGGGGAAAGAGACAAAGACAGACAGAAACAGAAACAGTAACAGACAGACAGACACACACAAAACAAGCGTACCTGCTTCAGGTATTAAGATATTGCTTGCGAGTAAGCTGCATTTTCATTCTACAACCATCCACAACAGTCCAGATGCTATCAGTATTATGAAGTTCTCCTTTGGCCTCAAGAGACAAATTCCCATTCTTTAAATGGAGCCAACCTTGCTATTACATACAATGCAATTTAACTAGAGATACTAGCCATCATTAACTAGAAGTATCAGCTATCACTGTCTATTTCCCTTCCACTAGTCTCTTCTCATTATCATCCCTACTTTATTTCTGGGCTTGTAGGCTTAGCAGTATGATTCTCTTGTGTTCTAACTTAAGATCATCAAATCAGCCAAACAAATGAGCACCTTGGTATAAGAAGAAATAGCAGTGAATGGACGAACAATCAGGAGCCCTGTGTACCAGACGTTGCTTGGTGACTAACTAGCTGTGTCATCTCTGATCTGTTCACCTTTATTAGATGATCTCTATGAGCATTTCAGATATGATATATTTTGTTTTTTTAATATCTGCTACATATAGAACACTATTTTCTTTCTCCCTTTAAAATAATTTGACCACGTGATTGAAGAGTTTAATTTCTCTTTCAGGGCCTCTGTTCTTGGCTACTTTAAATACTGGAGACCATACAGTTCCATTTAACCATGGAATAATAAATGAACAAGAATTGCTTTTTGTTCCTTGATTTTCTGATATGCCAAGATGATTGAATTCAGGAGCATGCTGGAGCCAATTGGTAAATGTTCAGTGTGAATATTTCTACCTCAAAAATTGGTAAATGCTCCAAATCAGACTTGGATTTCTTGTTCTGTTGATTGCCTATATTTAAGAAAGTAACACAACATGTTAATAATGCATATTAAATTGAAAAGTGTATTGTGTACACATTCAGTGAACTGATACCACAAACAGTAAGATCATGAAAATGAAGGGCTTTGGCCATCTACCAGGGAGTTTTTCTGTGTATAGAGTATGGGAAGCATCAGGGGGATCCTGGAGGCCTTCCTTTAGGGCATAGTACTTGAGTCAAGCCTTCATGAATTAAAAGAATTGAACAGAATTGAGGAAATCATTCAGGATGAGGAGGAACACCAGAATTTCAAGGATGGATGGGGAAAGGAACCTGGATTGATTGATTGATTGAATGAGCTAGTAAATGAATGAAAAAGCTCAGCACTATAAGGAAAAAAGCAAAGTAGTCCCTGTTCTCAAGTAGTTCACATTCTTATGGAGTAGACAAGATATATAAAAGGTTTCAAGTTAGATGGAAGGGCCCTTTGGGTAGAGCAACAAAGAAAGGGATAGTAATGCATTCTTTTTAATGTCATTTCAATTAATGAAAGAATATCTATTTCTTACTTTTAAGCACATGAAAGTCCCTAGTACTTCGGACAATAAGAGTAGTGTCAAGAAAACCTAGAATGATTCAAATATCAAAGAAGGTCATAGACGGCGCCTAAGGCTTTGAAGAAGTATGGAAGTCTGACTATTGAGATAAGACTCTTTGATTTGTCAATTAAGAAATCACTGATAGTATTAGAAAGAAAAGTTCATTTGAATTAAAAGACCAGAAGCCAGACAATAGAAAAGAGTTGGAAGAAAAGTGAAGGCATCAGTCATAGAGGTAGCCTTGTCAAGAAATTTTGCCACAAAAGGGAGAAAAGATGTGGGATGACAGTGGGTGGGGATGGATTAAAGTGAGGGCCTTTGGAGAACGGGTTGGATACAGTTTGGATATGTTTGGATACAGTTGGATATGTTTATAGGCAATAGGGAAGTAGCAAATAGATGAAGAAAAGCTAAAGAAAAGTGAAAAAATAGGGAGATAGAGCAATCTGCTGAGGAAGGGATAGAATAGGATCCTCTGTATGTAGAGAGATTTGTCTTGGGGACGAGAAAGACCACTTATTATCTTAATATCTTAATAGCCAGAAAAAAAGTAGAAATAGTATCAGAAGACATCTAGGTGATATAAGAGGAGGAGGAGGGGGACAAAGAGCTCTAAGCGAATTTCTTTTCTGGGTCTTTGTTAGTCTTGGTTACTGAGGCTATTTAGATATATGGCACTTGAAGAGGCAGTTGCTTGGTCCCTTCTCCACAAGGGTTTCTTTCTAAAATAGTAGCTGGAGGCCTAGGCTGGAAGCAGGGTGAGTAGCATGGAGATGAGTATGCCATTCCTACATGCCTTGTATTTACCAATCCCTGATGTATTGATGGCTAAGAACACTGACTGAAGTATAGGCATAACACACAGGTTTGATTAGGAAATGCTGCATGCTAAAATTAGATTTAAAGTACACTAAGACTATTGGAATGTGCTGTATTATTAGTACAAAAAGTGTGATTATTATTTTGTTCTATGGAGTTTAGCTAGAAATAGTCCTGGGACAAATGACTATCCTGTTATTATTCTTTTTATATTTAATGTTCTGCAGACTATTACACAAGTGGATGAAATCATTGCTTCATATAGTACTTATTCCAGTAGAAGACACAATTAAGGGAGTAATAAATGGTCTGGTTAGAAAGATAAGATCCTAGGATCATAGATGTGGACCTGGAAGGGATCTGAGTCCAGGCCCTTCAGTTTACAGATGAGGAAATGAGGTTGAAAGAAGTTCAAAGACTTATCCAAGTTCAAATAGCAGTTGGATAAAGACTATGAAGGGCTTTAAATGCATGGCAGAAAAGTTTGCATTTTTTTCTAGAAACTACAGGGAGAAAATAAAACTTGAACAAAAGAGTGACATGTCTTTTAGGAATATCAGTTTGGCAGCTGTATGGAGGATGAATTGGAGAAGAGATAGTGAAAGCAGGGAAATTAATTAGGAGACCCAAGATTACAGGAGAAAGATGATATGACCTTGAATCAGGGCAATGGTTGTGCTGGTGGAAAGAAGAAAAAAATTCAGGAGACTTAATGGAAGTAGAATTGAGGAGACTTGGCAACTAATTGGATATAGGGGTTGAGATATAGTAATAAAAAAGTCAACTTAGGTGACCATAAGGAGGTCAGAATAGAGAAGTCAAGAAGAGGGGTATGTTTTGGGAAGAAGATAATGGATTCTGTTGAATGTTAGAAGCTTCAAATTGGAGATTCCAGGAGGAAATCACTGATGTGGGACTAGAACTCAGGAGAGAAATTGGGGCTATTTAGAGCTAGGTATCATCTGAATAAAATCTGATAATTGTGCTGATTGAGAGAGAGACAGAAAAACAGACACCCAAAGAGACAGAGAAAGAAGACAAGACAGAACAGAGCTTTGGAGGATACTCACAATTAGGGTTCAGGACCTAGAATTCATCTAACAAAAGAAAGTGAGAAAAATAATCTAGACAGGGAAGAAGAAGGCTTGGAAGGGTATCATGAATGGAAGATAGACTATCCAGGAGAAGGTCATCAAGAGTGTGGAAAGTGGCCGAGAAATCAAGAATGAGGAATGACAAAAGGCCAGCATTTTTAGCAATTGAAAGAGCCTTAGTAATCTTGGATGAGATATTTTCAGTTTTATGATGAGATCTGAAGCCAAAATGGAACAGGTTTAAAAGTGAGTAAGTAGAAGGGAAGTGAAGATTATGAGCATAGATGGCTTTTTCTCAGAATTTTGCCTTGGTCAGGGAGAGAGATCACATGATAGCTTGAAAGGATAGTAGGGTCAAGTGATTTTTTTTTTTTTAACATGCTTATGTTATGTATGCCTCCTCAGGAGCAGAGACTGGCTTTTTGCAGTTTAATTACAATAACAATTTCTCAGTAAATATTTGCTGATTTATGAAAGATATTACCATCTATTTGTAGGAATGATAATGATGCAAAGCCAAGTTAAAACACAAAAAGAACACTGGATTTGGAGGGAACTGGGTTCAGATCCTGGCTCTGGTACTTGACTTATCACGTGTATCAGCTCAGGTAATTTATTTCACTTCTCTGGACCTTATTTTCCTCATCTGTAAAATAGGAAGAATTGGACTAGGTCTTCTTTACTATCCTTTTCTGTTCTAACATTCTAAGATCCTTTCCACATTTTTTCTGTCACTTCCTTTAATACCTTTAATTCCTTCATTAACTCTGCTCTAAAATGATTACTCTTAATAATAATGTTAATAAAATAATAATAGCTAGCATCTATATAGTGCTTTAAGATTTGTAAAAGAAATTTTTTACAAATGTTGTCTTATTTTATCTTTACAACAACCCTGGAAGTAGGTACCATTTTTACTGATGAGGAATCTGTGACTTGACTAGTGTCACACAGCTAGTGTCTATGGCAGGATTTGAACTCAGACCTTCCTGACTCCACCTCCAGCATGCTAACATCTGTGTCTCCTACCTGTCTTGGTTTGTGTTACTTCAGTTCAGTCTGGCCTTCACTACCATGAACTTTTTGATTCTCTGTTTAGAGTTAAGATGTTAAAGGTAGAAGGAACATGAGATCCTGTTTGTTGTTGTATTGTTGTTTAGACACCTCAGATGTGTCTGACTCTTTGTGACCTCATTTGGGATTTTCTTGGCAAAGACATTGGAGTGGTTTGCCATTTCCTTCTCCAGTTCACTGAGGCGAACACGGTTAGGTGACTTCCCCAGGATCATGAAGCTAGGAAGTGACTGATGCTGAATTTGAATTCAAGAAGATGAATCTTCTTGATTCGGGGCCCAGCACTTGTGCACTATGGCCCTACCTAGCACTCCCTAGATCTCGTTTGACAGAAGTGCAAATTGAGTACCCAAAAGGATAAGTAAGAGACTTGGCCTGAGTTGACATGGCAGAACTGGAAATAGAACTCATGTCTCCTGATTTAGCTTAATATCTTATTTTCATATATCACTGTAAGGTTTACAAAATGCTTTTCTTGTTTAAAAAATGAACCTTGGGGGTTGTATTTTAAATATTATCTTCATTTTCCAGATGAAAAAATCAAGGCTCAGCAGTGTAAAATCATAGAAACTAGCTTCTACGGCCAGTTAGTGACAGAGCTGGGCTTCATACCATGACTCCCAATGTCTATCAGGCACAGGTCTCTAATGACATTGTGCTGTTCCTCTGCCTTGTGTATTAGTCTTTTGTTCCCCAATAGATTATAAGATCCCCACAGTTAGGGGCTGCATGTTTTCCTCTTTTTGCATCCTTTAGAATATTTTGTAACATTCTCTGCCTATATATGGTGTTCAGGGAATGGGTTCAATTAGTGGCATCAAGAAGTGTCATGGAGTGATGGAAAAAGTATTGGAGTTGGAGCAGAGAATTATAGTTGGAAGAGACCTTAGATGCCATCTTTTTAACTCCTTTTGAAGATGAAACCCTAAGGTCCAGATATTTAGAGTGACTTGCCCAAAGTTGCACAGGAAGTAGTAGTAGATGTAAGATTAAAGCCCATGTCCTCTGACTGCCTACAACATTATTTTCACTGTAGTAGACCCCTAGGTTCAGATCCCAGTACCCTTACTCTCCTGCTTTCCTAGATGCCCTAGGACAATTCTGATTCTCTCTGGGCCTCATTTTCCTCATCTATTTGATGAGAAGGTTGTACTAGATTAATCCCTCTATCTCTAAATCCTTTAAATGCAGTCTATCTCAGCTTATTCAGTGCTAGGATTGCTCAGCTAGCAGGGAATTCTGGTGCTGTGACTAAATAGTTTGCTAGTCCTTGGATGTTAATCTCTAACTCATTCCTTATAAAAACATCTATAAGTGGGAATACATTGAGAATCTGAATCCAATCTTTCCTAACCAAGAAGCAGTTTCCCTTTTCCTACGGGGTAGTGGGAAGAGCACTGAGCTATGAGCCAGGAGACCTAGGTTCTGTGAACAAATGAACCTTCCCTGACTAGTGCTGGGAATTCAATAGGATTATTATTGTATATTCAATATATATGGGATATTGTGAGGTCTAAGGGCCTTTAGATGAACATCCCCCTATTTGGAGCTGGCTTGAGCTGTGGCTCATCAATCTGAACCTAGAGATTTGAGTTGAGCCAGGGCTGAGACAAGCATAAAATATTCAATTGGACCCATCTGGTGAGTCTGTCACAGACATGCAAATAGAGAACAGAGTAGACACCGACTTTGGAGAACTGAAAGGACCATGTGAGAGTTGGTTGGAAGCAGCCATGGAAGGGTACCCACTGGGTCTTCTTTTGACATCTTCCATGGTGCAGCCAAATCTCGTGCTTCCTCCCATGGGGCCATACTAGTTGTCTCAGAAAGCTATGAAGGCTGGATTAAGCATAAGGTTCTTATGTTCTGTACTTTTTTTTTCAATTTCACTTTCTGTCCCTTAGTTATCAGCAAAGCCCAAAAGAAAACAAACAAACAACAACAATCTCTTTTTGAAGTAAACTAAAAGAAAGAGGGCGTCCTCATTCAGGCTAGGCCAGGATGGGTAGCAGCAGCAGAGAGGAAGAGGTGATATCACTTGAACAGCTTTGGGGGTAAAGTTTGAGTAGACACTGGAAGGGAAAATCCCAGGTGCTACTGAGGCTAGAATATAGCTTTGGGTAGTTTATCCTCTTTCTTTTGGGGGTCATTTTCTTACTGGTTCTATGTCCAGTTCTTTCATTAACTAGGCAGTCTTGGATGTATTACTGCTCTTCTCTTAGCTACAATCTGTAAAACAAATGGATTATACCAGTTTATCTCTTAGGTCCCTTCGAGCTCTAATAGTTCATAAACTCAGTCCCTTCCCTAGCTCTGGTTTTGTAAGCATTTTTGCAGTGTATTTCCCAGTTCCAGGAGCTCCAGAAATACTAGCTGTTTTAAGTGGAGATATATCTGTCCTCACATGGGCCATTTCCACATTCCATGAAGCTGTTAATGTCCATCCTCCCACGTACAACTTTTGAGAACAGCCTGAGACAAAGTCCAGAGGGCACACTGAAGGATTCTTACAAGGAGCTTATAGCCCGTCTCCCTCGGCTAATTTGCAAAAGCATTTTTTGATTTAAAACAGAAGGAAGGCAAATTCCTGGGAGAAAACTCACATTCACTAATGTTCCTCCTAGAGTGAGTTATGAGAGGGAGCCCCAGATGGATTACAGACGAAGGTTAAATTGTGAGGCACTAATTTGTAGAAAAGGTAAAGGTAGGGAAAGAGAGAAAGAAAAGACTATATACGTGTGTGTGCATATATATGCATATATATTTATATTCAAATACATGTAAATTTTGAATATTATATCTTGATATGATCCTGTGCTTCCCCTCTTCCCCTGCATTCCCACTTTCAAATAACCCAGTGATTTAAGGCTATCCATAATGGGTAGCCAGAAGAGCCCTGGGTTTAGTGTATGAAGACCTGAGTTCTAATCCCTATCTGCTACTTATAACCTATGTGACCTTGTATAAGTCATTAACCCACTCAGTCTCAGTTTCTGCATTTCTAAAAAGAGGGGCTTGTTTTAGAGGATATTTAAATGCCCTTTCCAATCTCAATTACTGTGCTTCTGTCTGATGTGGAAACAATGTGGGCATGGTTTCAGGAAGACACTAGCAAAAGAATGACCGGTTTTGATTCCAGAGGTTTGTTGATGAACTAGGCTTCTCTCTCACTAGAGAGTAAAGTGCGTGTGGAACAAAGCATAGTACATTCTTCAGCATGGGCATTGCCTCAGTTTTGTTTAAACATAACTCCTTGTTGTACAAAAAAA
Source organism: Gymnobelideus leadbeateri (assembly GCA_011680675.1). NCBI lineage: Eukaryota > Metazoa > Chordata > Mammalia > Diprotodontia > Petauridae > Gymnobelideus > Gymnobelideus leadbeateri. The sequence continues at coordinate 303,809 of WOXC01004064.1, forward strand.
AAAAAAAAGGGGTTCTATTTTGGACGGGGGGGGCGGTAAAATTCAATAGCTTTAAGGACTTAGAAGATTTTCCTTTTCTCAAGCTTGGATTTCTCTCTTTCTAGCTTGTATCTGTTGTTTCTAGTTCTGTCCTCTGGTGCCAAGCAAAACAAATCAGATCCTTCCTCCCATGGCAATCCTTTAGGCATAATTGCTTTTCCCAAGTTTTCTCTGGGCTACATGTACCCATTTCCTTTAAACAATCCTGGCATGGTATGAACTTGAGGCTACCTATAATCCTGGTTGTTCTGCTGAATTAACTCCAGCCTTCCAAAAACCTTCCAAAACTGTAACCCCTAAAAACTGAGCTCAGTGCTTCACATGTCACCTGACCAGGACAGAGGATACCAGATTTATCACTTCCCCTGGCCTCCATACTATAGATTCATTGACAAATCATAGTTGAAAGTTTTGTAGCCTAGTAAAATCTCCCAGAGTTTATTCTTCACTGGCATAGCCTTCAACAATTAAGGAGGCACTTTTACTCCATGATGTATCATTAAAGAAAGATCTTATTAGAAGACATTTCAACTAGAGATTAAAGTATTTGGGGGCCATTGAGTCCATGAAAGGGGACCACTGGAAGATTACTGAGCTAAAGCTTTACTAGGTTGCTATGAAAAGTTTCACTGAAAATGAACAAACAAAAACAAAATCCACTTCTTTTAAATCTCAGTTTAGAAAATTAAAAGGGGAAGGTTAATTCCCCCTCCCTTTTATTTTTTTTTTTTTGCAATGTAATAAGTATTTACTAAGCAATGACTAAAGTATCTGGCCCTATGTTTGTCAGTGAGAGAGAATGAGTATAAAACCCATATCCTGCCCTAGGGAAGCATACAATCTAGTAGATGGATAAAACAGACTAAATAATCATCAACAAACATTTATTGATCAACTAATTTATAGCAAGCACTATCTTAGGCATACAAAGAAGGAAATAATCCCTAGTCTCTAGTAAACAAAACAGTTAAATAAGCCATATGAGACAGAGTGTGATTCAAGCGATAAATAGGATCATTATGTCCATCTCTGGTTTATTTGTATAACAGTAGAAATAGTTCCCTGGTAACCAAAAAGAATGGTCGATCAGAGGACTATATCATTCATGTGATATTTATTTCATAAATATTTGGGTGTCTCAATTTATGAAAGAACATATGGATTTTTTCCAGATAAATATGATGTTTCTGACTCACCATCTAATGTAGGACAACTGAGGCTCTATCATCAAATCTTTGAGTTGGGAGGAACCTTCAAGGTCATTTGTTTGAGAGTGTGATGAAACATGAACACCCTCTAAAAACTCTGATAATGAAGACAGATGTACCTCATTGAACTATCTATACTCTCTCCTGTTTAATCATGGGACCCATGGAATGTCATTTGCCTGGTAGCTGGTATTTATGATATAGCTAGAACCATTACTCCACATAGCTGTAATGCAAAAGATTGATATTCTGGAACCCCTGATTACTGCCTAGAGAGCTTGAGATCTTCTAGCATTGTCAGAAAGGAGGGAGAATGGTGAAGGAAAAAGGACACTACACTAGGAGTGACAAGATTTAGAATCTAGTGGCACAGTGGATAGAGAGCCAGGTCTGGAGTCTGGAAGACTCATCTTCCTAAGTTCACATCCAAGCTCAGATAGTTACCAATTGTGTAACCCTGGGCAAGTCACTTAACCCTGTTTGCCTCAATTTTTTTCACCTCAATTTCCAGAAATGAACTGGAGAAGGAAATTAAAAACTACTCCAACATCTTTGCCAAGAAAACTCCAAATGGGGTCATAAAGTGTTGGAAATGACTGAAATGACTCAACAACAACCAAACTCTACCACTCATAAACCCTGTCATCTTGGGCAAGTCACAAACTCTCCGAGGCTCAGTTTTATCATCTGTCAAATGGGACTTATATAGTTTGTTGTGATGATTGAATGTGATCATTTGTATGAAACATCGTTGAAATAAAGTTCTATGAAAATGTGAGATCATTGTTATTCTTGCTATCACTAGAGAGTAGTGTAGTTATTGCCCTCCCAAAATACTAGGTAAAGATATTTGGCGAGTTATTTAAAGTTCAACAAAGGTGGTAAATAATTAAAAATGATGGTAGTGGGAAGCTCTGCCAAGAAAGGCTTAAAATTAGAATCCTTTTCCATGTGTGTTTAGTATCTCAAACTATATGATTGACCCTTCCTGGAAGGGGCTCCACATTTCCTTTACAAAGCTTTGGGGTTCCCCACAATACCCATAGTAGATCTCTGTAGAGGATATTCAGTAGTGTTGACTGATAGCCTTCCTAGAGGCAGGGGATGGGACCAAATGGCCTTTGTATTTTGGGCTCTGATTTTTCATGCCTAATCCACCCACGTGAAATATCTCTCACCTTCATAGTGAAGGACAAAATAGACCTTTCATATGAAATCAGAACTGCTTGAAGTTCTCATCAAAATGTTTTTTTTTTTTTATTATTCTGAAGGGACTTTGAATTCTCCCTCCCCCCATCTATTTCTGCACTTCCTGGGAGCTGAAATACTAAAATTCTATATGACAGGCTGCTCTTGAGATATTTCCAACTTAGCTGGAATCAGGATTTACCAGAAATGTTGTGAGACAGCTTGTTTAAGTGAGATTTCCTACTTGGTGTCTTTTAAAAAGAGAGAGAAAGGAAGAAAAAATAGTGATTTTGGATGGAGTTCAGCCACCCAGGACACATTTGGACATGTAACTGAGACAAACCAAAATGCCAGTCGTCTTCCAGTCCTCCCACTGTCCTTCTTCAGGAACATTTGGCAAAGTCATAAGCTTCCAGAGGACTTTGAAGACACAGACTTAGAATAAATGGATGTACACTTGACATGACTATAAAGTAATGAGATGGATTCCTTTAAATCAGGGGAAAAACCAGTTTTGTTACTTTAAACTTGCATCTCATATACACAATTTGTCCTCATTTATTCCAGGATCACTGTTCTGCCATTGGGCTCATTTATTAAAGGGAAACTGGCTCCATTTCCTTCCAAGACTTACATATATTGTTTTTAATTTTATCTATCTCATTTAATAGTTAATGTTTTAACTTTCAGCCTCCCTATCCAAACCAGGGAATAGAGAGAGGTGCATGAATAAAACTTAAGATATAGGTATGCATTTAGAGGGAGATTGAGCAAGGAATGAATATGTATGAAAGCTTATTTAAATGCCATATTTATGAGGAAAGGAAAAATATTGGAACCTCACTTTCCCTTTACATATTTTCAAAACACCACATGGGACTGAGTTGGACCCAGTAAAAAGTATGAAAAGTTGTGGAGTGTTTTAGGTTGTGTTGGGCATACCAGGAAAATAGAGAATCACTGAGCTCAGTTGTGTAGGATTTTTGTGTTGCATGCCATATAAAGGTAATGAGATAAGAAGAAATGTGAATTTAGTGTCTTAATTGCTGTGTGGTATCTAGCACGGTTCATGAGCTCTTGAGTCTTATTTTCTTCTTTTAAAGTTTGATTTAATTTGAATTCTAAAACCATTAAGTATTTTCTCTTCCTGTGGAAAAAAAAAAGGAAAATCATTGTAAAAATATGCATAGTCAAGCAAAACAAATTCTCCAAATTGCCCATGTACAAAAGTATGTATCTCATTCTTCATATTTTGTCCATCACACCCCTGTTAGGAGAAAGGTAGTGAGTACTGTTCATCACCAGTCCTCTGGAATCATGATTAATCATTAAACTGATCAGAGATCTTGTCTTTCAAAATTGTTCATTTTTTCAATGTTCTTATTATTGAATAAATTATTCTCATTCTGTTCACTTCACTCTGAATCAGTTCATAAAGTCTTCCCAGGTTTTTTCTGGTACCATCTCTTCCTTGATTTCTCACAGTACAATCATGGTTCATTACATTCACGTCATAGTTTATATAGCCATTCCCCAAATGAAAGACACTTCTTTAATTTCAAGTTCTTTGCCACTATTATAAATTTGATTGTACATGAAGGATCTTTTGCTCTTCCTTTTATGTCTTTGGGATTGTGCCTTATTTTCTCCTGCTTTTTTCACTCATCATAGAGACAGGAATGGCACGGGGCAAGACATAAGTTGCTTCCTGATCCAAAAAAAAATTAAAAAGATATGTTACTTTCCAGTAGAGGTATTGTTGATGCAGGTTTATACATTTACCTCTGCAGAGCTAAGGGTGGTTCTATGTGTTGAGTCATAGTTTGTCTTCCTCTAGCTGTAGTTTGGGGCTTAGTGATTAGTGACATAAATTTTACCCTATGGACTACAGATTAAATGGGAGCAGCTAGGGGGCACAGTGGATACAGCACTGGACTTAGAATCAGGAAGAATCATCTTTCTGAGTTCAAATCTAACCTCAGACACTTAGTAGCCATGTGACTCTGGGCAAGTCACTTAATCCTGTTTCCCTTAGCTCCTCATCTGTAAAATGAGCTAGAGAAGGAAATAGAAAACCACTCCAGTATCTTTGCCAAGAACACGCTAAAAGGGGTCACAGAGAGTGAAACATAACTGAAATGACTGAACAACAACAACAAAATAGATTAAATTTGGGATTTGATCCCCATATGAAAAGTTAGGTGGAACAAAAAAAAAATTACACTCCATCCATATGATGGAGAACCCTACACAGACAAAGCAGAGATGCCATCAAAGACCTGCCCTTCTACCTTGGCATAGAATCCATTAGCCTCAGTCCAAGGTTTAAAAATGTATACTATCCATTCACATATTGTATTTTATAAATTTACGAAACTTTAGCTTGTTCATCTTTCCTCCTTCTAACTGTAGTTTTCACTAGGAAAATCGCAAAATATAGTCTTGGTATTTCTTTGTCTCACAAGATCAGAACCTTTTGACACAACTGTTGCTGAGTCATTTTTCAGTCATGTCTGACTCTTTGTGACCCTTTTTGGGGTTTTCTTGGCAAAGATAATGGAATTGTTTGCCATTTCCTTCTCCAGCTCATTTTATAGATGAGGACACTGAGGCAAACAGGATTAAGTGACTTGCCCTGGGTCACACAAGTAGTAAGTATCTGAGCCTGGACTTGAACTCATGAAGACAAGTCTTCCTGACTTCAGACCCAGCACTCTAAATCCTAGCACCAACTAGCTGCTCCTTTGACATAGTATCCACAAGGATATGATCATTGATTGATTTAGTGTTCACTGACTCCATCACTCTCATTTTAGAGATGATGTTGAAACACAGAGTAACTTGCCCAGTGTCATACACACAACTAGTGATTCAAGTAGAATTCAAACCCAGGTCTTTCTGATTTTAGGACTGATGTTCTTGGCATGGGTAGATAGAGAAATTGTCTAGAAGCCAGAGAAACCTGACTTCAAGTCAAATCACTGTGGTTATGTGACTCTGGGAAAGGCACCTACTCTCTCAGAGCTCGAGTGGGAAAGCCTTTAAGACTACAAATTGGAAAGAAGGAGTGACGGCCTATATTGGTGTAGAGAATTTCCTGACCTGAGAGTTCCCTATGCTGATGAAATCACCAGTACGATCCCCGTCTCTACACCTATAGCTGGTACTTCACTTCCCATTAAGATTCTCATCCTCCTCCACTTTCCCTCTCAAACATATACTTCATGTGACGCAAAAAGAAACTTCCATTCCACGTTATAGTTTAAAATAAATTTGCTGAAAGAAATAGAAAGATAATAAAATGCAATATTGAGAATCTTCATGACTGGGATAAATGAGTCATTCACAACTTTACTCCTTCCAAGGGAATGAAAGATCCCAGAAACTATTGGTAGACAAAAGCTATCATTCATTCCTCCTCTGAATAACATGGTCATAGAAAAGGGGAAAGAGATTGTATGAAAGGCCACCTGGCTCTGACCTTGGTAGGAATAGCTATTACTTCCTAGCCTATTGTCCGGTTAACTCTGGAGTGTGAAGTTCTTCTCCCACACATTCCAATTCAGCTGCTGATCTCATCTCCAGTATTCCTTTAGTAGGGATCAGGAGGCTTCTTTTTTTTTTTTTTAAACTCTAACATCTTAAGTGCATGTTGCTTCTTTCTTCAAAATATGGAAGAGAGAGATAGTTTTCTATTAATGCACATGACCCATATTTAGTGTTTCTTTTTTTTTCTCATGATATGTTGTATGTCACTCTGGCCCTATGTGAGATCTGGTGCATCTCCTGCCTGTAAAGGCATCAAAGTTGTCACTTTAATAAACTATCACCATGAAAATTTATTACATTCTATCAATTCCAGATCCCAATATTTTGCAACCTACTAATACTGCTCCCTAGAATATGTAGGCCCAGGCAGAAACGATTGGGGAAATACATAAAGGAAAGCTCCATCCATGTAAACACAGATGTTCCAAGTGAATGATGGAATTTGGGGGATATGCAGAGAGAGAGAGAGAGAAAACCTCACTCAATTTAAGAAATGTCAATCAGCCAGTCTTTGTTGAGCAGCTGTTATATGAACAAGCCAATCCACTGTTAGGCTCTGTAGCAGACAAAAGAGAAGTTGAAGACATTATACATGGTCCTAGACCAGTAGGAGGTCATAGAAAAAAGACTTGTATGCCTGAAATATGTTTTCACAACATACACCTATTCTTTCTTGGTTTCAGTAACAGTACATCTTTTTTATTTTTTCCTTATTTATCCCACCCGTGTGATTTTTCATTCTTTTTTCACGGTTAGCCATAGTTACTCCCAATGTTTTATCTATCCTTCATTTTTTGCTCTTCTCTTTATACTCTCTCCCCCAGAGAATTCATCCACTATCTATCTGCTTGAACTTCCTCTGAAGACTCTCTCTTTGGGATTTCATTATTGTGTCTCCAAGTAACCAAAGTACAGATATCACTGAATTGTCCTAACATCACCTCAAATTCAATACGTATGAAACTCAACCTATCATCTTCCTTTCTTCCCTGTGAGATCTAGCTCTTGTTTCTAGACTTTCTATTTGAATGGACCTTACATTCTCATAGTCACCCATGTTCAACAGGCTTGGGGTCATCTTTAATATTCCCCCTTTTCTCAGTCTTCGAATTAATCAATCCACTGCCTAGCACATCAATAACTTACTAAATGTCAGGTACTGAACTAAACTTTTTGGTACACAGAAAAAGCAAAAAACAAATACATACAGTTTAGATAGACAGAAAGGAATCACTGATAGCACAAAAGACCAGGAAAGGCCTACAAAAAAAAGAAAGAAAAGAAAAAAAAGTAAATGAGCCAAGTCTGAAAGGAAACCAGTAATTCTTAGAAGATGAGATGAAGGTTGGAGCATCTTAGGCATGGGAGACAGCCAGTACAATGGCACAAAGACAGAAGATGCAGAATTATGTGTGAGGAACAGCAAATGGGCCAGTAAAGCCATAGCATAAAGTTCATGGAGGGAAATAGTGTGTAAGAAAACTTGAAAGGTAGGAAGAAGGCAGGTTGTGAGAAATTAAAATGCTGAACAGAGTTTATGTTTGATCCTCTAGGTCAAAGTTTCTTAATCTTGGAGGTGAGGGGCTCTGTGAACTTGTATGTGTTTATACACAGTACACATACATGTGTACTGTATGCTATAATATATTATGTATGCATCCACGTATATATACAAATACATATATAACACATAAAAATTATTTCAATATAATTTGTTTCCTTTGTAATCTTAGGTGTTTTATACATTTAAAAATGTCATTCTGAGGAGTCCATAGGCTTTACCAACTTGCCAAAGAAGTCTATATTCCAACAAAGATTAAGAATCCATACTCCAGGTAACAGAGAACCACTGGAATGTATTGAATAAAAGGGTGTTATGGTCAAATAAGGGCTTTAGAAAATCTCATTGGCAACTCCTTGGAGGACAGATTGTAGAGGAGAAAGAATAAACCAAGGAGATAAGTTAGGAAGGTTTGAAACAGTATAGGCAAAAGGGATCACTTAAACTAGGGCAGTGGTTATGTGCATGAAGACAAAGGTATAGATTGAGAGGAGTTAACAATTGATTGAATATGTGCATTAAGAAAGACAGAATTGGGGTTGTAGATGACTCCAACATTAAGAACTTGGGTAACCAGGATGGTTATAGTTCCTTCATCAAATACAGAGAAGAAAGGAGGGGAGGGGTTTTTAAGGGGAAAAATAATAAGTTCTATTATGGGCATATTGAGTTTGAGATGCCAGTGGGACTGCCATGTAGAGAGAGTAAGAAGGCAGTTGGTGGTACGGGCCTAGAGCTCAAGAGAGAGATTAAGATTTGATTTGTAGATTTGGAAGTAATTTATGAAGACATGATGACTGAGGCCAATGGAAGCTATTGAGATCACCTAAAAAGATAGCAAAGAGAGAAAAGAGGGACCAGGACAGAATCCATGAATATTAGGAGGAATGTCAAGGATGAAGGAGACTAAGAAGGAGAAGTCAGAAAGGAAAGAATATTACATTGGAAATCCAGGGAGTTGAGAATATCCAAGAGAATGGGTGGCTAGTGATCTTGAACCCTTTGGAAAGGGTTGAGGTGAATGAAAACTGAAAAGCCTTTCCATATAGCAAATAAGAGATAATTGGTAACCTTGAAAAGAACTATTTTAGTCAAGTAGTAAGCCTGGAAACCAGATTACAAGGGATTGAAAAGTAGGTAAAAAATGAGATGACTTTTCCCCTAGGAGTTCATTTATGAAAAAAGAGATATAAGGCCATAATTTAAGAGAATGATGAGGTCAAAGTCTGTTGTGTTTTTTTTTTCCTTAAGAGAAAACAGAGATATGGATATGTTTATAGGTAGTGGGTTTGAGAAGATTAAAGTTTAGAGACAGAGGTAGGGTAGGGTGGGGAATGGATGTTTGGAAAGTCAGGCTCCTGGAGGAGACATAAAAGGATAGAATCAAAAGCACAAATAAAAGGCCTGCCCTTGGCAAGGACAAAGGACAACTAAAACTGAGAGAACCCCTTTCAAAGCATTCAAAGTTCAAATTTTAAATAGGTCTTTCCTGATTGGTCTAGTTGTTAGTACCTCTTAAAATTACATCATATATATTTTATATATACCTTGAATTTATTTAACTATCAACACGTTGCATTACCCTAATAAAATGCAAGCTCTTTGAGGGCAGGGGCTGTGGATTTTGGATTTATAACTCTACTTCCTAGCCTAGTGCCTTGTCTATAGTAGGTATTAATAAATGCTTATTACTTGCTTACTTGGTTGGCTGGATGAAAGCAAGAAAAGATGGAAATGATACTGAGAGGTTTTAAAATTTAGAACTGGGTAACAAAGAAAGCTCCCAGTAGTATGGCCTACATTTTCTCTGTAAAGTTTTAGGAGGGCTTCTCTCAACAACCATTTATCAAGTGCTTATTATGTGTTCAGTGCCAAGCTAAATGCTGGTGATATTTTAAAAAAGACAAAAAAAATTCTCTGCCCTCAAAAGCTTACATTCTAATGTAAAACAACATGTAAACACTTGTACATGCATTATATATAGAAGGAGCAGTTGGAACATACACTGAGAGGGGAAGATAATAGCAGTGGGGGAACCCAGAAAGACTTCCTGTAATAGGTGAGATCTGAATTGAATCTTGAAGAAAGTCATAGAAACTATGAAGCAGAAGTGAGGAGGCAGAGCTTTCTGGATATGAGAGATAGCTCATGCAAAGACACAGAGATGGAATTTCCGAGAAACTGCAAATGAACCATTGTTGCTCAAATATATAATGTATAAACAAGAATAAGGTGTAAGAAGATTAGAAATGTAGGAAAGAACCAGGTTATGAAGAATTATATATATCAAACACAAGAGATTCTATCTGTTCCCAGAAACTAAAAAAAAAAAGAACAAGAAGAAGAACCACTGATGCCTGTTGAAACAGGGAAGGTTTGGGAGAGTTGAGAAGGGCAATGGATATTAATGTGATAGAATTATACCTATGCCTTAGAAAACATTGCCTTGGCAATTGAATGGAGGATGGATTGGAGTGAGGAGATACTTGAGGCCAGTAAGAAGCAGTACAGAGGAGAGGGGATGAGTGACTAAATTAGGATTGTGCTTTTGTGAATAGAGAGAAGTGTATATATATATATATATACCTGCATACATACATATGTGTGTAATCCATATTTCTCTCTGTGTATCACTTTTTATATGTATGTGTGTGTATATATATATATATATATTTATATATATATCCACATAGACATATACACAAAGGATTTTGTGAAGGTAGAATCAACAATTTGGGTGGTGGGTTGGTAAGTGATATTAGGGAGAAGAACATGATACTGGGATTTCAGGCTTGTGTACTTGGGAGAAGGGTAGTATCAGCCTCTCATAGTAAAAAGAAATTTGGGAAGAGGATTTTGAGGGAAAGATAATTAGTTCAATTTTGGACATTTTTGTCTGCAGGACATTCAATTCTAGATGTCCAATAGACAGATATGATATTGGGATTCATCAATCAAGAGGTAGCAATCATTGAGCCTTTATTATGCACCTCTTGTGCCTAACACTGAATGATAAGGCAGAAAAGGATATGTTCTGTCCCAGAGGAGCTGGTTGGGGAAGAAACATACACATATTTGCATGTGCAAACACATACACAGAGAAGCTTGAATATTATGTAGTTGCAATCAATATATACAAAATAAAGTTAAAATAAAATCTTTATTACATGCCAAGGGGATGGAGAATAAAGGAGAAAATTTGGAGAAATGATGGTGTCAGTGACAGTTTCCCAGAGGAATAACATATTGAGTAGAATGTTTGAAAGGAAACACTCATATGAATTGGTGGAAAATATCCTGTGCTGGTTGGGGAAAGGGACACTTTACAGAGGTTAGCAACTGACTTAGAATCCTCTGACTTAACCTCTTAGAATAGATCAAAGCTTGACATTCAGAGTGGGATAACCCCATGGGAAGTCTTTTTGGTTGACTGGACTTCTCTAGGCTATGAAAAGAGGGAGAGAAGAGGGAAAGGAGGCTTCAAGGCAAGGGATCAGCTAAGCGAATCGGCAATACTTCCCTAATAAGTTTTCTGAGGCACTTTAGGTAAAACTCAGGCGAGAGCAGGAGAAAATGAGATGTTTGATATTCTGGTTGAGCAAGTTCTTGATTCCAGGTCATCAATTATGATAATAGAACAAATCAAAAAGTTTCCTGCAACCAGAAACTCTCCATTTCTAGGTTCCTTCTCAATTTTGTTGATCAGACTAGTGTGGAAAGACTTTTTTTTTTAAGTTTAGACCTGTGTTTTAATTGATTTGGGAAACTTCCTAGGATGAAATACCCTTAACCTAAGCATGTTGATAATTTTTCTGTAATATGTAGTCTTAAATATATGGGGGGTCCTGAGACTTTCCTTAAATTTTCTAGAATCACACAACCTCTATGTGTTAGAGGCACAATTTCAACTGATATATTCCCCTAACCCAAGGGTTCTTAGTCTTTTTTTTCTGTCATGGTAAAACCTTTAGGCTCTTTCTCATAAGTACATTTTTAATTTGTAAAATAAAATATATGGAATAATAAAGGAAATTATTGAAATACAATTATTAAAATACATTAAAAAGTTAGTTGATCCCAGCTTTAACCATTGTACCATCTCATAGTTTCTTTATTTTTTATTTTAACACATGCTTTATTAACTTCTGGTTTACATCATTCATTTCAGCCAGATTTTGTGTTACAATTTTTCCCCGTTTTTCCCCTACCCACCACCCCAGAATGGCAGTCCCACAAGATATCCCCTCATCCAATCTGCTCTCTCCCTTATCTTCTCCCATACCCCCTTCGACTTTGCCATTAGGGCAAGGTGAATCTCTGTGCCCCAATGCCTGCACATCTTATCTCCCAATTACATGCAATATAGTATTAATAATAGTTTTTATATACATTTGAAACATTTAATTTTAAAACATCGAATTTCAGATCTATTCCCTTCCTCCCTTGTCACCCACTCCCTCTGGGAAGATAAACAATTCAGTATGTGTTGTACATGTATAGCTATGCAAAACATTACCATAGTAGATATATTGTACATGGCTGCTTATAATTCCCTCTCACCCATTCCATCTGGTCCATTCCCTACTTTGATGCTGTCCCTCTTCAAAAGTGGGTACTTCCAACCTCCCCTCTCCCCAGAATGCCCTCCCCTCCATCATCCACCCTCTCATCGCCCTTCCCCCCTACTCTCCTGCAGGGTGAGATATCCCATTTAGTATGTATATCATTCTCTCCCTGAGCCAAATTCAATGAGAATATGGTTTTGCCTTTTTGCCTTCCTGTTCTTCCCCTCCACTGCAACTACTTCCCCTTGCCTCTTCTACATGAGATAGTTTACCCTATCCTGTCTCTCCCCATCTCCTCTCACCGCATTCCTCTCCCACCTCTTAACTTTACACCTTAAGTATCATCCCTACCCACCAAATTCGACCTATGCCCTCTATCCATGTATACCTGTAAACATGTATACACACATTCACAGAAGGTTTCATCAGTCACAGTTACTGTTTTTCCATGTAGGGATGTAAATAGTTCCACTTTGATGAGTTCCTTTTGATTTCTTTTCCCTGATTATCTTTTCAGGCATCTCTTCCTTCTTGAGTCTGAATGTCAGATTTCCTATTCAACTCTGGTTTTTTCCTCAAGAATGCTTGAAAGTCCTCTATTCCACTGAATGACCATATTTTCCCCTGAAACAAGATACTCAGTTTTGCTGGGTAGGTGGTTCTTGGTTTTAATCCCAGCTCTTTTGCCCTCTGGAATATCATATTCCATGCCCTTCAGTTCCTCAGTATAGGAGCTGCCAGGTCCTGTGCTCTTCTGATTGTGTTTCCACAATATTGAAATTGTTTCTTCCTAGCTGCTTGTAGTATTTTCTTCTTGATCTGGGAATTCTGGAACCTGGCTATAATATTCCTGGGAGTTTTCTTTTTGGGATCTTTTTCAGGAGGTGATTAGTGGATTCTTTCAACCTCTATTTCCCCCTCTGGGTCTAAAACATCAGGGCAATTTTCCTTGAGAATTTCTTGAAGGATGATTTCTAAGTTTTTTCTTTGATCATGGCTTTCAGGTAGTCCAATAATTTTAAAATTATCTCTCCTGGATCTATTTTCCAGGTCAGTGGTTTTTCCCATGAGATATTTCACATTGCCTTCTATTCTTTCATTTGTTTGGATCTGCTTAATAGCATCTTGATTTCTCATAAAGTCATTAGCTTCCATTTGCTCCAGTCTAACTCGAAAGGAATGAATCTCCTCAGTGAACTTTTGAGATTCTTTTTCCATATGGCAAATTCAACTTTTTAAGGCATTCTTCTCCTCATTGCCCTTTTGAGCCTCCTTTGCCTTTTGAGTTAGTCTATTTTTAAGGTGTTATGTTCCTCAGTCAGGCTGTTGAGTCTCATTTCATACTTTTCCTGCATCCTTCTCATTTCTCTTCCTAATTTTTCCTCCACTTCTCTTATTTGTTTTTTAAAATCCTTCTTAAGGTCCTCTATGGCCTGTAACCTGCTCATATTTTCATTTGGAGCTTTTGGCCCAGGAGTTCTGACCCCACAGACCTCCTCCTGTTCTATGCTTCGATCCTCTTTGCCCCCAAAATAGGAGTCTAATGCTGCATTTTTCTGTTTATTTTGTTTCCTTTGCCTCGGTATGTTGCCACTTAATTACTTGACTTTTGGGCTTGTTGCCACAGTATGTCTCTGCCACCAGACAGGGGAGTTTCCATCCCAAAAGTCGGGGTCTTCCCAACTTCCAGAAGTATTAGTTGGGTGGCTTCTGTAAAGCCTCCATATGCTCTGGTAAGCTGAATACCCACCCCACGACCTCCCCCCCAGACCACAATCCAGATCCAAGCAGGTTAAAGCAAGAGTGACTATCCCCCAGACTGATTGCTGGATCTCCCCACAGTTTTTAGACCAGGAGCTGAATCTGCCACTGTAGCTGCAAAATGGCTTCTGTGCCAAGGTCCTCAACTGCTTCTTGCCCCCAGGGGCAAGTATTCCCCAAATACTGATCCCAAAGTCCATAGGGCACTAACCTCTCATTTTCTCCTAGGCATATCTGTGTTGATAATTCTGGAATTGCCACAGATGCTGGTGTTCTGGGGTTCTTCCAGCCAGCTGCTGGCCCTGCCGCTCTGGGGCTAAAACCTTGGCTCACTGGGCCTAGGCTCAGCTCCCAGAACTTTGTGCCAGTGCTGCACTGGCCGCTGGGCTGTTGGGCTGTTGGCCTGTAGGGCTGCTGTGCTGTTCTTAGCGAGAGGTTAGTTTCTCTGTATCATTCTGTGGGTGCTGGGGCTCCAGAAGTTTTTCAGAGTCCACCTTTTACATTGTTTGGAAGTGTTGTGGAGGAGAGCACCTTGGAAGTGCTGTTTCTACTCCACCATCTTGGCTCCCCATCTCATAGTTTCAATAGTCATACTCTAAGGTTTAAAAAGGTACTCTGATGTTGTTATGTGTGAATAATCATTGTGAATAAATTGTAAATTTATTGTAAATTGTAAATAAATCATTGTGAATAAATCACTGTGAATAAAAGTAGCATCCCATTTTATAGATCATGAGACTGAGAGGCTGGAAAAAGTAAATTATTTGTCTAGAATCACACAGTGAATTAATGTATTCAAAACAAGATATCTCCTCGCTAAAGGATTGCTGTTCCTACAATATTCTATATGTTCCATCAATCAGCTAGTCAGTCAAGAAGCATTGATTAAGCCTTACCTATATTCAGGTATTTTGCTAAGTCTCCCTTGCCTTCTAGGTGTTTATACTCTAATGGGGGACAATATGCAAACAATTGTGTACAAACAGGTTACATATAAAGTGATTCAGCTCTAATGTATTCAATTGCTGTCTCTATGCAGATGATTCTGAGGTTCTGTTTATCCAGCTCTAACCTCTCTCCTGATCTACATTTTTATATCCCTTATTGCCTAATGGACAATGCAAACTCAATATCCCATAGACATCTTAAATTTAACACGTGAAAATTGAACTAATCTCCCCCCCCAAAAACACCTCCGAAACTCTCCCCTTTATCTAACTTCTTATTATGCTCTAGGCTACTACCATTCTCTTAGTCAGGTTCACAAACTGTCATCCTTAACCTTTCACTTTTTCTTGTCCTAACCCATACAATTTGTTACCATCCTCTCCCCCAGTTCTCTCTTTCCTGCCATACAGAAACTGCCTATACTGTTCAACTCTGTCCTTCTGAAACAAACTGCCCCAGGTAATGTTGTTTCATTCAATCTTTTTTTTAATGGAACCAACTAATTATATTAGGCAAGATAATTCTATATCCTTTATAGCAGCTAGCACAGTCAATTCACATAATACTAAAAATATGTACCAGTTAAAGAATTAGTTAAGAAGAAAATACCATGGAAAGGAAGCAAAATATAGAAAAAAGTTATTTGGCTTGCTGCCTGTTTTCTTTTAATCATGGAACAGGCTAGGGTCATCTTCTGGGATTGGAAGACAAAATACTTTCCTGATATTCAAGTTGGATTGCCAGGGTCCCAAGAGACCTTTAATAGCATAGCATTTACCTTATATGGCTTGAGTGCAGATATTTCTAAAGGGAGCAGACAGGACCAGATGACCTTCTTTCTCCTCAGTCCTTTGATGTGAATGTTAGCTCTAAATCTTCATCTTTCCTGAAAATCCATCTCCCATATCCATTGCTGACAAGTTTTCACATAGTAAAATGCAGCCTATAATTGATCTTTCCTGCATTTGAACACTAAAGTCAAGTATTGTCTATTCCACTCATTATAATACTCATATAAAACATTGCGTTCTAGTTTAAAGATATGAGTTTTGCCTCCCACAATTAGATTATAAACTCTTTAAAAAGAAGACACCTTGTAGATGTCTATCCAAATACTGTTCATGCTTTAGTCCCATCTCAAGTTGGTCTTATTTCACTTCTAGACTGTAAACTCCCTGAGAGTAGACATTCTCTCCCCCATCCCATTTAAAAAATAATTCTTCTTTAAATGCCATCTAGCACCTAAAAGAGTGATTACTATGCAATTATGCTTAATAATTATTTGTTGTTTTATAATAGGAGGGGGAAGCACTTAACTTGGAGTCAGGAAATCTTGTTTGTTTTTTCCTTCCTTCCTTCCTTCCTTCCTTCCTTCCTTCCTTCCTTCCTTCCTTCCTTCCTTGTTTTAATGATTCATTTCCATAAGATTTTGAGTTCCAACTTTTCTCCCTATCTTTCTTCCCCCCACCCCAATATGGCATATAAATTGATATAGACTCAACATATATATTCATATTAAATTTTTTTCACATTGGTCATGTTGTAAAGAAGAATTAGAACCCATGAGATAAACCATGAGAAAGAAGAAACAGAGAGAGAGAGAGAGAGAGAGAGAGAGAGAGAGAGAGAGAGAGAGAGAGAACGCAAATAATATGCTTTGTTCTGCATTCAGACTCCATAATTCTTTTTCTGGATGTGTATAACATTTCCATCATGAGTCTTTTGGAGTTGTCTTAGATCCTTGGATTGCTATGAAGTGATAACTCTATCCAAGTTTGTCATCACATAACATGACTGTCAACTGTGTTTCCTGGTTCTGATCATTTCACTCAGCATTAGTTCATATAGTCCTTTTCACGTTTTTCTGAAGTCTGCCTACTCATCATTTGTGTAGCACAATAGTATTCCATTATATTCATATATCACAAGTTGTTCAGCCATTCCCCCAATTGATGGATGTCCCCTCAGTGTCCAATTCATTGCTGCCACAAAATGAGCTGCTGTAAATATTTTTGTACTTGTGTATCCTTTTCCCTTTTCTATGAGCTCTTTGGGATATAGACCTGGAAGTGGTATTGTTGGGTCAGAAGGTATGTGCTTTTTATAGCCCTTTGGGCATAGTTCCAAATTGTTCTCCAGAATGGTTGGATCAGTTCACAACTCCAGTAACAATGCAGTAGTGTTCCAATTTTCCCACATCTTCTCCAGCATAAAAGTTTCCTGGTTTGTCATGCTAGTCAGTCTTATAGGTGTGAATTCTTTTGATTTGCCTTTCTCTATTCAATAGTGATTCAGAGCATTTTCTTTTTCATCTGACTATAGACTGCCTGTTCATATCCTTTGACCATTGATCAATTGGGGAGTGGCTTGTATTTTTATAAATTTGACTCAATTCTCTATATATTTTAGAAATGAGGTCCTTATCAGAGACATTGGTTATGAAAATTATTTCCCAGTTTTCTGCTTCCTTCCTATTCTTGGTTGTATTGGCTTTGTTCATTCAAAAGCTTTTCAATTTTAATGTATTCAAAATTATCCATTTTGCGTTTCATAGTGTCCTCTATCTCTTGTTTGGTCATAAATTTTTCTGTTCTCCATAAATCTGACTGGTAAATTATTCCTTACTCTCCCATTTTGCTTATAGTTTCACCTTTATTTCTAAATTGTATACACATTTTTACTTAATTTTGGCATGTGGTGTAAGATGCTGGTCTATGCCTAATTTCTGCCATACTATTTTCTAGGTTTCCCAGCAGGTTTTATCAAATAGTGAGTTCTTATCCCAGAAGCTGGAGTCTTTGGGTTTGTCAAAAAGGGATTACTATAGTCATTGACTACTGTGTCTTAAGTACTTTAATCTATTCTACTGATCCTCAATTTCTTAGCCATTACTAAGTAATTTTGATGATTGCTGCTTTATAAAACAATTTAAGATCTGGTGTAGGTAGGCCACCTTCCCTTGCATTTCTTTTCATTGATTCCCTTGATATTTTGAACCTTTTATTTTTCCAGATGAATTTTGTTATTTTTTCTCACTCTATAAAATAATTTTTAGTAGTTTGATTAGTACGACACTGAATAAGTAAATTAATTTAGGTAGAATTGACATTTTTATTATATTAATTTTGCCTACCCATAAACAATTGATATTTTTCCAGTTATTTAGATCTGACTTTATTTGTGAAAAGTGTTTCATAATTGTGTTCATATAGTTCCTAGACTCATTTTGGCATATATACTCCCAAATATCATATAATATCTATAGTAACTTTCTCTTTCTATTTCTTGCTGTTGGGCTTTGTTAGTAATATATAGAAATGCCAATGATGTATGTGGATTTATTTTATATCCTTCAGCTTTGCTAGAGTTATTTATTATTTCAAGTAGTTTTTTTTTTTTTTGCTTTGATTCTTTAGGATTTTCTAAGAATATCATCATATCATCTGCAAAGAGTGATAGCTTTGTTTCTTCTTTGCCTATTTCAATTCCTTTAATTCCTTTATCTTTTCTAATTGCTAAAGTTGATTTTTCTAACACAACATTGAGTTTCAGTGGTGATAATAGACATCCTTGTTCTCCTCCCCCCGCCCCCGCCCCCTGCTCGCCCTCCCGCCATCTTATTGGAAATGCTTCTAGCTTATCCCCATTACATTTAATGCTTGCTGAAGGTTTTAGATAGTTGCTGCTTATCATTTTAAAGAAGACTACATTTAGTCCTATGTTCTCTAATTTTTTTTAAGAGGAATGGGTGTTGTGTTTTCTTAAAAAAATTTTTCTACATCTATTGAGAGAATCATATGATTTCTGTTAATTTTGTTGTTGATATGACCAATTATATGTATAGGTTTCCTAATATTGAACCAGCCCTGCATA
>WOXC01004064.1:327500-357994 GCA_011680675.1 Gymnobelideus leadbeateri
AGGAGCTGTGGAGACTCCAGAATTATCAACATAGACTTGCCTAGGACAAAGTAAGAGGTTAGTGTCCTATGGACTTTGGGACCTGTATTTGGGGAATGCGTCAGCTCCCTCCCCTGGGGGCTAGAAGCCGCTGAGGAGACACGCCATTGTGTAGTTTTCAGAGGCATTTCCGCTCCCAGCCTACAAATTGTGGGGAGATCCAGCGATCAGTCTTGGGGGGTAATCGCTCTTGCTTTAACCTCCCTGGATCTGGATTGTGATCTAGGGTGGAAGTTGTGGGTGGGTTTACAGCTTGCCAGAAACGGAAGTTGCCCCCCACACGTTTGGGACGAAAATTCCTCTAGCTGGCCTTAAAGCCATAGTGTGGCAACAAGCCCAAAAGTCAAGTAATTAAGTGGCAACATGCCAAGGCAAAGGAAACAGAAAAATGCAACCCTAGACTCCTATTTTGGGGGCATGGAGCGGGAAAAGGACTGTGAGGTCAGAAGTCCTGCTCCAAAAGTCCCAGGGGAAACCATGAGCGGGTTGCAGGCCATAGAGGACCTTAAGAAGGACTTTAAAAATCAAATAAGAGAAGTGGAGGAAAAATTGGGAAGAGAAATGAGAAGGATGCAGGAAAAGTATGAAATGAGGGTCAACAGCCTGACTGAGAAAAACAACACCTTAAAAAATAGACTAACTCAAATGGCAAAGGAGGCCCAAAAGGGCAGTGAGGAGAAGAATGCCTTAAAAAGTCGAATTTGCCAGATGGAAAAAGAATCTCAAAAGTTCACTGAGGAGATTCATTCCTTCAGAGTTAGACTGCAGCAAATGGAAGCTAATGACTTTATGAGAAATCAAGATGCTGTTAAGCAGATCCAAACAAATAAAAGATTAGAAGGCAATGTGAAATATCTCATGGGAAAAACCACTGACCTGGAGAATAGATCCAGGAGAGACAATTTAAAAATTATTGGACTACCTGAAAGCCATGATCAAGGAAAGAACCTAGAAATCACCCTTCAAGAAATTCTCAAGGAAAACTGCCCTGATGTTTTAGATCCAGAGGGCAAAATAGAGGTTGAAAGAATCCACAGATCACCTCCTGAAAAAGATCCCAAAAAGAAAACTCCAGAAATATTATAGCCAGGTTCCAGAATCCCCAGATCAAGGAGAAAATACTACAAGCAGCCAGGAAGAAACAATTTCAATATTGTGGAAACCCAATCAGAATAGCCGAGGACCTGGCAGCTTCTACACTGAGGGATCGAAGGGCATGGAATATGATATTCCAGAGGGCAAAAGAACTGGGAATGAACCCAAGGGTCACATACCCAGCAAAACTGAGTATTTTGTTTCAGGGGAAAATATGGTCATTCAGTGGAATAGAGGACTTTCAAGCATTCTTGAGGAAAAAACCAGAGTTGAATAGAAAATTTGACATCCAGACGCAAGAAGGAGGAGATGCCTGAGAAGGTAATCAGGGAAAAGAAATCAAAAGGAACTTATCAAAGTTGAACTATTTACATTCCTATATGGAAAAGCAATATCTGTGACTGATGATATCTTTCCCACTATGAAAATAATGGAAGAAGAGGGTGTGGTCATACAAATACATATGTGAATGTGTGTGTATATGGTTACAGTTATATATGGATAGAGGGCATAGGTTGATATTGTTGGGAAGGGAGAGTACTCAAGGGATGAAATTATGAGGTGAGAGAGGAAAAGTGGCAAGAGGAGATGGGGAGAGACATGGTAGGGTAAACTATCTCATGTAGGGAAGTGGGTGCAAAGGAGGGGGAGAATAAGGAAGGCTAAAAAGGCAAAACCACATTCACATTGAATTTGGTTCAGGGAGAAAATGACATACATACTAAATGGGATATCTCAACCTGCAGCAGGATAGGGGAAGGGGGATGAGAGGAGAGATGATGGATGGGAGGGCATCCTTGGGGTGAGGGGAGGTTGGAAGTACCCACTATAGAAGAGGGACAGGATCATGTAGGGAATGGACCAGGTGGGGGGTGGGATGAGTGGGAGGGAATTATAAGCAGCCCTGTACAATATATCTACTATGATAATGTTTTGCGTAGCTAGACATGTACAACATATACTGAATTACTTATCTCCCAAGAAGGAATGGGTGACAAGGGAGGAAGGAAATGGATCTGAAATTAGAGGTCGTAACATTAAATGTTTCAAATATATATATATAAATACTATTATTAATACTCTTTTGCCTATAATTGGGAGATAAGATGTGCAGGCATTGGGACCCAAAGATTCATCTTCCTCTAATGGAAAAGTCGATGGGGGTATGGGAGAAGGTATGGGAGAGAGCAGATTGGAGGAAGCAATATCTTGTGGGACTGCTATTCTGGGAGGTTGGGTAGGGGAATAATGGGGGGAAAATGATTGTAACTCAAAATCTGGCGGAAATGAATGATGTAAAACAGAAGTTAATAAAGTATTTGTTTAAAAAAAAAAATAAAGATGAGGAAACAAAGTCCCCCAAAGGTTATGTGACTGCTATACATAAGTTATTCTAAAAACAAAAAAAGACCTGAGGGGCTTAGCAATCTGTAAGTATAGTATCCATCACCAGTGGGATAGAGCAATGAAAAGAAAAGGTGTATGTGATTTAAGTTCTGTATTAACAGAAGTGTTAAAATCTCAACTAGGGAGCTGATGGTCTTGCTTTACTCCAGTATGGTTAGATGTAACCTGGAGAGTTCTGCTCAGTTTGGGGCACTCCATTTTAGGAAATATCTTGATATGCTGGAGAATGTCCAGAGGAGAGCAACCAAAAAGACAGAGTCTCAAGTTTATTCCACACAAGGATTGCTTGGAGGAACTGAGGAGATTAGCTTAGACAAGAGGATATTTGGTGGGGCTGTGACAGCCATCTTCAAAGTTCCATAAGGCTGTCACAGAAAAAGGGATCAGTCTAATTTTGCTTGGAAGCAAAAGACAGAACCAGGAGCAATGGCTAAAAAGTTAACAGAGGCAATGAAGGATTAATGTAAAGGGGTGGCAGGGAAGCAAGGAGGGGTCTTACAATTCGAATTCTCCCTAAGTGAAGTGGATAATTAGAAGTCTTTGTGAAAATCCAGGATCCTAAGTTGTTATGGCATTTTGTATAAGGGACTCTTGTTCAGGTAGGGGTGGGATGACATGGCTTCTGAGCTCTCTTTCCAACATGATTATGACTTCTATGACTTCCCCCTTTTGTGCCACCTACTTAAAAGTAGTAAATGACTGAGGAAGTCTAACCTCTTCTAGGGGATTTGCATTTTAAAGCAGATAATATCTTAGGGGAAAAATTAATTGTGGAATATTAGGCATCCATGAACAGGTGGGAGATTTTTTTTTCTTTCGATTTTCATTTGTTTTGTTATTTTGTATTTAACAATGATCAAATATCTTTGTTTTCATATTCACAAAACAGAAACTATGAAACTGCAAATCTCTTACACATATAACTTTCATTTTTAAAGGAAAAATGTTCATTTAAAAATACAACATGTTAGTTTCATGACTACCCTGCCTATATCTCGTGAATCTCCTTCTATTCTCTTCTGTGATTTAAAAATAAATGATACAGTAACTCTCTCTAAATATCTCTTGAGTTTCCATCCCTGTCTCTGTCTGTTTCTGTGTGTGTGCGCACGAACCTGTGCATGTGCATGTGCATGTGCTTGTGTGAGTGTGTGTGTGAGTGTGTGTGTGTGTGTGTGTGTTTCTCTGTGTGTGTGTATATGTGTCTGTCTGTCTGTCTTTGTCTCTTTCTCTTTTTCCGGCATTCCTATCACTAGTCCTCTATCTTCCAAATCCCTCTACCTTTCTTTCTGAGGAAAAATTAAATGAAACAAAGCATCTCCCTTGTAACATATAAGTAAAGTTGAAAGAAATCCTTATGTTGACCATATCTAAAAATGCATATCCCATTCTCTCTCTTGAGTTCTCTACCTCTCTGTGATATATTGGGTAACCTACTTTATCATTGGTCCTAAATAGTAATTTACTAAAGATGAATAGAAGAAATTTCCTATACCCTCTGAAATTACTCCATGTACCCACTTTCTTACTCTAATTATGAACCAGACCTTGGGCTTGAAGAGGTCAAATTATACTAGGGGAAAAAATTCACCTGAAATTCATGATTTATGCTTTAAAGAAATACAAAGCCAAGCTATTGTGGTATTGTTAACTGGGCCTCTAGATATGCTGGGCTGCTATAGAGAGAAGGGCTGAATTGCTTTGGACGGTCCTAAAGGGGAAGAGGTGAAACATTAAATAGCACTAAGGTCTTGCTCAGGATATAGGTATTACAATTTTAATAAAAAACAAACAAATTAACAAAACCCCATCTTTTTAGTATGGGAGGCAGTCTTGCATAGGGGACAGAGAACTAGTGTCAGATTAAAGAACACCTAGTTTCAAGTCCTTCCTATGATACATGCTAATTGTGAGCCCTTCATCAAATCCCTTAATCTTTGTTTTAGTTTCCTCATCTATAAAATGAGGGTTAGATTCAATGGCCTCCAAGGTCTTATTGAATTCTTAGTCTGTGACTTATAGTATATTGTGGAGAGAGAGAGAGAGAGAGAGAGAGAGAGAGAGAGAGAGAGAGAGAGATGTATATATATATATTTACCCGTGTGAGCTTATATACATATGTATATGCACATACATGTTCTCCTAGTTTTGTAAGCACACAGTATAAAATTGCCCTTCAGATTTGATGTCATTTATATTATGACATGTCAGAGTCTTGTTGAAGAAGCTGAATGGTGTGATTGACAGTCATTTTCATGTGGTGAACAAACAAACAAAAAATTGTCTTTCATTATAGCTATGCATGCCTTGAGCAGGAACTGATATTGTTGGTAGCATCACCTCTTTCCCTTTAAGACCAGAAAAGGAAGTCCGCCTGTCTCTATATCCTAGCCCCCAGGATGTGGTTTTGTTTTCGTTTGTTGTTTTGCCATGAATCTTGAACTGGGAACCAAGAAGATAACAATGTTGTTTTTTCCCCTTTTATTCTAATTCTATTCTCTCTCTGTCTGTGGATATGTATGTGTGTATCTATGTATATGTGTCCAGTGATAAGGGCTAACTATAGAGTCAAGGGCTGGATTCAAGGGCTACCTCTAATGCATACCCTGTTGACCAAGGGCAAGTCCATTAACCTTTTTATGGTCTGGGGATTAAGAGTATAAGCTATGAATTGCTAAGTCATATTGATAGAAGGAATTTTCACACGGGGAGGTGTTAGCACTAATGAAACCATTGATCTGTATCAACACATATATCTTTCTGTGAATCTATGCATTCATGCGTACATACATATGAACATATAGATATAGATATAGTTATCATTCAGTTGTGTCTGACTCTTTGTGACCTTATTCGAAGTTTTTCTGGCAAAGACTAGAGTATTTTGTCATTTCCTTCTGTAGCTTATTTTATAGATAAAGAAACTGAGGAAAACGGGTTAAGTAACTTGCCCAAGATCATACAGCTAGTAAGGGTCAGAGACCAGATTTGAACTCAGGAAGCTGAACCTTCCTGATTTCAATCCCAGAACATTTTCTCTCTCTCTCTCTCTCTCTCTCTCTCTCTCTCTCTCTCTCTCTCTCTCTCTCTCTCTCTCCCTCCCTCTCTCTCTCTCTCCCTCCTTCCCTCCCTCCCTTAATTTCTTCATCTGTAAAATGGGGATAATAATAGTTTCTAAGGTTTTTGTGAGGATCAAATGAAGTATTAATTACAAAGTAAACATTATATTAGTGTTTTATGAGTATTATTATTATTGAAAGATCAATGAACTTGGAGTCAGATACTTAACTTTGATTCATAGTTCCACCTCTTGTGAGTCGTCACTTAATCTTTAAGAGCCTCAGTTTCCCCTTAGATAAGACAGACTTAGAATATTATTACTATTTACTATCCAGTGCATTGTGAAGGTAACACTTCACAAGCCTTAAAGTGCCATATAAATGTGATTTATTATCATCATCTCATTTTCATCTCTTTGATGTGTGTCAGGTAGACATGGTCTTGGATTTACCGCCCTACTATTTTTTATATTTAATATTTTTGCACTATTATATGTGTAGATAAAATAACTACTTTTTACAATTGAATAAAAGTATTAAGAAGTAAGCCCATCCTCCATAGTCTCACTTAAAGAATCCTTAGTATACCTTTAGTAGAAGTAAAAAAAACAAGACATCAAGGATAACTCTCTCCTCTTCCTGTTTCCACATCAGTTTGACTTTTTCAGTTGTGGTTGCCAAAAGGCTTTTCATTACCTGTAACTTTAAAGATTATGAGCATTTGATCTGAACTATCATTCTTACTACTACTACTACCACTACTACTAATACTACTACTACTACTACTACTACTACTACTACTGTTTTTGTTAAGCAACTGGATTTGTGAATAAAAGAGTAGAAAGAGAGCTCTTCATTTGATTGATAATTATCTTTGTCAGCTTTCTACATTACCTAGATATTGTTTTCTAGTTGAGAGCTACATAATATTTATAGAAAGTGGTAGTTTTGCTCTTTGAATTCAGCCACACATTAAATCTTGCTTTTTTTCATCCTTTGGCCAACATAACTCTTCCACAGGGTCATATGAGTCATAAGAATAGACAGTAAATTTACTCCAATTTTTCCTCAAGAAAAGGTGGTTGGGAAAGAACACTTATCCTTAAAAAAGAAGTCATACTTTCCTACTCTATATGATGTCTAAGTACAAAGCCTGGCTGTCCTTTGCCTTCACTATATCTTCTTTTAAGGCTTATTGTTATTTCCCACCCTTCAATTCTTCCAGCCCATCTTTCTCTGTTCACTCCCCCTCACCTTCCTAGCATCTACCACCTCAAACATATACTCTAGCCATTGTTCACAGACTATCCTACATTTTCCTATGTTGTCTTATGTATCTGTAATATATCCCTATCCACAGTTATCTCTTCCCTGCCCCTTCATGCTGAGGATCTTATATTACAAATCTAATAACAATGTGAGTATCTTTGCTTGATTTCAGTCATAAGACATAGACACTATCTTCTTCTTTTCTAGTGTCCTTAGCTTTTTCATGGATAACTGGGGACATAATAAGTACTCATTTCAATCTTCATAAATGAATAAATGATGAATGTATAAAGGGAATTCAATTAAACTGTAAGCAGAGAGAAATGTCTATAAGTATTTTTTGTAATTGACCCAGTTTAGCACTTGAACTAGAGGTGAGCAAACCAGAATATTAGATGGCTGGAGCCATACTCATGCCAATACAGGGGAACAAAAAAGAATAATAGCTAGAACACTATAAGGAAAAGGGAATACTGTTTTGGGTCAGGATGGGGCAAGCCATTATCTTGGTAATTCCCACTGTTCTTCTTTAAGACATTTTTCTTGACTCCATTATCTGTCCTTAGACCAGGGTTATGAATTCCTTTTCTCTCTCCTAATGGAACCCTCAGATTTGGTTAAGGGGGGGATGCCAATGTGACATAGCATTACATTTGGTTTATCCTTTTAGACTGAGAATTAGCATTTGTCCTCTTTACTACATGAAGGTTATTGCCCTTATTCCTGGCTCATTGTCCCCTAAATACCAGCATTTATAGGTCTTCTGCCTCCTTATGTCAGGGAGATGAAAGAAACTGAAACACCTTGCTGTCAAATTTGCCATCTTCTATACCACTCTTTACCCTGGCTCCCCTTGCAACTCTAAGAATCACTTCTTTTGAGGGTTCTCATGAAGGTATCAATTGGTTCTGCAGTGAAGGACCATATCTGGACAGAAATACCACCTTTCTTGCCCCTGGATTCTTGCCACTTCCCAAGATGCCTACATTAAAGTTCAACAGCCAGGTTCTCCTGGGTAACTCCTTCTACAATGTACCTTTCCTGTTCTCTTCCCCCATTAAAATGTATCATGGTAGTGATTCATCCTCACAAAATATTCTATATTACCAAAGGTGTTCTTATAAATTAATGCACACTGAGATGTTAGTGGCTGATAGCAGTTTAATGTATTACTCTTCTTAGGGAGGTTCACATCTTACTGGGGAGCTCCTAAAGGAATATCCTCCATTGAAAAGGGTTAAAATCCAATGGTATTTCAAGCATTGTGGCAGCTCAGGGAGAGAGAGATTTTGGGAGCAAATGAGCTCTTGAGTGGTCCTCCAAATCATGCTACTTAAATAGCATTCTACTCCACCTCAAAGTAGGCCAAATCTAGCTGCTACGCTACTCTGGTTGTGACAAGATGCCTATATGTCCCTCCATGGAAGTTTTCAATAAGTAGGCTAAGATGTAAAACTGTTTCCTTGATCACAGGGTTTTATTTTTTAATTTTTTTCTTTTCTTTCTTTTTCAAGAGGGTTTTTATTAAAAAACAAATGAGTGGTTTGGAATAATGGCAGCACTTGTAATGTACTCCTAATTAAACACTCAATGTTCTTTACTTTATCTGCAAACATCATACTTGGTAAGTAATTTAAATGTAATTTGTAATCTGATTAAATAAGTCTGATATATTTGTATTTTCTTTTAATGTATTAAGCAGCTATTGATCTCTTGGTTTGGTCAATATCAGCATTTATTAACTTGAAGTTATTGTACATCCGTCAACAATGACCTTCCAAATTAAGGCATTTTAAAAATATTAACTAAAGATGTGTCCACACATACATTCTTGAGCTGCATTCTATTAACCACGTACAGAGGCAGAATGCATGTTTAATCTGGTGAACTGAAAACATTCATTCAGCCGGTATGCCAAGCTCATATATTACCCTACTCAATAGGAACAATTTCTCCTTGCAAAGTCCTTTTTGTCATGGTATCTCAGTGTACTTTTCTAAATGCCTTATATATCTCTACAAACAGAGGTGGCATTACTCCAGAGTAGAGTGCTGATAATAATAATGAACATTTATTTAGAACTTAAAAGTTTGTAAAATGCTTTATCTGCTTCTCTAGTTTCTCAGCAACACTATGAAGGAGGCACTGTTAATATTATTATCTCCATTTTCCAGATAAGGAAACTGAGGCCTAGAGAGATTAATTGACTTCCTTATGTTCAGGGAGGTAGAAAGTGATTGAGGTGGGATTTGATCCCTGGTGATCCTAAATTCTACCTCAAACTCTTTATCCTATATAGCACCCCATAATTATCTATGTAGTATTATTTGAAAAATATCTCCCCAATCATTCCTCCCCAAAGAAGTAAAATGACTATTGAATTATAGAGTGACAAGACTTCTAGAAACAATTTAGTACAACCTCCCTCCTTTACAACAGATAGCCACCCAGATTACCCACACTTCTTCTCATGGGGAGCTCATTACTCTATGAAGCAATTTATTCTGTTTTGGGAAAGCTCTAGTTTTTAGAAACTGCTATGTACTTTAATGTAAATTCCTCCTCGCTGTGCCTTCTAGCCATTGGTCCTACCTCTGCCTCTGGAGAGAGATGGATCAAACCTCTTTCTCTTCAGCTTGGCAGCCCTTCAATATTTGAAGAGAACTATCATATCTCCCCTTAGCCCCACCCATGGTCTCATCCCTTTGAATTATTTTCCCTGCAGTGCTCTTTAAAAATGCACATTAAGTGAATTCACAGTTGTGTGTGACTTTTAAGATCCTCTTTCCAGGTATCATGCAAGTACTGGGCATCTGTGCATTGGGAGCTGGGGAATAGAACAGTCAAAGAAGGAGACCCCAAAAGTAAAGAAAAGAGTTTAAGAAGGTTGGGCAAAAATACGCCTGCTTATCACAGTTTTGCTGAATACTGATCCTAGTATTGGCTCTCCATGTACCTGGACAGGAAGGAACAACAGCAGCCCTTGGCTCCCCTCTGTTTTCCTCTTTGGTTCTATCTCCCCTTGCCTGAAGGAGAAGTTCTATCAAGCAGTGCAGCCAGCCTCCATCAGGGCTGTGGGAATAACACTTAGAAGAGGAGTAAATCCTGAATGTGCAATATTATTACTAGGAATAATATGTTATCATAGGATTAAATCCTTCTCTGATACCTCATGGTGGCATGGAAGTGACCCGTGGTTCTCAAAGGCCATGTCAGTAGGCCCCAACAAGAAGAACATAGTTGGAGGAGGACATAGTTGGATATGGACCCTGCGGTCAGAAAATATATCTTTTATCTGACACCCAGAATGGTTAAGTTTAGAAAGGCTCTTCCATTTATAAATCAACAAGTATTTATTTAGCACTACAGGTGGTGGGCATGTAAAGCCAAAAATGAAGTATTTCCTACCTTCAGGGAACTTGCCTTCTGTCAAGAGAAATAATATAGGTATATGAGTAGCTACACAATAAACAAAGGTGATTTCTTTTAGGGAAGAGTGCAAGTAGTAGGGAAAGGCCTCCTGGGGACAGCGAAGGATAGAATGAAACATGGGATTCTGAGAAGTGGAGGAAAGGAAGGACTACATTGTCAATATGGGCAATGGCTGATGCAATGGGAGAAGAGGATATGTAGTATCCCTTACTGTAAGATAATGAGTATTTTTTTTTGTCCATATTGACTCTTGGAGACCATTAATGTAGTTGCAGAGAAAAAACTAAAACCAAAAAATTTTCTGTTTCAATACTAACAAAGTCACAAATTTTAAGTATGTCATTATTACTATACTTTGTAATTTCCAAAACACCTTCTTTCTAGTTTTGTTTTGCTTTACCAGATCTGTGTAGGGATATCAATTAACGTTCTCCTAGAAAGGAGCTTTCTTCCCATCTGTGGAGTATATAGCAGATGAATGTCTGTTCTGAAGCTTAACCTTCTTAGAGAGTCCACAGGGAAACTGAGTGGCTAAAGGAGTTAATGAAGGTGGGACAATCAGTGAGTGATAAAGGTGGGGCTTGAACAGAGGTATATCTGACTCTGAGGACAGTTTCTATACTCTGTGTCTCTAATTTCCACGCATTATCTTCCTTGTTTTTTTTACAACAAGCAGTTAAAACACCATTATTCCCAGTTTACAAAAGGGGAAGCAAACCTAGTGGGATTAAGTCATTTATATAAGACTTATCATTAAACCAAGTCAATAATTATTTATTAAACCTGAAGGTGAGCCAGGAACTATGCTAATTGCTTGGGATAGAAATGCAAGCAAAATGAAAGACAATTCCTGCCCACAGGAAGCTTGCATTCTAATTAGGGGAGATAACACATAAAAATGAACTGAAAAACTGAGAGTAGGGGTGTGGTGGTCAAGTCCAGACAGTTAGAGGCAGAACCAGGAAAGGAATGAAAGATAGCCTGCCTGAGCCCTTCCTCCCAATGTAGGCTCCAGGAGGAACTCCAGAGTGGAGGGAGCTGTACATGTGGAGGGATGTTCCAGGATGAATGGCCAAAGGTACTGAGAGGGTGAAAAGCCAGCTAAAGCATGGTGATTCAGAAACAGAGCTAGGAGAAATAAATAACAGAATAGGAAATAAATACCAGAAATTGTACGCAAACCAAGGTTCTCTGACTTTAAGCTCAGTGCTCTTTCCATTATACCATATTGTTTTTTCTCATGAAGGAAAAAAATAGATTCCTTGCTTTAGACCTCCTGTGGATTTCTACCTGTGGATTTCAACCTGTGGATTTCAACGCAGAAGCCCTGTTTACTATATTTAGCTACTTAACTGAAACAAACTCCATTAAAGTAGACCATCTATGATCATGCTCAAGCAGGTCTACATATAAGAAATTCAATTAAAAAAAATAAAAGCTTATAAATCTGAATGGTCTGGGGTTGATTAATTCTATCACAAAATGATATTTTCCTTTTATAGTTTATTGTTTGTTTAAATAGCAACCCCTTGTAATGTATTCAAAATAGAATACAATTGAGAAAAATAAATTCATACAAAGACCAAAAATAATTACTGCATTGATATATATGTTTTTGAGTTGATAACTATATTTTGATATAAATTATCTCCTTTCTCATCTTTGTATATTATTTCATGCCTTTAAAAATGTTATTCTGAGGAGCAGCTAGGTGGCACAGTGAATAGAGCACTGGCCCTGGAGTCAGTAGGACCTGAGTTCAAATCCCGCCCCAGACACTTAACACAAAAACTAGCCGTGTGACCTTGGGCAAGTTACTTAACCCCAATTGCCCTCTGGAAAAAATAGAAATTCCCCCTACAAATGTGCATAGCAAAGAAAAACAAATTCCTTTTTTAAAAATGTGTTTTAATTATTTATTTTCAAATAAGTGTCCCATTTAGTACCCAAGTCATCAATTCTCTGGAATCATGGTTACTCATTGTTTTCATCAGAGTTCTAATGGCTTCCAAAGTGAATTGTCTTTATAATGTCACTATTGTTTAATTTATTTTCCTGTTTCTCTTCATTTTATTCTTCATAAGTTTATTCAAGTCTTCAAAACTGATCTTTCACAAATTGATGCCATGGGTACTACAGAATCATAGATTGTGAAGTGGGAGGAGCCTTAAGCATCATTGAGTTTAATCTCTTTTGACAGATAAGAAAACTGAGGGTATGGAGTAGTTAAATAACTTGCTCAAGATCACAATCTAGTATCTGAAGTGGAATTTGAATGCAAGCCTTTCCAATGCCAATTCCAGTATTCCATATACTGAGTCCTCCTGCCTCTACTGGTCCTACTGCTCCTGTCACCATCATCCTTTACACATATCCTACACTCCAGCCTAATAAATCTTTTTGCCATTCCCAGAATTTGACTTGCTATTTCCACTTAATTTGCTTTACTTATATCATTTTGCTTACTCTAAATATCCTGCTCTGCCATCTTCATCCAACCTACCAACCCTTCAGGTTTCAACTCAAATGCATCCACTGATGGCATAGTATAGAGCTAGCCTTGGAGTGTTAGAAGACATGGGCACAAATGCCACTAAACACACACACACACACACACACACACACACACACACACACACACGCGCACACACACACGCACATGCACACACACACCCAGGCTGTATGATACTGTGCAAAGTATTTGACCTCTCAGTGTCACAAGTAAATCTTTAAAATTCTAAGTTAAAGATAAGAGGTCTACCTGAATTGATTGAGAGACTTTTCTTTTTGAAAATTCTTCACATGATGACAAAGAAAGAAGGAAAGAAAGAGAGGAAGGAAAGAAGGAAGGAAGGAAGGAAGGAAGGAAGGAAGGAAGGAAGGAAGGAAGGAAGGAGGGAAGGAAGAAAGGAAGAAAGGAAGGAAAGAAGAGAAAGAAAAGGAAGAAAAGAAGGAAGGAGAAAGAAAGAGAGAGAGAGAGAAAGAAAGAAAGGAGAAAGAAAGGAAGGAAGAAGAAAGGAAGAAAGCATAATGGTTTAGAATTCATAAATTGTCTCAGGATTCACTATAACTGTCTCTGTGTCTCTGTGTGTGTGGCTCTGTGTCTCTATCTCTGTCTTTCTCTGTGTCTATGTCTCTATATCTGTCTATCTCTGCTTCTGTCTCTCTTATCTGTCTCTTTGTCTCTGTCTTTGTCTCCATCTTTTTCTCCCTCTCAGAGAAAACACATTAATGGAGCATTCTATCTACCCACAGACTGATAAGAAAGGAGATAGAGACAGTGGTCTGCCTTTGCATCCTTAGGATTAGAATTTAGATTCAAAGGAACTGTGTTCTAGTCTCTGCCCTACCACTAACTTGTGAGTTTCCCCCCCGCCCCGCCCTCCAGGACCTAGCATGGCATCTTGTATGTAATAGATTTTCAGTAATTATGTAGTCACACATCTTAGGATTCAGAACTAGGATGTCATGTTTACTGAGAAACATAATGGCTGGAATATCAGAAGACCTGGATTCAGCTCCCAGCTGTGACACTGACTTTATGGTGATGAATAAGATACTTAACCTACCTGAGACCCAGTTTCCTCATCTCTACAATGAGAGGGTTCAAGTTGATGGCCTTTGAAGTCCTTTTCAAACTTCCATGATCCAGCATGTTCTACTTTTTCATTTGAAAGATAAATAATTTGAGGCTCATGGAGGTAAAGTTTTGTGCCCAAAGTCATGCGCGCGCACACACACACAGACACACACACACACACACACACAGACACACACACAGTGGCAGAGCTGTGATTCAGATTGGGGGATTGGGTTTTAGAATATCTCTCCCCATCCAATGCTCTTTCTACTACACCAATATTTATTGACAGCCTAAGAGTAATAAAAATAGAATGAAGAGTTTGGTGAATGCATCATGTCTATGTTGGGACATTCCATTTCATCAGTCAGACTAGTTCCATTTTGGAGTCTTTTGTTTTTGTGAAATTCTTTTCCTTCCCTCCCCTTCCATTACCTTAACCAGCTTTTATAAAGAAAAAACAGCTTTTTAATACTGGTTAAGTTTTTTTTTTTCCCCAAGAGGGAAACATACAGATTCTTGTTTATTAACAGGATTAGCCTAGGACCCTAGCCACCCTCTCTCTGTGTCTGAGAGGAAGCCTATTTGAGTCCACATTATTCAAGTCTCATCATGGGAGCAAAATTCTTATTATGCAATATTTAAAAGTAATAATTTCTGGAGACTTAACCTCATGGATTTTCTAACACAATAAAATTAAATAAAAAATCCAAATGCAGCCGATATAACCCCTTCATGTGCAATTAGCAAATATTAAATAGAAACTTTAATATTAACATTATTCTTTATGCCCCAGTGAGTGGGATATTATTTAAATTGATATGACATAAGAGGATATAAATAATTCCTAAGTGTAGATCTAAACTCAAATTTCAGTCAGTGTTTGAAATCACTAAGTATTATCAATTCCCTATTTCCCAGCATATCATTTATTACCAGCCTGATGAATTTTTTTTTCAAAGAGATTAAATTAGCATTAGGGCGATGATAAACATTATAAATAAATACGAAAATCGCTATTCTAAAAATCCAGTCGAACAGAAAGTAAATGAATCGGGGTTGTATCAAATTCCATCTTCCCTCAAAGAGCTCAGAAACAGTTCCAAGCATAAGTAATCCTCCACAACTTCTTCTGCAATCAAAAATGAAATATATTAAAACCTGAAAGTATAATTTCATTATCTACTATTCTAGATACGCAAACTAAGGTTCAGAAATAGCTGTGGCATGAGGTGAATTTTGATTAGCCTCACACAATTAACTGGCCAAAGAGGGATGGAAGCTCCTGTTATAGAAATGTTCAGGATGCTTCCTCTTGGGGACTTAAGTCCTCTTTGATCCAGGTTTGTCTCTCAAAGCAATCAACCTGAAGGTCAGTGTTGAGGGATTCCACATCATACCAAACTTCTCTGTTGTAGGTTATATGATTTGACCAGGGTGCAGCTCAGGAAAGGCTGGAACAGAGAGGTATCAGCTTCTGAAATGTGACATTCTTTGCATAGTTCTGGCCTAGGGTGCCATATGTTTATCAATCAATTAATCAATAAAGATTTATTAAACATATACCATGGGCCAGACCCTGTACTAGGCACTAGGGATCCCAAGAAAGAAATAATCCTTACTCACAAGAGGCAACTGTGTAGAAGAAGAGGCAGATGGGGGTTTGCTTCACTTTACTCTTTTAAGGAACCTGAAAGACCTCTATGAGGAGGCAAAACAGATGGATAGTCAAAGTGAACTCCATTCTGTTACATGCACGTGGGAGAACAAAGATTTTCCCTGATTTGATGTAGAATATTGGCAAAAAGAGAAACTATAGTGTTGCCCCACTGAATCAGGGACTGCTTCATGTGTAGACAGAATGGATCACCTACATTGAGTGATGTGAAGGCTGCCCCAAATCTCATTTGTCTTCAAGCACCTCCCCCACACAGGTGCCAAAGGAAATGTTTTTCTTTAAAAATTCCAATTGCAGCTTCATTGTTTTGTCTTCTTAAAGCTGCCACTTAGTATCTTTGTGAACTTGGACCCTTCAAGTGGCAGGTTCCTCATCAGTAAAAGCAGGGTGTTGTTGTTCTAGATGATCTACAAGGTCTTTTCAATATCTGAATGTATCACAATGTGGGAGCAGGGTACTCTGGTGTATTCCTCATAACTTGTGTTTGAATTCAGAGGTTGGATCCTCAGGGTATGACTTCTCTCAGGATCTCAGGAGTATGTGTGGCTGTTCTTAGTACTAGGGTTCATAACTTCCTACCTGAATGCTTTCTCATTAACAATTAGCCAGTGATTTATTTAACGTTTAGGGGGAAAACTTTTATATAGATTGTATAGTAAGGATGGTTGGTATAAAATATTTCCCCTAAATCCTAGTTCACACTCTCCCATAAATACATACAACACCCATGGTAAGAATGGGCTCAAACTTCACCATAGTAAGACATATGTGTAGGATGCCCATGTGGGAAAGAATAACTCACAATTCCATACATTGAAAGTCCTCTTTAGAATCCAAAACTAGCATTTCTCTCTCTCATGAGGAGTCATGTTCCTTGAAGCTGCCTCCTCCTTTAATTAATTGTCTCTTGCATCTGTGTATATCCTACATCTGCTTCTATGTCCCCACATGGATGTATTGTTTCCCAATAGACACAGGGGTGGGGAACATGTGCTCTTCTAGATCCTTGGGTGTGGTCTTTTGACTGAGTTCAAATATAGGACATATTATTTTATGAAGGGGCCTTGAGGTTGAACGTTCCCCACCCATGGAGTAGTGCTGACAACACGGAAGATATGGCAGAAATAGCTGGTGGAGGTTAGGAAGAAAAGAAAGTTATCTCCACCATACCCAAATCCCTTTGCTGGCTTCTGTTTCAGGTGAATTGATCTGCCCCCAAATTGCCTCCAGAGACTGGAATGTCAACTACTGAATGGCTTACTGTGTTTCTATATAGGCCCAAGGGCCTGACTAATTTAGCCAATCAAAAAGACATTTCCTGTGTGGTTTCAGTGATTTTCATACCATGGCCAAAGCCTTATAATCCTCTCAAATTGATTAAGGATTTATTCATACATTGTGGTGGGGTTGCAAGAAAATTCTTTAATTCCTACCTTTCACTTTGTGATTACTTTCTGGGCCTTCTGTGATCATAGTAATTGAGGCATGTATGCGTGTGGGTGGAACCTCCTACCTTTCTTGATGATTTTCTTTTCAAATATATATACCTTTGGCAAGGAATAGGATCATGGAAAGTTTTTCTGCTTCCTTCATGTGAATGAGTTTATTAGATCCAATTCTTTTCTTCCTCTATTCTGTTTTTGTGCCTGAAATTCTGTCACTGGGGTTTCATTCCTTTTGATTCTTCATTGTCCTTCACTCTTTTAATATATACTCTCTCCCTCAAAGACAAGAAAATCCTATTCATCCTGTCTGGATGAGTTTATTATATACTTTTTGCCTTGGTAAGGATTTTAAGCATTCTGAGTTCATTGAGTACCTAGGTATGGGAGTTGAGTGAACATTGAAAGAGTGGGAAGGGTAGAAGGAAGAAACTGAGGTCAGAGCCAAGGGAGATTATTGAAGGCAGAGTTTCCTAATTTCACAATTTTATCTAAGGATCACTTTGAATTTTGGGACTGGAAAAGTTCCTGTTTTTTATTTCCCTTAGTACACACATTGGAATGCTATCATAGGCATTGGTCCTCCCATTCAACCAGGGAAATGAAGCCAGAGCATTTCAGTATGTGGTTGAGAATATGTCATAGGCACAAATACAGCTTAAGGAATTATGGATTTTGCTGAAGAAAATGCATTTATTCATACTTCTCTAAGTCAGGACAGTTGAAATCAGTTATTTCAATTTTTTGGGGGGGATCCCCTTTGGGATGAGCAGAATATGCAGAACATTTCCTTAAAAATAAAATTTTTGCAGGAAGTGAGGGGACAGTTAAAATGATACAGAACTGTTTATGATTATGATTGTCAAAGCATTTTCTGAGCCTTCTAGATGGAAAGGGGGAATATACAGCAAATGGGTGATATTATCCTAATTATTATTGTATAGAGTAGCACAACTCGATCTATTTCTGTGGAAATAATAGAGCTAAGACGAGATTCGGCAACATCTGTCACAATAAATGCAAATATATAGAGAATTGACAATGAGCCATGATCTCATAAGTGATTCTCTTTCCCATATGAATAATGAAAAGGCTACATTTCTAACTCATGTGACATTTTAGGAGACTTTCTGGAGCCCACACTCAAATCCCCTCCCTATTGAAACCAAGGGGTTTCAGTTAGGGTGAAATTCATTAGGATTTAGTTCTGTATATATATATATATATATATATATATATATATATATATATATATATATATATATATATATATATATATATATATCTCTTTGTATTTCCAGAGAATTTTCTGTCACCTAAACCCTCAAAACCTCCAATCTCAAAAGCACCCATTCAGTGCTGAGCCTTATGCTGGGTGCTCTGAGAGATGCAAAGGAAAAAAAAATATGGTGTCCATGTTATAAGCCAGTCAGAGAAAAAGATGATAGCACATTATTAAATTAGATAATGAAGTAAGAGAGGGTACAATATAGTTTTGAGAGTCTGAGATAGTATAGACAGCATATGCTATTAAAGTTCAGAGGACAGAGATTGTGGTCTGGGATTGTCAAGGACATCTTCCTAGAAGAAGCAGAACTGGTAATGGATCTTTAAGGATTGACAATATTTGAATAAACAAAGAGAAAAGAGGAAATGTCCATGTGGAGGGAAATACTTGAACCTGTATGTAGTTAGACACCACACTATCTTAGGGAGGTACAGATGGGTCCATGGGAACAAGAAGGGTGGTTTTTCGTGCATACCCTTGATTGTCTGCCAAGACACGTCAGCCCAAATGTGTTGCCAGAGTCACATTATTCTGTATCCTTATTCATATTTTAAAGGCCTAGTCCCCATTTTCTTGCCTATTTTATGACTAGTGAGTGGGAGGTGTGAATAGGACTGGTTTCATCCATAAGTGATATGATCGTGAGTATTTATGATGTGTGTGGATTTCATGTAGAATTGAAAAGAATGGACAATAGGGACCACATCTGTAGGCAGATTTTTCCTGTAACTTTTCTGCCCCACATAATACAAAACGATATGAAACAAGGGTAAAAGATTTCCTTCAATAGCCTCCTGCACATTGTCCAGGGCTTTGTCTTGAGCAAGAAGGCTAGATAATTACTGATTTATTTTCCTACTAAAAGATAATGTTGATAGAGTAATAACTTAGTAGTGATAGCTAGAGATAAATTATAAAGATAAGAAAAGAACATTTCCCAAGCAAAGGCAGTATGGAGCAGTGCTGAGAGATCTAGCCTCAGGGGGCAGATGGTCTGGGTTCTAGTCTAACCTCTGACAAACACTGACTGTGAGACTTTAGACAATGCACTTTCAGCATCCCAGGCAACCCTCCTCAACTATAAGTTTCAGGTACACACACTTACAAACACATAAGTACCATGGGCAATGCCCTGTATTAGTCAGTAGAGTAATGGAAATCACCTTAACTAAAGGTAGAGAGACCTAGTCCCAGCCCTGCCACAACCTTACTGTGTGATCATGAGAAAAATGCCATTTCTCTTACTCTGGGCCTCAGTTTCTTCATCTGTAGAATGGGAATACTAGGAATACCTTCTCTACTTTTTTTTACAAGACTGCAGACAAGAGCAAATGAGATAATGCAGCAATATATGAAAATGTACTAAATCTTCTATGTTAGGGCAAGAGCCTTTTTTAAATTAAGATGATCATAGAAGACATAAATTTTGTTACTTTTAAACTACAATTATCACATGAGGGAGGGTACCTGGATTACTACAAGGTATTATACTGCTTGATAAAAAGTCTTTCTGGCATCCCTCAAAAGTTGCACAAACATTTTGGAGAGAAGACTCTGATAGAATCCTGTGGTATACCATGCATCTTAGGAATAAAACAATAATAACACATTTATATAGTACTTTACAGTGTACAGTGTGTCTTTCATAACAATTCCATGAAGCAGATTGTGTAAGCATTGTTATCCCCATTTTATAAAGGAGAAAACTGAGTCTCAGAGTGATGAAATGATGCTCCTAGCGTCCCATAGTCCTTAAATGATCAGAACAGGAATTCACCCCAGAAGACCTGAGGTCACATCTAGTCTTCTTCTCCGTAAGTCAACCTACTTTTCTTTGTGTTCTGAGGCTAGATTGAGGCCTTCGTAATTGAATTCAGAGCAAAAGCAACTTAAAGTCATACACTAACCAAATAAATCAGTAACCAACCCCATCTCCATCTGCCTACGACAGCTGATCTCTGTCCCTACCATGGGGTCTGCCACCAGGAATGCTGAATCAGATAGAAGGTAGTAGTAGTTTGGGGGCCAGAAGGGGGTGGCAGGAGCCGTCTGTTTATACCTTCCCTCCACTAGTCCCATTATACATGCCACCCCAACAGCTGCCAGACAGTAATGACTTTCCGTCAGCAGGTGCTGGGGACCTGTCACAGGCCAATTAGGGTTGGCTAAAGGCCCTTCTTCCCTTTTGGAAAGCTGCTGTTGAGTCATTAGCATGACTGCACTGATTACTTAAGTCCAGCATGGGGTGAAAGAAGGGCATTTCCCAGGTAGGCATGATTATCCCAACGCTACCAGGCCATTCTCCTTTAGGCTCTGGGCCTGTCAGACGAAAGGGGTTTTGAGGTTATGAGCAAAGACTGCCTCTCCTTAAGTTGGATTCAATCAGCATTTGTTGAGCACTCCATACGTGTCCAGTCCTGTGGTGCTAAGTTGCTATGGGAAAAGTGGACACAGGAAGAGGAGAGAGGAGCTCACAGCCTTGTTAGGAAGTGAAGGTACACACACATGAAACAAATAGAAAACAAGATTACTCAGTCATGTCAGCGTCAAAACATTTAATAGGCTACGAATGGGAAGTTGAGAAGAAGGAGAAATCACGTGTGCCAATGGCATTGGGGAAAAAAAATTTCATGGAGGAGGAAGATTTGAACTGGCCCTGGAGGAAGGGTTTGATATGAATAAGTAGAAAAGAGAGAGGTGGGTGGGCTACCATTCTCTACCATCATCAGAGAAATGAAAACAATTCAAAAGACTCGTCTAAACCTGGGACCAGAGCAAGGTGAATACTCCAGGTCAGAAATGAAAATTGTACATCCCAAGTGTGTTATTGTCAACCTGAGGCCATGAACCTTCATTATAGTATATGGACATGGCTTGACAGCATAAAATAGATACTTGTTTGCTGTGGAAAATGGACATTTTTGGCATTAGGTAAATATATGTTTTTAAATAGGAATATTAGAAAGTATCACCTGTTTTGCTTCATCCCTCCCACCAGATATGCTTCAAAATGTCTTATATATTTCTAATGTATGGTCTGCTTAGATCTCTGTCCAATCCTCTCTCCATATTTCAGGTTGCATGGATCAGACTGGAATGGCTTCTCTATTAGTATCAATTGGGATGAAGTGGAAAATAATCATTCTATTTAGGCATTAATTTTGTTAGCTCTTTTTTCAAATGAGATAGTATTTGGAAAGTACTTAAAATAGTACTGGCACACTGTAGGTGCTATGTAAATTCTTATTCTCTTGTCCTTGTCCTTGTCCTTGCCCTTCCCCACCTGCCCAGTTGTGTTGTGTCCACTTATTTATTTATTTATCTATTGATTTATTTGTTTTAAATTTATGGAGTCAAGCCATGTGCCAGTCTGTACCAGACTGAGCAGCTATTTGTGCAGTTGGGACCATTGTAGATAAGTGGACCACCATATCTTCACAGTCTAGCAGTTCCCAAGGGAAAATAATATTGCTTTCACCATCTTACTTATTCAGGGTTTCTCCTTTCTCCTCCCCTTTGGACAGGGGTGGGGGGTGGGGTTGGGGGAGTGGGAGGGTGGGGAGAGGGGAGGGTTAGTTCTTTCCCCAAGCCTACTGCACTTTTCCTACTGTCATGGTACTCCCATTTAGGAGGGGGTTGCTATCTCTTCTCCCTTCTTTGTTGTAATCTCATAAATTTGCAGGCTTCTGTTTGGATTGTGCACTCTGTGTACTTGCATAGAGTCCACGTGCATGTTCATTTCTCTTCTAATAAACTCCGTTTTTCACACGTGTTGCATGGAGTTGTGATTTTCTGTTGACATTCATAACCATAGCTAAGCATCTCCCTCAGTCAATTCAGAAGGCATTCAATAGTGCCCTACAATCAGAACAATTATGATAAATTATGATACATCATGTGGAGACAAGAAATTACAGTGGTGTAGGCTATAATCCAAAGACAGGTGAAGTCAGGTTAGGTCTGGGCAACATGACTGGTTTTCATACTTGTTAGGATGGGAAGGAGTGGAAAAAGGCTTTGGAAAAGGGAGAATGATAGGCCTTTGGAGGTGGCTACCTATGACTATCTGTATAGTTATGCAAGTCAGCAGAAATCTGAAAGCTGAGGCATGGGGCTTGTACTCACAGTTGGGAGGAAACATGGCCTTCCCAGATGATGTCACTTGGTGTCAAAGCCCTCTTTACAGAAAATATCCTATTTAATGATCATGTGAGAGTCTAATGAGGTGATATGATTCATTATCTGTGATAGTTATGGCTCTGATTTCAATGCTTCATTGAAAAGATTCAACTAATATGACATTGTAATTTCAGGTAGTGATATCGAGGAGGGAGGTGGGGAAAAGGCAATAAATTCTTATGGCCAGAATTTGGGTATAATTCAGTTCCTAACACAAGTGGACCAACTGTCTGTTCTACCTACATTTGAGTGAGTCATGATACATTTTCTCCATCAAGCTATCCTTTGTACTATCCCACATTTTAGCTTTCAGGTTGGCCCAAAGTAGACTTTATTATTTTACTCAAATATCTCTACTTTTCTTTCATCATCCCCTGAGCTTGCATGATCCAATAATATGAGCACTAGCTCTGAAATGACAGATGACTTACCTCCTGCAATGACTACCTGTGTGACCTTAGGCAAATTACATCAGCTCATTGGCTCTCAGTTTCCTTATCTATAAAACAAGAGGTTTAGATTAGGTGATCTTTCAGTTGTCTTTCAATTCTAGATTTGTGATTATATGAACCCTATTGAAGTGTGCGGACCAGATACTGCAAAACAAAACATTATAGTTCTTTGAACTAATGAAACCTGTAAGAGATCAGATAAGCTACTGGGCCTGTTGGCTTGGAATAATGTCAACAATGGACTATCCCATTGTAAGTCATAGGAGATTGGACTTGGACTTCTCCATTTTCTTATCCTTAAAATGAGCTATGTATGATGCACTTAGCCTTGGGTTTAAGACCTCAACAAAACTGTGTCAGCTGCCCAATGATTCCAGCTGTCTCTTGGAACCAATCCAGGGGATCTTTGTCTTTGTCTTTCATCTTACACTGTTTTGTAAACTTTCTTTGAATACTGAACTTCCACCTCCAGGCACTGAACTTTCTGACTATTTTTTTTTAATTTTTAAAAATTTATTTATTTTTAGTTTTCAACATTCATTTCCACAAGATTTTGAGTTACAAATTTCCCCCCCATCTTTCTCCTACTCCCCACCCCAAAATAGCAAGGTTACTGAATACCCTTTCCACCAATATGTTCTCTCTTAAATCCTCTTCCATTACCCCACTAATTTTCTAATAGGTTAAGATGGATTTCTATACCCTGTATATCTTATTTCCCAGTTGCATGTAAAAGCAAACAAAGAATTTTTTTTAACATTTGTTTTTAAAACTTTTGATTACAGATTTTTATCCCTTTTTCCTTCCTCACCTGCCCCCACTGGGAAGATAAGAAATTCTATATAAGTTGTACATGTGTAGTTACCCAAATAATTTCCATAGTAGTTATATTGTGAAAAACTAACTATATTTCCCCCCATCATATCCAACCCCCCAGTTATTCTATTTTCTCCTTTTTTTTTCTTTATTAATTTGTTTGTTTACTTTGAGTTTACAAGATTCAGTTCCTCAGTTCTTTGAGTTTCAAAATTTTCCCCCCTCCCTCCCCTCCACCTCCCCAACATGGCGGCAGACAATCAGGTATAGAATCTACAGATTCTTTCACATTAGACATTGTTTAGGTTGTAAAGAAGGATTGTAGCTGATGGAATGAACAGTGGGAAAGAGGAAACCATACCAAACAAGAAAAAGCAAGAGAACTGGTAATTTGCTTCAATCTGCATTCATAATCTGTTCTTTCTGGTTCTTTCTCTGAATGTAGATATCTCTCTCCATAATGAGTCTTTTAGAGTTTACTTATAACCCTGAATTTCTGAGAAGATGCCAGTCTATCAAGGTTGGTTGTTACACATATGTTGCATCTATAATTGTGTACAAATTTTTCCTGGTTCTGCTCT
This sequence comes from Gymnobelideus leadbeateri, assembly GCA_011680675.1. Lineage (NCBI taxonomy): Eukaryota > Metazoa > Chordata > Mammalia > Diprotodontia > Petauridae > Gymnobelideus > Gymnobelideus leadbeateri. The sequence goes on from WOXC01004064.1 coordinate 351,818, forward strand.
TCTCACTCAGCATCAGTTCGTAGAAGCTTCTCCAGGTAGATATGAAATCTATCTGCTCTTTGTCTCTTATGGCACAATAGTATTCCATGGGCATCCCCTTAATTCCCAATTCTTTGCCACGACAAAAATAACTGCTATAAATATTTTTGTACATATGGGTCTTCCTCCTGCTTCTGTGATCTCTTTGGGATAGAATGCTAGAAGTGGTATTGCTGCGTCAAAGGATATGAAATTACTTATAGCCCTTTGGGCATAGTTCCAGATTGCTCTCCAGAATGGTTGGATAAGTTCACAACTCCATCAGCAATGCATTAGTGTTCCAATTTGCCCACATCCTCTCCAACATTTGTCATTTTCTTGTTTTTTCATCCTAGCCAATATGACTGGAGAGATGTGGTACCTCAGAGTTGTTTTGATTTGCATTTCTATAATCAATAGCAATTTAGAGCATTTTTCATATGCTTGTAGATATTTTTAATTTCTTCCTCTGAGAACTACTTGTTCATATCCTTTGACCATTTATCAATAGGGGAATGACTTGTATTCTTATAGATTTGACTCAATTCTCATTATTTTCTCCTTTGACACTATCCCTTTTCAAAAACGTTTGCTTCTAACTACCCCCTACCCCAATCTGCCCTCTGTTCTATCATCCCCTTCTTATCCCCTACCCCACTATTTTCCTGCAGGGTAAAATAACTAATTGAGTGTGTATGTTATTCCCTCCTTAAGCCAAATTCAATGAGAATCAAGTTGTCTCATTCCCTTTCACCTTCCTGGTCTTCCCCTCCATTTTAACAGTTTTCTCTTGCCTCTTTTATATGCAATAATTTACACTAATCTATCTCTCCCTTTCTCCTCCCAATAAATTCCTCTCTCACTTCTTAATTTTATTTTTTTAGATATCATCCCTTCATATCCAACTCATCCTGTGCCCTCTATGTAAGCATGAACATACATAAGCCCACACTCACATACATATTTATATATATATATGCCCTTCTATATATATATATATATATATATATATACATATACATATATACACACATATATAATCCCTTCAACTATCATCGTACTGAGAAAAGTCTTATGAGTAACTGTTATCATTTTTCCATATAGGAGTTAAAATAGTTCAAATTTAATAAGTTCCTTAATATTTCTTTTTTTGTTTACCTTCTTATGCTTCTCTTGCTTCTTGTATTTGAAAGTCAAATTTTCTGTTCAGCTCTGGTTTTTTCATCAAGAATGCTTGAAAATCCTCTATTTCATTGAATGACCATATTTTCCCCTGTAGCATTATACTCAGTTTTTCTGGGTAGGTGATTCTTAGTTTTAGTCCTTGCTTCTTTGACCTCCAAAATATCATATTATAAGCCCTTTGATCCCTTAATGTAGAAGCTGCTAGGTCTTGTGTTATACTGATTGTGTTTCCACAATAATCAAATTGTTTCTTCCTGACTACTTGCAGTATTTTCTCCTTGACTTGGGAACTCTGGACTTTGGTTAAAAGATTCCTAGGAGTTTTCTTTTTGGGATCTTTTTCAAGATGTGATCAGGTGAATTCTTTCAATTTCTATTTTGCACTCTGATTCTAAAAGATCAGGGAAATTATGCTTGATAATTTCTTGAAAGATGGTGGCTAGGCTCTTTTTTTGATCGTGGCTTTCAGGTAGTCCAATAATTTTTAAATTATCTCTCCTGGATCTATTTTCCAAGTCAGTGGTTTTTTCAATGAGATATTTCACATTGCCTTCTAATTTTTCATTTGTTTGGATCTGTTTTATAATATCTTGATTTCTCATGAAGTCATTAGCTTCCAGTTGCTCCAGTCTAATTTGAAGGAGTTATTCTCTTCAGTGAGTTTTTGAAATTCCTTCTCCATCTGGCAAATTTGGCTTTTTAAGGTATTCTTCTTCTCACTGGCTTTTTGGTCCTCTTTTACCATTTGAGTTAGTTTATATTTTAAGGTGTTATTTTCTTCAGTGTATTTTTGGGTATCCTTTAGCAGGCTGTTGACAGGCTTTTCATAATTTTCTTGCACCATTCTCATTTCTCCTACCAATTTTTGTTCCACTTCTCTGAGTTTCAAAATTCTTCTTGAGCTCCTACATGGCCTATAACGAATTCATTTTTTTTTTTTAGTTTTTGCCAAATTAAAAAAAAATAATTGTTTAAATTAATTTTTATTTTTATTTTAGTTTACATCATTCATTTCCAGAGGATTTTGAGTTACAAATTTTCTCCCCATCTTTCCCCTACCTAGTACCCCAAAACAGTGATCCCACTGTATACCCCCTTCCCCAATCTACTCTCTCCTATATCCTCCCCCATCCCCCTTCTGACTTTCCAGTAGGGCAAGATGGATCTCTATACCCCAATGCCTGTATATCTTATTTCCCAGTTGTATGTAATATATATAGTTAAACATTTGATTTTAAAACTTTGAATTTCAGATTCTTTCCTTCCTCACTTGTCACCCACCCTTACTGGGAAGATAGGCAATTCAATATACATTGTACATGTGTAGCTACTCAAAACATTTTTATAAGTGGATATATTGTGAAAGATTGACTATATTAACCTCCATCCTATCTTGATCCCCACTTGTTCTATTCTCTTCTTTGACCCTGTCCTTTTTCAAAAGTGAGTGCTTCTCCCCGCCCCCCTGCCAACCTGCCCTCCCCTCCATTATCCCCTTCTCATCCCCTTCCCCACTACTCTCCTGTAGGGTGAAATACCCTATTTAGTGTGTATGTCATTCCTTCCCTAAGCCAAATTCAATGAGAGAAAGGTTGACCCATTCCCCTTTGACTTCCCATTTCTCTCCTCCATTGTAACATTTTTCCCCTTACCTCTTCTATATGAGATAATTTACTCCATTCTGTCTCTCCCTATCTCCTCTCATTATATTTCTCTCTTTCACCTCTCAATTTCACATTTTAAGTATCATCCCTTCCAATTCAATTGGTCCTGTGCCCTCTGTCTATGTATACCTGTACACATATATACACACACTCACATATGTATTCATATGCCCATATACCTTCCTATATAGACATGTATGTATACATACACATGTATATATATATTTGTATTTGTATATATATATATATTTGTATTTGTATATATATATATATATTTGTATTTGTATATATATATATATACATATATATTTGTATTCCCTTCAACTATTCTCATACTGAGAAAAGTTTCATAAGTTTACCTTCTCTTGCTTCCTGTATCTGAATGTCAAATTTTCTATTCAACTCTGGTTTTTTCATCAAGAATCTTTGAAAGTCCTCTATTTCATTGAATGAACATATTTTCTCCAGAAACATGGTACTTAGTTTTGCTGGGTAGGTGATTCTTGGTTTTAATCCCAGCTCCTTTGACCTCCAGAATATCATATTCCAAGCCCTTTGATCTCTCAGTGTAGAAGCTGCCAGATCCTGTGTTATCCTGATTGTGTTTCCAAAATATTCAAATTGTTTCTTCTTGGCTGCTTGTTATATTTTCTCCTTGATCTGGGAACTCCGGAAATGGGCTATAATATTCCTAGGAGTTTTCTTTTGGATATCTTTTTCAAGAGGTAATCAGGAAAATTCTTTCATCCTCTATTTTGCCTTCTTGTTGTAAAACATCAGGGCAATTTTCCTTGAGAATTTCTTGAAGGATGATTTCTAGGTTCTTTTTTTGATCATGGCTTTTAGGTAGTCCAATAATTTTTACATGATATCTCCTGGATCTATTTTCTAGGTCAGTGTTTTTTTTTTCCCAATGAGATATTTCACATTGCCTTCTATTGTTTCATTTGTTTGGATTTGTTTAATAGCATCTTGATTTCTCATAAAGTCATAAGCTTCCATTTGCTCCAGTCTAATTCTAAAGGAATTATTCTCTTCAGTGAGCTTTTGAGATTCTTTTTCCATCAGGCAAATTTCGGTTTTTAAGGTATTCTTCTCCTCATTGCTTTTTTGAGCCTCTTTTACAATTTCAGTTAGTCTATTTTTTAAAGTTTCTTCAGTCAATTTGTTGACTGGCTTTTCATGATTTTCTTGCATCATTCTCATTCCGCTTCCCACATGTCAGCCTTCCTTCAGTGGGAAATTTGTTTCTCTCTGTCAGTTTGTGGGTTCTTTAGTCTTAAAGTTTGTTTAGAGTCATTTTTATAGGTATTTGAGGTGGTTATGGGGGGAGCACAGGGAGTGTTCCTGCTTCTTCTCTGCCATGTTGGCTCTGCCCCCATCTGCCCGTTCATCTTTTTCTGGGAGGCTTTTGATGCAGGAGTTCTGACTTTGATGTCTTCCTCCAGCTCTATGCCTTGATCCTTTTTGTCCCCCAAAAAGTATTCTGTGGTTTCTTTGTGCTTCCTCTGCTTGCTCATATTGCCAGCCAATTACTTGGCTTTTGAGCTCTTTCCCACAGTAGATCTCTGCTCCCAGGATGGAGAGAGTTTTGTCCCAAATCACTGGTGTTTTTGCAGCTGCCGGAGCTATTTGGAGGCCACCATCTCTATAGCCCCCACAATCTCTGACTAACTGGCCACACATCCCAGGACCACCACCCAAGACTGCAATCCAGATCCAAGCAGGTTAAAGCAAGAATGATTACCCTCTGAAGTTTTACTTGGTCCCTCTACAATCTGCCTTTCCAACAAAGTTCCACATTGACCTTTTACTTTGTCTTTGGTGTTTATGGGTTGAGGAGTTAAGAAACCACCAAATCTGCTGGTGATTCACTCTCCTGAAGTCTGCTCTGGCCACCACTGGTCGGGGCCTCCCTTGGGCTGCTATTGTAGCTCACATGGGACAAGTGGGACTGTGCTAAGCTCCCAGCTCAGTGCAATAGACCCTTTCTGTCCACCTGGTAGGCTGCCTTCAGCAAGAGATTTGTTTCTCTTTGTCTCTTTGTCAGTTCTGTAGCCCTAAAGGTTGTTTAGTCATTTTTTTTACATGTACTAGAAGTGACTGGTGCAGGAGCCCATGCCAGGTTTGTGCTTCTACTCTGTCATCTTGGCTTCACCCTATTATTCAAACTTTCTGACTTTCCTTGTTCTCTGAGTCTTTTTGGCTGCCTGGGTTCAAATATGAGGTATTTTCTCCTTAATCACTTTCTCCCCTCTTTTTTCTGCAATTATTACTATAATTGGCTGCCCTAGCCTCACATTTCTTCCACTTTCATTCTTATTTTTGTCTGTTACATACTTGGACCTTAGGTTGTAGGTATTCAAGGGCTTATTTATAAGGGAAAAAGTGTAGAGAATCTAAAAATTCAAAAACAATACACCAAGGCAAGTTAAATTGAATGTAAAGAAGTGAAAATAATCTAGTATGAGACTGGAGAATTTGCACTTCCTTTACTATTTTATCTAGCTATAGTTACCCAATTCTAACTTGGCTCCTGACCCTATTCAGTCTGGATAATTCTTATGTGACCTCATTTGACTCTCACATAACCACTAAACATGATTTTATCTGTCACCTCAGTTCATGAATCAAATTGAGATTGACCTTCTTGGGCATACTTCTGGGAGCTTTTTAGACCATTCTGCCATCCCAATATCACTTTCAGCCAATCCGCATGCTTTCTGATGTCTGTAAGACTTTTGGTATTCCATCCATTTTACTATATAATCACACAGCTTTAGTCCAAAGGGGATGAGGGTATAAAAAGAATTACCACATAAAATTAAAGTTTATCTTATCACATAAAAATAAAAGACCACCTTCTTCCAAAAGGACCAAACTTTCCTTTACGGTGGGTTAATATTTAAAGCACAAACTCCTTATCATTTTTTTTTGGCATTTATAGAGGCCATTTTGCTTTAGGAATTTTGCATTTCTTAGCCGTAAGCACCTCACAGTGAAAATAAAGTGAAAACAAAGACACAAAGGTCTGGACTGTCAGAGAAACCATAGTATAAGATTTATAGAGAATCATTCCATAGCAGCACAATATTCTTGGCAGGGAGAGAGGCCAAAATGGGAGGAGCATAGAATCTTTTCTCTGACTTATCCTCTGTTGTAATTTCCATTGTGTGGAGAGGGCATAGTAGATGGGGAAAAATCATGGAATTCAGAGTTGAGGATTATTTTAAATAACTCACAATGATTGATATAAATTATGACTTCTAAATCCCTCATTTCTACAATATAGAATTTGAGTTGGTGGTGA